>KK115607.1:179732-284023 GCA_000611955.2 Stegodyphus mimosarum
AGAAGATGCTCTAAACAACCCCTGAATGTATGAAAATATTTTGACAACTAGAACGAAGATACATAAGAAACTAAAATCTGAATGTTCTTCTCTCTAGAAGTTGAAGAAGAATTGACAAATATTACAAAAACAGAAGTAACAGGACAGCTTTGTCTATTTCTAAACAATTTACTTATGCTAGCTGAAAGTAAAACCTAAGATTTACAATAAAACGTATGCTATGTGCATAGATTAATATGTTACAGTAGTAAAAGCTTTTGCTTTACATTTGTGATATAAATATGGACTTATTTAATGATTTAGATATATTTTAGAATTCTTCTTCGCTGCTTTGTAGGATGTTGAAATAAAAAATGTCGGAGTCTAATATCTGACTCAAGAAAATGTTTTATTAATCTATCTTAACCACTTCACCTTTACACCTAAAGACTCTTGCCGATTTGAAAATTGTCATTAGGGGTCAGCAACGTCACGCGCTCTTCGGGGTAAAATGTGTTCTGGATAGTTACCCCCGATACACATTTGTCACCGCGTTTTTAGCCCTCCCAAAAAAATGCAGAAAGAACGAAAAGAGACGTTCTAAAGCTGAACGTAGCGCTGTTGTATTAAGATCGCATACACGTAAATGAACTTCCAGCCTCCTTTAATTGGTATTGCGATGGAGCTACATCTCATTTAAAAACATGCTCTTAAAGAGATCGTATCAGTTAATTTTCAGATGAGTGAAGAAAGTACACAGAAGAAGGTACACTAGGGCATAAGAAACCTTTCTTCTAGGTAGGAGCAAGAGCTTCTAAATAAGGTCTTGACAGCTGATGAATGGTGGACAGAACTTTCAGATGCGAAAAGTATATCTTTGAACGGAAAAAAGAAACAAATATTTGAGTTCTGTAGGACTACTAAGTGTTGAATTTTCTATTCTGGTGACGCAGTCAGTTGCCTCATTATTTTGGGAAATATAGGTATTTTTAAATATAAATGAATCTAGAATACAACTGATTTAATTGTGCTCTGTGTGTATGATCAAAAGTTTCATAAAAATTTACTCATTTGCTTATAAATTCCTCATTGCTCCTTACTCCAGTGCTTATTTATTAAAATATTATTGAACGAAAATTTTGTTCAGGCTAATTTATATATGAAAAGTCAGAACTTGCTAGGATTAGAAACTACTCGTGTCTGCAAAAATGCAAATTTTAAACTATATAGTAATGTAAAAATATTAAGAGGCACTATGAATTGTCAATCAAAGTACAAGAAAATAATTAAAATAATAATAAAAAAATCTGAAAGTTTTGAGATTTTATATTATGTCCAATAAGGCGTTTGTTTTTATTAACACACATATATGCTTTTCAAGAGCATTTGGACTAATGTCCCTTTGAGCAAAAATATTTAAAAACAGCATATCTTAAAAATTTCCGGTAGACAATCTCGCGCGCTGGAGATAGAAATGTTTTATTACGCACAGTGTTATCACTGATCGCTTTGAAATCGTTGAGTTTGTTAATAAAAAATCAGTTCATTAAAGTTTTACATAATATGAAATAGACAATAAAAAAATTCAAAATTCCAACTTCGGGTTTCCAGGTGCTCATATTCCGTGGGAGGACCACGTTATTCAAAATTTGATCGCTCTAGATACAGTTGTTTTTTCACAATGCTAGAAACATTCAGTCATGTGGGTTTTCTTTTGGTTTCTTTAGATGTAATAATCGGCGATAATATTTGGTGGCAATTTGAAAAGTGACACGGACATTTATAGTGAACCGATGTAAAATACGGTTTCGAGAATAATAGCTCTTCTGGGCTAACGCCTCTTTGGACTAAAAGGAAATGAAAATAATTACAGTTTTAGTTTACTAAAAAGCAATAAAAATAATTGCAGTTTAGTGTAATATTTCATAATTAATGAAAGAAAAATGTGAAACATAAGAAAACTTAAACAATTAGCAAAATTAAATTTTAGTTGGCGCTGATTTCTGTTGAAAACTTCTAGTGCATTTCAAGGGAGCTTGTTATAGATTTCTCGATTGCATTTAAAAGTGACTGAGAAGAAAGCCTATTTGCCGAACATTAAAATTATTCCGCTTCTTTTATGAAGCATATTGTAAATATTTCGAAGAAATATGGTCTAATATATGCCAATATTGCAATTTTCTTTATGAAGGTATTTCTCGTAATCCGAATACTATATTTTGCATAAAAATACTGCTAAAGTTCAAAGAACAATGAAATGATCTTCAAAGAAAAATACGATCCTTCGTTTAAAACACAATAGAATCCTATTCATCCAAGCTTCATTTGTCCAGTGTATCAAGCCAACTGAGTAAATACTCAAAATTATTTTTGGTTTTGGAATTGTTATGTTGATGAGAACAGAATTCTGTTGTTTCTTAAACTTTGTTTTTTATTTGACCAACTTTCGTTTATCCAGTGTATCAAGATAACGTAATTTGCAGTCAAAATTTATATCGTTATTAAAATTATTATTATGATGATAACAGGTTTCTATTTCTCTTTACAACTTTGTTTAACGAACAGTAGAATATAGGTAATGCAATTTTTGTTTGTGCAGTACATTTCGATAACTTAATGAAGACTGGAAATTGTTATTGTTATTAGAATTTGATGATTGACATCTTAATGTTTGGATGTTAGTGTTATAGAGCAACATTTAAGAAAATGAAAATGGTAAAAAATTACTTTGTAGAGACATTAGGTTATTTCGAAGCAGCAGAAATGAAAAATGAGCAATGCTCTCGCCAGAACTCGAACCTCAGACCTCCCGAGTACGCGCCGAGTATGCTGGCCATTACACCACGAAGGCATGCTAAGAAGGCGGGAGAAATACTTTATAACTTTAATTTATAACTTTAAATTATAACTTTTTGCAGAATAATGTGTTGACGTTTTCAGGATACATGTCATCACTTTTTATAATATTCATTACAATATACCTTAAAATTCTTTTTTATTGCGTAACTTTTATATAGTATATTTTGTATCACAGTGGGCCAATACTTATTTCTCAATGAAATAATTTTACTCTTGACATCATAAAAACATGAAATGATTAGATTTAAATGCGCAATAATATTACTTTTAGCATTTTTATTGCATCATAGGCACTTAAACGTATTAATATTAACCAAATTAAAAGATTACTCTGCATGATTGACCTTGTATAATTAACTAGATTTTCGTTCAGAATTTGCTTAAAACACTGAACAGACAGTGCATATTTACCTTTCCTACGTGTTATCACCTATGTAAGTAGTACGTAATATTTGAACGTGCTTTTTAATCCTTGTACACATACTTGTCCGATTTCTCTATAGTATTACGAAGTGTTATTAGGAGTAATGCGTATTTTCATTCATACTATTTCTGTATAATTCATGAGCTTCTGAGATTTACCTAAATCTGAGATTTACCTACCTTACACTGCGGAACGTGACTGAGGTAGAGCATTTGAGAATAAGCCGATTCTCATAAAATAATGTAGAACATCAAAAACAGGCTTCATTTAGGAATGTGCAATATAGGTAAATTTACAGATACTGTAAGAATGCTGGCTGGATATTAGTTCACAGGAAAGCTCATAACATGTACGACAACCATATGATTAACTTTTTGCAGCAGTTAGGATCTAACATCGATTACGTTCTGCGAAAATGTTGGTATCGTAACTAAAGGTGTAACAGCTTGGAATAATTACCTAAAATAAATTAAAGTTCTTGACATAGAAGTCGAAAGCTTAAAAAATATATTTTTCTGACGCATTCTCGAGATCGATGGTTACAAAGTCCTACCGATAGAAACCCAACTTTCAAAGGAAAAAAAGATAGGGTTATTTGCCAAAGAAAGCTCCAATCAATCAAAGTAAGCAAACGCTCTAAGTTCGTAATAAAACATTATTTTTTATTTGTGATTATATTTTATTAACCGATTTTCGAAAGCTCCAAGATATCCGATACTCCCATTTACCGGACTGTTAGTTAATCCTGCTTTTTGGATCATTCAGTCTGTAATGAAATGTAGAAAAATAACATTAAATAATGTTTGAAATCCTTATATTGCATAGATTAAGCATCTTGAAACCTGAAACCTTTCTACTTTTAAACATCGTTCACAATGTTAATTTTAACATTTATATATTATGCCATTAAGCGTTTAACTTTGTAAGGTATTTATATTAATTTAGCGGTTATTTTATATTAGAATCCTTACTGCCACTTCAACTTTCCATTTTCCTGCAGAATGCAATTTAGCTCACGCACATTTAAGTGCGAGTTTGGGATTGCTTTAGTCAAAGCATATTCCTCACTGCTGAAGTCCACGTTACTAGTTGATATTCTGAGATAGTACTTCTGTCTATGGTGTTGCATTATTCTTGCTGTCACGCCGGTGCAGGTTCGAGCCAACTTGAGCGTTCAGATATCTCTGGGTAGTCGGTAGCTAACTAAGGTATAGTTTTCATTAAACATTCTACTTTTGAGCACAAACTGTTGTAGCTGTGGAAAGAAAACAGTCTAACGAGTTCGCTGTACCGTTTCTCTTGCTTCAGAGTGGCCTGAAATTAGCGCATCATGCAATTCTTACAAAATGCCTAGACTTAAACTAGCTGGGATAACCGGTCTGAATTCACGATACTCATTTTTGCATAAAATAAGATATTATCAATGATCTCATAAATAGCGGCTTTATTCCCAATTGTCGTAATGTCTTGATACTCAGAATGTTCAAGATTGTTTAGATAAGCATATATATCTCTAAATTCGGGGTCTCGTTGCAATTCAGCTGTAATAGTGTCACGAGATTCAAGAAAAGGAGTTCGAAAGCGGTCTCCGTAAGGGAAGCAAGCCTTTATAACAGACTTTCTAACAGCAGTTTTACTTAAATTAAAAGTAATTTATTTTTATGTAATTTTTAATTTAACACCTTCAAAATTCTACTAACTTAACCCTTCATTTTTCGTTACTATTTCTGCCGACAGAGGGCGCTGTCGGCTCTTCCACTGGTTGCCTGTAGGGTATATATATGATTCGACATTCGCTTTTTCGCTTTTACAAAATTTTTTGCTCCTGATGCAGGGGACCCGTTTTGCCCTCGAAATCGTTTGGGATTTTACAGAATCTACGCCGAATACAAAGTTGTCAATTAGCCTGTTTTATTTTTTATCAGCATCGAATGTTTAAAAACCAGCTGTAAGATATGAAATGATCATCACAAAAAATTTAAGCATATAGAAGTTTAAGAAGTTGAACTCGGTAGAAAAGGTCAGGATTAATTTAAAAATTTCACCCTAGTAACAAATACAGAAATCAATAAAAACGAAATTCATAACATGCATGAAAAATGTTATAGTTCATAAAAGTTAGTAACAGCAGCAATATGCTATTGCGAAATAAAGTAAGAAATTCCATAACTTAATGACAATACGAGTTCTCTGAATTCTGTGCGAGTTCTATCATCCATTTAATTGTTTTTCACGTTTTTATATGCTTTCCAGCTACCGCTTGGTAACATCTTGGCCAAGAAAGATGAAAAAGAAGAATTTCGATTTGTCAAACTAAATATAGAAGAAGAATTCTATTTAAAGCTACTTGACAGAAATCGAATTAAATATATTTCAAAATGAAAGAAAATAAGGATGTCAGTTTTTGACAAGAATAGAATGAAAGTATTTTCAAACGAAGATTCTTGACGTAAATGAAAATAGAGAGGAGAAGAATTAAACGAAGATTTCATTCTCATTGTAATGAGGAAGGGGAAGGAAAAAGAATTAAAAAAAGAAAAATTTCGAAATTTTTATACAAAATAATTTTGCGGCGAAATAAAATTTCATTGGAGAAACGATTTTTGGTAAAATATTTGTAAGAAAGGCGAAGTCTGTTCAGAATTTAAAGAAGTTTCAAAAGTCCTTTATAAATGTTTGCATTTGTATATGCCAGTATAAAAGTCTGAAGTTTGGTAAATCTTCGCATTTTCTTTTAAACGTAGTACTTTCAACAATCAGGTAGAAAACTTATAAAGATTTAAGTCGAAAGAATAAATGCTTTCACTTCGAGCATTAACCTAAAGATTTCAGTAAATGTTAATATGTACCAGCATCAACTGCAAAAGTACATGGTTTACTTTAATTGAGCTCTTTAAATGGATATGTTTTAATTTTTAAAATTAAATTAAAAAATTTTCTAAAATTCATCTATCTTGCATAATTTTAAGAAACTCAGTTTTTTATATCTGTTGTACCGGCTCCGTATTTTAACTACCATTGTTTATTTAAAAATTAAGATAATTAATTAAAGTAATACTTCATTATGAAATAAAATTCTACGTTTTTCCTTTCTATACTAATAAGTTATAATCGCATACCTCCATTTAAGAATTTTAAAATGTTGATGCTGATAAAATCCAGCAACAGCCAAGATGCAATGGTAAAAGGCGAAACGAAGGGATTTAGAAGTTCGTTTTGGAATTAAATCATCTCATATTGTCAAATGCTAAGATTTATCAATTTTGGGGCTATTATGGTCACATGTACAGTAGAAACGTTTTTAACCGGCAACAACGTGTAATAACAGATTATTTCGGACAGCTGATTACATATATTCCGAACTTATTTGAACGTATATTTTATGACAGCATCTGAAATCCGTTAGTCATATACTTTTATTCGTCGGCCGTAACTAAGTAAAGAATGTCGAAAATCGCATATCCCAATAAAAATTAACACATATTCTTAATTTTTATATTTTAGAAAAATAAAATTAAACAACATTTTAAATTTACAAAATTTGTTGTAGTTTTAAAAATTGGTAGGATATACAATGAAGCGTCACAACCTCAGGTACTGACACAAATTAATATTCTCAGAAATCTTATGAAAATCTGCAATCCTCCGTTAGATTCTTTTCACTTAATTTCCTTCTCGTCCTCTTCTATATTTTCTCGCTTTCTTGTCATCATCTTTCGCAATTTATTATCTCGTCAATTATTATCTCGTCATCATCTTGAGAGAGAATAACAGAAATAAAACTGAAGATGCCAGCCACGGGCGCCGGATGTGTTTTATAAATAAGAGAATATTTTAACACTCGGCTCGTTATCTACGAACATGAATACAGGCAACAATTTCTGCCTTTTCATTGTGAATTTTTTCTGAAATAATGGACACTGCCTTCGAAATTCTCCCATGGAGACATAGAAAGGGATCTGTAGATCATCGTTATGTTCTCGATAATTCCTTTATTCATGACTGGATAAGGCTTAACACAAATGTTTTCCATATTTAAATTCTCAGATTATAAGAATCGTATATATATATATATATTTATCTCACAGGAGTAATTTTTGTCTTTGAAATTTAGAACGTCAAAAGAGTCGTCATTTTTAGATAACCGATTGATGATTGATTGTGTGTCGGTTACGAAAGACTTTACTATGTTTGCATCAATAGTTGTCTGGTAGTGTACAATGTTAGGTTATATAAATAAGGCAAAGCCATGAGATCTATCTGATTAAGGTAAGGGATGACTTTGTTGATGTCTTTCTGACGGAAATTGGCTCGTATTCACAGGACACATGACGAAAACCACGAAAAACAATCCTGCAGCAAGCCCGTTTGGCTCGCATCGAAACCCAACCAGGTCATACTACCGCTAATCAGCAGTCTCACACTCGGCTACTGATGGGGTACACTATACAAAACAACACTTGCTTTAATGTATGAACAACAAGGAAAATTTTAACTTAAATTTAATAGTTGCAAAATGATAAAGGATTTATTACTTTTTTTTCCAGTCAAAATAATTTCGTGAGCAAATAAATAGAAAGCTCTAGCTCTTAGTTCTATCGACTTCGGTAAGCTTCTAATCGGCCAATTCTTCCACTATTACAGTTTTATCCCAGACGCTGCAATTAAAAGAGAAATACCTCATCCTGAAAAAATAGGAAAAGAATTTAAATTTGACGTAGATTTTGAATAAAACTTTACTGATTTTGAGGGTGATCAGACACATTTACTGAACCATGAGATACATTTGCGGTTCGTATACTGCAGAAGCAAAAACATATATGTAAATCTACCCTAAATTAAGATTTCTTTTTTTGTCTAATTTTATGTAACTCACATTAGAAAATGAACTTGTGTTATGTAGAGATTATGGCTTCAGGGTTAACTCTAAATATTATTCTGTTAATTGACAGGAAAGTTGAGAAGTAAGGGCATGAGCAGTAAGATGCAAGCATGAGTAAAAGTTGAACAGTTAGGTTTATAAGGTATTTCTCCCGCCTTCTTCGCATGCCTTCGTGGTGTAGTGGTCTGCATGCTCGACGCGTAACCGAGAGGTCCGTGGTTCGATTCCCGGCGAAGGGGTTGCTCATTTTTCATGACTCCTGCATCCAAATAACCTAATGTCTCTACAGGTTTTGCATAAAGGATTCTTTCGTCTTCTAAAATACTGGAAAACGGATGAGGCAGCTTTATAAAAAAAGGCTTGACTTAGACTATGTTTGCATCAATAGTAGTGTGGTAGTATACAAAGTTAGGTTATCTAAATACGGCAAAGCCATGAGAGCTATCTGATTAAGATAAGGGATGACTTTGTTGAGGTCTTTCTGACGGAAATTGGCTCGTATTCACGGGGCACATGGCAAAAACCACGAAAAACAATTCTGCAGTCAGCCCATTTGGCTTGGATCGAAAACCAACTAGGTCGAACTACCACTATTCAGTTGTCTCACACTCAATAGTAGTGTGCAGCTCCATTTGTGTATCAATAGTAGTCTGCAGCGCCATTTTGTGGTGAGCTTTGCGCTGTAATGATAAAAGGATATACATTCTTCTATTAGCTTTATTGTCTTCTTGCGAGACGTTTTTGCCGGGACATGAAAATGCTCGGAGGCATTTCATGGCTAATGAGATAGGAGAAAAAAATATGCTAACCAGTTTTTCTTGAGGCGCTGTAGAATAATATGTGGAAAGCGTAATTTTAATTGTTATGTGGTTATAAATGGTCCGAAAAAGGTTGTGGGGTGACTGAGACAGACCAATTACGTTCAAGCGATGCATGGTTGCACCAAGTGATCGCTTTTAATTAGTAATTAATTCAGGAGTTAAATCGGAAGGTTATCGTAGAAAGACAGTCCTTTTGCTGAATTTTTTGAATGAGGAGAAAAATAGATGGTGAGGAGCGGAAAAAAGAGAGCGTGAGACAACATGAAGCTGATATTAACTGGTGTTCTCCTCAGAGTTTGGTAACATGGAAAAAGGAACGAAAATAATCGCAGAAGATAACTAGTAGAAGGATGTGAAAATGGAGGACAGAAATCAGACTATGCAGTGATGATTCTTGAGAATATGCGAGATAAAAAAATATTTACTGAGGACGCATCGGCATCGTGGAAGATAAACAGCTGTATTGAATGATTTACAGTATGATGAAAGAGAAGGACATGAACATATAAATCCCCTTTAGAACAAAACGCGACGATCTATGTTGAGTTCTTGTTGCGATGTGTATAACGCGAAGAAATATCGAATCACTCCAGAAGTGACGATAAACTGGAACTCTCTTCGAGACTGTTCTTTAATGAATGAAGGAAGTAAGAAGGTGGTGATCATCCAGTTTGAAGACTTCGAAACGTAGAATATCGGCTTCTTCGGTTCCACTGATGACTGATAATTAATTAGCGACTTAGAATCTCGGCTTTCGACTTCAATGAAGTGCAAGGATCTAGGTGAGTGTTTCTGTCTACGAAATGTAATAAAGAAACTTTTCGGAGCTGATATTTAATATGTTGGAGAGAATGAATCTACTCTTAGATAAATAACGAGCAGTCTTTAGGACTGTAAATGACTGATTTAAAGACAGGTTACATTAATTCATTTGCAGGATGACTCTCAGAAGGTTATCCGTTAGCAATGCGTAATTCGTGTTTTTGATTTTACGTAATCCCGAAATCTGCTTATGTAAGTATCCTTCACCTTCTGTTTCCATATAATGATTATGTAAAACTAAGTACTAATATGCAAATACTGATTAGGGAGTTAGTTTCAAAATTAGGTTTAGGTTATACTAGTATGTTTATTTTGAATTTATGTTAATGTGGTGACTAGGCATATACGCGAAAAATGAAAGTTTATGTAGCTATGGTTAGGTGTTTACCTGTCTATGGTGGTCCGTTAAAATTTGATTAATTTTGTTACCTAATAGAACCTGTGTGAATGTGTCTGCGTCTTTATTTGATTGATAAAATATGCATGTAGAAGGAAGATTAAATATTGTTTACCTCAATTTAATGATTGATCGTTACAATACCTTTATATTTCTCAATACAACTCTTACTAGTTAGTAACGTTTTAAATTTTCCATAACTGTTATATTTATGTAGTTGTGTATTAGTTTCGCTAGCTCAAAATAAGTACCAACTAAATTCATGCGCCCGAACATCAAGCGTTTTATATACATAAATTTGGTGATAATTCATTGATTTCTCTTATCGAAAGAGCTTAAACTTCTCATTAAATACTAATTACTTGAAATTCCAAATAAATCTCTATTAACAGAAATGGAGGCAATTTCTAATAAATTTTGCTCATACTTAATTTAATTGTACGCAAGAGCTGGGCAAGGTAATTGCGTACAATTGCGTACAAGTGCAAAATGGTAAACGAGAAATCAGCACATGTTTTCTGTATATATAACTCAGCTCTCTATTCCTGTCTTAGAGTAGTTTAATTTGCAAGCTTTCAGAGCAAAGGATATGAAAAATGAGCAGTGAAAGTTCATATTAAATAAAAGAGATATGTTATTAATTAAATTCAAAATAAAACTACAAGAAATTTGGTTTGAAGATAACATATTTAAAAAAATAATTAGTTAAAGTGTTGTTGTTATTTTTGCATATTTTTCTCCTGCTGTTGATATGGAATAATTTATAGAAACCATTTAATAGCTTCGAAATTACATTATTACATATAACAGAAAATATGCACTCTGTATTATTTATGAAGTAAAATGTAAATTTGATTCAACTAGGGCCTTTTTATAAGCAAATATTTTAAAAGAACGGATAAAACTTTCTAATGCACGGAATCTTGAAAAGGTTACAGATTTGAAAACTTAAATATTTGCTGCTTTCCCAAGATTCAAATCTTTCGAAACCTAAGTGGCGTTGAAGTCACCACTTTGGAAATCCTGGCCACCATTATCTCCTCATCTCTCACCTATCGAGCACATTTGGGGTGCGATTGGACACCATTTGAAGATCTTGCCATTGCCTCGTTCAGAAGACGAACTGCGGCAAATGGTTGGCAGGGAATGGAGAGCCATTTCTCAGGACACCATCCGTAGTCTCATGGACTCTTTACCTCGACGTGTTGCTTCGTCTGGCCGCTTCTTGGTGTTGCATTTTTAAGGGCGGGTAGTGTATTTTACATTTAACACAGATCTAAAATTTTGCTTTTAATTAAAACATTTCACATTGCGCTACAATTTTTGTGCTTATTATTAATTTCATATTAAAGATTCAAGACATGAATTCCTGAGATAACAAAAATCCACTCTTTGTGGAGAACCTTTCAGGAGCCTCATTCATATTCAGATTTAATTTATAATTCGTCCTCTGTTCATCTAAGGTGTTATTTTATGGATTGGATTCCTGAGTCTGCATATTTCAAAAATATTACTTACTGAAATAAGTCTGGTCAAAAACAGATAGATATAAAATTTACTATTAAAAGACGGGCTATTATAAACTCATAATAAGACACATAAAAATATCTATATAGAATCGGTTTTTAACATAGTTAAACTAGCTCTTCATTTTTAGAATAATAGGTAATATTACATTTTCAGAGAATATAAAAATCAAAGCTATCCTTCGGTAATATTTGCTAATTTTAAAAGTCAATCAATTTAAATATATATATTTATACCATTTTTGCTTTTTAAATCAAAGCTTATAAGGTATTTCTCCCGCCTTCTTTGCATGCCTTCGTGGTGTAGTGGTCTGCATGCTCGACGCGTAACCGAGAGGTCCGTGATTCGATTCCCGGCGAAGGCGTTGCTCATTTTTCATGTCTCCTGCTTCGAAATAACATAATGTCTCTACACTGGCGCCCGAACTAAAAAGGTGGTGGATGATGATTCTCCACCATCGCGATTTGGGGATTGGGTCCCCCACACCCCAGTCGCCCTTTAAAAGGAGGAGTACATAAGGTATTTCTTCCGCCTTCTTTGCATGCCTTCGTGGTGTAGTGGTCTGCATGCTCGACGCGTAACCGAGAGGTCCGTGGTTCGATTCCCGGCGAAGGCGTTGCTCATTTTTCATGTCTCCTGCTTTGAAATAACCTAATGTCTCTACAAACTTTCTCAAAATATTAGAAAAAGTACACTGACATGAGAACTAAGTTTTTTGAATATCATTTACCTGCATTTTGTTGTGAATTAAAATCACAGCTGTGAGCTTGAAAGTGAGATTTTTAATAACTGCATAAATTTGCAATTCCTACATTTTTGTTACGAATTTTGTACTTAGATAGTTAATTTTAGTAGAATCATAAGTAAAATGTTGTAGTGCTATGCGTAGGTCGATTGCTTACGATTCTCAAAACGATTGATTTGTGATTTAAAAACTATAAAAGCATCTGCTTTCAGTAGCTTAGTTATTGTTGTTGCGAGTTGCTTAGTTCCGCGTGAACTGAGATATACCAGTTAGCTTTTTCTTTAGATGCACTTTGCATTGCTTTGTGTTTAACGTTCTTAGTAGTTTGAAGTTTAATTTTTGATTATACTATGTGATGCTGCAAACTTTTGTACGAATATTTCTGTGAAAAATTCCAAAGTTTTCAAATAGTTCTTTTGATAAAATAAATTTTTATTCACCTATTATCTTACATGTGCATTCAACATAATGAAAACCCGTACTCACGCATCCCTTTTTGGTGTCAGGAGGGGAATTGAATGCCTGTGACAAGAGCGATAAATGAGCAACTAAGAGAGTTGATGACTCCATTTTCTGCATTCCAAGAAACGATGGAAGGGGCCGTCAACTCCATCAAAGAAGAAATGAAATCTGGTCAAGAATCCGTTAAAGAGAAGATAAAAGCCTTTCAAAAAAAGATGGAAACTGGTCAAGAAAAGATTGAAGTAGGTCAAGAAGAAGAGAAAAACGAAATTACCTGCATAACCGAAAACAAATTTGAGACTTCCTGAAAGCAGAGTAGACGGGGTTGAAAACAAAGTTGGACAAATTGAAAAACGTTTCTTTTCTCAAAGAACAAATGGAAGAGGGAGTTTCTGCCATGGAACTCTGTAATCGATTTGATTACAGAGTTTCTTCTGTCAAAGAACAAAGACATGAGAGAGTTTCTGCTGCGGAACAACAAATTGATGACAGGGTTTCTGCGGTCGCCAAAGAAGTTCATACCTTAAAGAAATTCGTAGTGACGGCTGGGAGCAAATTTGAGGGTTTTAAATTTTTAAAGTTTTAATTCAAGCTAAGGCCTATCATCTTGCTGCTCTTCTGAAAGCAGAGGCTACGGAAATCCTACAGATTCTTCCCGAAAACCAAAGACTAGATTTCGAAGCTCTATTCTACGCGTTGAAGCTGCGCTTTGGGGAGAAGTGTTTAAAAGATTACAGCAGGCTTCAGTTAAAGTTCCGTCAACAGAAGCTCACCGAAACACTACAGGGGCTCACCACGGATGTTGAAAGGCCATCTGATCTCATCTTTTCGAAGTGCCCGACAGAAATAAGGGAAATCCTGTCCCTGCAGTAATTCATCGATAGCATCCGGGATCCTGAAATACAGAAAGCTCTACGAATAGCGGATGTCAAGGATTTAAAAAGCGCTCTGGTGTACGCTATGAAATTCGAGACAACCCAGCAAGCAACTAGTAGAGACCGCCAGCCAGTCAGAGCTGCTCATGTCCAGGAGCCGGTGGATCATGTGGCTGCTGGTTTAGATGATTTACATAGACAAGTGAATGTTTTGATACGGAATAGAAGTGAGAAGAAGCTGACTCTTAAGTGTCGAAAATGTGGTACTATAGGCCACGTACGAAGGAACTGAAAAACACCCTAGGCACGAAAAATAATAACAGTTCCTAGGAAGGACGCGGGAAATAAATTAATGGCCATATTGCAGAGCAGAGTTTGAAGGATAATAAGAAGCCCCATTTTAAAGAGCTTCAGATTTCTGCAGTGAGTGGAAATAATGGGTTCTTCATCGTGGGGCATATCAATGGAGTTCCTTGCAATATGGTCATCGATTTAGGAGCCAATGTTACTATCATTAAGAAAGATTAGCACAACAGTTTAAACATGTACTCATTTGGACGTCATCCTGTGTTATCCTCCAGGCTGCGTTTGGTGATCAAGTCGAAATAGATGGGAAGTTAAATGTAAACTCACGTTTGGAAATACCGCCAACTATCACATGGCACATATAGCAGATATTACAGATCCTTGCATACTCGGAATGGACTTTCTAAAGAAATATAATTTTTCCTTTGACTTTAACAAACTGAATTTAGCATCTGAGGACAAGCTATTCGTCATCAGAAGGGATTCTCACCTGGAAGCGGTGACGCCTTTTCTGGAAGACCCTGCTCAGAAAGCTGCTCATATCGTACCAGGGTCGAAGAGAAACACGAGCTGCTGAATCTGGTCCATCGCACAACAAGTTGCCACTTCAACATCGGCTGATCGAGACCCATGGAGAAATCATTTCGAGGAGAGTGATATTGAATTCATAATTGAATTAATGTAGTCTTCAAATAGAAAACCTGCCTGGCTGGACATTTCGTTCTATAGACCTACAACAAAACAATATTGGGCTTTCTGGGACTCACTCCACATTTAAAACGGCGTCTTGAGCGGAAATTCGAATCGGATGATGAAAAGGTTTTCCGATGGCACCTGATATTTCCAAGATCCTGGATTTCGGACGTCCTCAAAGAACTACATAGCAACCCTACAGGAGGCCACTTTAGAATAATGATGACTTTGCTGAGAGTTCGACAGCGCTTCTATTGAAGTAATGCAAAGGATAACGTGCAAAAGTGGTGCCGATCGTGCTATGTCTGTGCGGGTCGGAAAGGACTGACGAAACTTAAACGAGGGAAGCTACAACGTTACAATCTAGGAGCGCCTTTTGAATGTATCGCCTTTGACATCCTGGGACCTCTACCATGAACTGCTAATGGCAACAAATGCATCCTCGTTGTCATTGATTTCTTATATATTGATTACTTATATATTGGATTTAAACTAAAGTATAAGTTTTATTACTAAATAACAATTTTACGATGTCAAAATAATTTCTTAAGATATTGTTGAATTAAATTTGAAGATCAGATTTCTGCTTCAAAAGAGATTCATTTGTACAATTGCCTTCCTTCCGCTCACTTAGAGCTTCGAATCAATTATCAATCCAATTAAGCCTGCCGCTATTCTCCAGGAATTAGTAAATCTAACTCCTTTGATTTCATTCCACATAACTGAATTCTAATTCATTTAACTTCTCAAGAATTACCCTCAGTAAACCCTTCTGTTTGTCGTTATAATTAAATTCATGTTCATGGATGATATTATGATTAAATGAAATGTATTGATACTGTTTAGTTCCCGAATCATTGAATAAATTGTGTACACAAGCCCGCAGTATTCTTTAGTACTTTTCTAAAAATTTATTAGACTTCTTTGATGTTGAAACCGGGAAACGAAATAAAGTGCTAGCGTCTTTTTCATTTACTTCCTTGTGACGAAAATTAAATGAATACTTTAAGCTGATATTACATTTGTAACTGCCACGTGGGATAAATTTTACTTTAAATACATTTCGTGTAGGTTTAAAATTGATACAAAAAACACTGAGATTTTTCTTTTCTGAAAATATTTGATTTCCAGATATGGAACGTTGAACAGACATATAAATTTCTCGTTGCCCAAGAATCAGGGCTTACATAATATAGTAGTTTGGATATGCAAGTTGTTCAAGCAGATGTGGACGAACTTTAGCTATACCAGCTGAATGCTGTTTATTGGGTTGTGATTTCTGTTTCAGCGAGTCTGATTTTCCGCATCAAAGAGCAAAATTCATGTTCACAGAAGCAAACAGCAACTTCGAGCTTTTAAATTATATCAAATAAATAATTTATTTTCCTAATATGCCATTTCTAGTTTACATTTAATAACAATAAGAACAGTTAACAGTTTGTATTTAGTAACAATATTAACAGTTTGCATTTAATAACAATAAGAACAGTAAATAAATGGATGCGGAATTTAAACAAACCTGCAAACTGTTAACAAATTTAATTGTATAATTTGCAGTAGTTTTCTCTCGAATCACTTTATTTTCCACTATTTAAATTGAACTCATATTTAAACAGAAATTTGTGGCAGTTCTTAAGCAGAGAAATTCGTGAAGGAAATAATGGTTTTCAGGTCATTTGTTCAGATTAATTTCAGAAAATGGTTTTATAAAATTACCATAAAGCAAATTCTTACTTTTTTCGTTTTCAAAGATACTTTTGCTTAGAAAAACAAGTTCATTCTCTCAAAGGGAAATTAATTAAAGTAAACTGATGTTAGAGCAGCAACCATATAAAAGAATACATTTATAAATAAATACAAATATCTGGATCTTATAAAGCTGTAATTACTTTATTTCAAAGTTTTGTAGGATGGTAATAGGTCAGTGTTCCTTTACAAGTTTTAAAGAAACTTTTGTTTGAAGCCCAATTTTGCGCAAGATTCTTATATTACATTTTGGATGTAAACAATTTGCATAAGTTTGTAAAACAGGAAATTAGGAAATAGACTTAATGCACGGTATTCTAATTTATTAGAAAATATAACAAATAACTTTCCCCATATAATGAAATTTGGTGGATTTTAATGATATTAATTTTTAACATAATTTTGAATACCGCTATTTTCAACACTGATCTTGATTACTCGTCTTTTGCCGAAGATCTAAAGTATAATACCTTTAATTACAAGACAGAAGAGAAACACGCCAAAGTAAAGCATAAAAGTTGGCAAAGCGGCAGCCTTATGTTTGGTGTAGATTTTAATTAAGACACCATCGATTTCGAGGGCGAGCAGGTACAAGTCCCTTTTCATTAAGAGCAAAAGTATTCTGCTAAGAAGTGAAGAATCAAGCTTTGTTTATACCAAAAGCAAATTCACTTACTTTCGTTCGCTTTACTTCTTTGCTTTTGGTACAAATACGGTCTTTGGCTCTTCTTTTCTCTGCTCCTGACGAAGAGCGACCTGTACCCGTTTGCTTTTGAAATTGATAGAATTTTAATTGAAATCTAAGCCAAATACAAAGTTTCCGCTTTGCCTAATTTTATATCTTTAGTTAAGTTTCCAGCTGCAGGACAAATCATCTGAACACAATGACAGCACTTGCGACTAATAATCTGAAGTACTAGATTGCACGAATTCAGGAAAGCATTTTCACTTTTAATTATTTTCCATGAATAGACAACGTTTATTATTGATAAATATCTATTAATGGTAATTGTTCGATGAAGAACGTAGATCAAAATAATCCAGAGAATGAAATTCTATAAAGCAAACAGAAAATTTATTAAACTTAATATAAGGTAACGCAACGTAAAATAAAAGAAAGGAAGGTATAACTTTCATGAGGCACTCCACTAATAATCATATCGATTCTAAATGTAATTTATTTACTCTTAGTTTCTGAATCCATTTCATTTCATTGTTTTACAAGAGTTCATGGCGGTTCCAGTGATAGTTTTAGTTTTTAAAGATAAGAAAAAAATTTCTTGCTGTTATAGATATAAGTAAGTAGTCAAGTGAATGTTATATTCGAAAATAAATTATTTCATACTCATAATTATGAAGTGGTGGAATTTAAAACTTCGCGTAATTTATTTTCCGTATTTTTCAGTCACTAAAATAATTAAAGTTTCGTGCAAATTCGAAGATTAAATAAAGATGTGTTACTTCATTTTGCAAATTATATTTTCTGTTATAAACCTGCCACGTATTTTGGAGCCTACGAAAGAAAAGTAAAACAGACGTCAAGACCCAACGATACCGCCATCATTGAGGGCGTGGGTATATGGTTTTAATTATAAACAATTTCTAGTGTGCGCGTGGGTGTGTCTCACGCATATCCGCTAGAAGTTGTTTACAATTAAAACACCCCGCCAGTATGTGTGGCAGGTGCGTAATGGAAAAGTGCCAGTTATTTATGATTGTCTTCTATCTGTGTTACCTTTCTATCATTTTAAGAGAAACACAAGTAAGGATGTGCATATTCACATGTTTTTAAGAGTAATTTTTAATATTCGAGTAGAAATATTGAAAGTAAAAGTGATACGGAATAAAAAGTTTGTAAGGTTCGACTGTCTATCTGTTGTACAGAATCTGGAGAAATAGTGATTGCACCGAAGAAGGGTTAAAACTTCCCTTTATTAAACTCTTTAAATTATTTACAATGCGTCAACTTGACGCTAACATACTACGCCTCAACTTGGGCGGTAACTGAAACAGTAGAATCAGAACTCAAAATTGGAGATATCCACAGCTAGTAGAATTAAACAAAAACTTATTTTGGCGTATATTTTGAATGAAACTTTATCAATTTCGAGGGTGACTGTGTCCCTCTTCTTCAACGGCAAAGCAATTCTGCGAACTGAAAGAAACGATTGTCGTATTTATTTTTGATGCAATGGGTGTAGTAAGGAGAACACTAGCGTATTAGCATCATCTGCCGAGGAAAATACAGATATTGATTTTCCTCAATAGATGATGGCATTTCCCAGACTAATGATGCTCTTCATATTCGCTTTGTCCGCCATTTCCAAAATAAATACCGTCATTACATTACTCACTTCAGTTTGCAGAATGTTTACTTCTGAAGAAGAGAGACTTGCGGCTAATCCTCTACGAAATCGATAAAGGTTTTTCATCTTCAGCTAATTTTCAGAGAAATCTTAGAAGAATGCTAAATAAGTATCACATTAAACTTGTTTCAAATTACTTTGATGTGACAAATTAACATTCTGCCAAATTTAAAGAATATTTAGAGCATATTAAAATAACATGTTATATATATGAAAAATAAAATCTAAAGGTAAAGTATTCAAAATGCTACTTTGTTAAGAAAGTTTAGTTTTTAGTGCGCGAAATTCAGGCTGGAAATATTAATCCAGTACCAAAAATACTGAAGTTATTAAATAGTTACAGAACCCCCTCAAAAAGTTAAAGAAATACAAAGCTTTCTTGGACGTATTAATGTACACATGTATAATGTACAATACATATGTAATGAAAATGTTGATGTGAATGACGTAGTTCACGGTATATCTGGTCCGAAAAGACATACTATAGGCAATCATAATCTGTTGAATTTTTCTTTATTCTTTACAAAATATTTCTAAATTCAAAATATGCAGTTTAATGGGCGCAAAATCTGGAACCATTTTCTACTGATCACACTCATACATTTTACATTTTTATAACCTATTTGAAGCAAGAAAGAGAAGCAAAGAATAGCAGGCTAGCAGGACAAAAAACAAAAGAACAAGATGTAGGTTTCAATATGAAGATTAGTTTAAGAATAATGTAATTATTAGTTTATTTTATTAATATTGGTTAATGAAGTTTTTTATTTTCAAATGTTAATATTCTTATCGGCTGAAAGATGTTTTGCACTATGTGCGTTCACGCATATGTGAATACATGCCTGAAACTATCTTTGGGCCGTTTGTGAAATTTTTGCAGGTTTTGATTTGGAATCAGAGAAGCGTGTGATGTTCAAAATAAAATCTATCAAGTGCCTAATTTCCATCAGTATATTTTTCGAAGCTTATATCATCTTATTAAAATCTGAATTATCATATTAAAATCTGAAAACTCGATTTGCTGTGTGTGAAAGCGGACAAAGACCTTGAGCCACTAAATTTCCTAAAACTGTACCTGACTTTATGGTAGCAGAAATATCAAGTAAATATAACTTATCCTTGCTCAACACTTTTCTATCAATTTGAGGAATGGAGAATTCAACACAGTTAAAGCAAACCAATGAATATTTTTCACAGCCAGCGAATTTTTTTCCCATCAGTCCATTGAAGGATATTGGCACTGTGGTAACACCATCCAATTGATGAAACAGGTGACACAATTGCGCTTCTTTGAAGTGTAGCAGACATACAGCTCACTGCGGTGGTCTCCCAACTTGCAGTTTGTTCTAGTGAATAACACCATTTTTCAAACCAACATTACAGTTGCATCGTTCCTTACCACATCAAATTCTTCAATGCAAACATGATTAGATGGGAAGTTATGAAAGAAGTGGTATACACTCGTGTGCAAAATTAAGAGAATATGCACTGTCGCATTTCTGAAAAACTAATGGACAGATTTTAGTGAAATTTGGTATGAATATACATTTGTAACAGGGAGTGTGATATACAATTCAAAAGTCAATTTATGCACGAATGATTATCAGGAAAGCTCATTGTGCAGGAATGTCCAAAATCTGTATTATGATGTCGAATTGAAACTGAGTCTGGACATACTAGACAGAAGGCATTTCAGGGTCCTTGTGGCAATCGACCTCACACCTTTTCAGCTGCTGGTGTTTTTCAGAAGGAGATGGCGAAATAAAATTATCCTCCTAAGAGCACCCCAGACATGCTGAATAGGTTTAAGGTCCGGATGGCTGGCGAACCCACGCGGCGAATATGCTCATTTTCCAGGTAATCTTCGACCAGCTATGTGGACGGGTGTTGTCATCCATTGATGGGGCACCCTGGACTCATGGGGTCCTTGAAATCTCAACATACTTCTCTGCTTTCTGTACCTCATAGCAGTCACGAAACCTTTGTCAAACACATGCAGGGGTGTAGGGCCATAGAACATACTGCCTGCCCAAACCATTATACTTGCACCACCATAATGATCCTTTTCCCTGATCAAGGAGAGATTGCATTGTTTTGCAGGCTCTCTCTAGATACTGGTACGCCGAGAACAAAAATAAATGCAAAATCTCGAAGAATCTGCAAAAAGCACGGTGTTCCACGGAAGTCTAAGTCCAAGGCACATGTTATCTTCACTATGCTGAACGCGTTGTCTTGTGTGCTGCAGTGAGAGAAACGCAAACTGTGGCTCTTCTGGCATACATCCCTAACTTATGAACCTTCAGGCATCTGTAGACCTCAAAACTCGGGTTCCAGAGGCAGCACACAGTACATGCAGGATTTGTCAAGCTGTGGCAGTCCTGAGTCACTTCGGTGAAAGCGCTAAATAATGATCCACATTCGTCGATGTGGATCTTGGTCAACCTTGTCCAGGTCTTCTCGATATGGATCCGGTGTCCTGAAACTATTTCCACAAACTGCAAACGACACTAGACTTTAAATATAATACTTCAATACATATCTATAGATACCTACGATTCTGATTGGTCTTCCCCCAATGTACCGATTATTCGAAGGACATTTTAACATGGAAATCAAGACCCACCGTGCTACCTAATACAATTCTTGACAGGACCTGGGTCATATCCAGTACACCTCAACCGATTCAGACATAGGGATACTCCCTCCTGCGAGTGCGGAGAAATAATTGACACCGACCATTATTATTTTCATTGTGTTAATACAAGAATTTGGCACTCAAAGAAACCAGCATACTGTGCCTATGAACGTTCAACACACTCAAAAATGGAGTAACTGGTAAATATAGAAATATAGGTAAAATATAGAGATTGGTAATATATAAAAATTTAAAGACATTTCGTAAGCGGAAACCACGATGAATAACCTTTTGTTCGAAATGATCAAAATTTAAAGCAGATAGTTAGGATAACGTTTAGAGTCTACAGTTAAATTAAATAATCTCCGAACTACTGGTAATTTTATCATACAATAGTAAGGCTTGTTTTCATTCAGCACGAAGTATTAATCTGAGCATTCGTTTTATTTACTCAGAACGTGTATTAATATGAACTAACTCTGGATATAAAAGACTTTTAAAAATAGAAATTGCTATTAATTAGTACATAATATTCAACATTGTAACTCAGTAGATTTCTCCGCTGTGATGGTGTATAATTCCATTTGGTTCACCTCCGCCGTTGGAAGCCATCTTAGCGCCGGCTCACTCTCTCTCCATCTTATTCTGTCATCCATACCTTCGTGGTTACTCATTTTACCTGATACCTTATAAAAGTTACCCAACGCTTGAGAGAAACATGACGAATATCGTGAAGGAGCACGAACACATAAGTCGCCAAAAAACACCTTCTGCTCTTACATATATTACACATACGTATAATCACGCTGTGTGCGTCATAAACATTTTTAACCAAAAGAAATACTTTATTGTTCTAGAACGTTCCACAAAAATACTCGTACAGCTCATCTTAGTACCATAGAGTAAAATTAGTAGCTGCACTTCAAACTACAAGAAAGTTAAATACAGCGCAATGCAAAGTGCATCTAAAACGGCAAAGCTTCTACGGAGATCTTTCAATACTCCGAACTAAACAACTGAGAAACTGATGCTCTTTCTCATCTTATACAGTTTTCTCCCGGTCGCCGAGAAATTTCTAGTACCTTCCACTTCTCGAAATTACTGGAAGACATATGAGAACCAGATATGGTGGGCAGTTACATATAGGGATCAATTACATTTATTTAATTACAATACCAATTACAGCTCCACAGGACTGGAGCAAAATGTAATTAAAGGGTTGCCAAGTTTGGAGACTCTTGGCGATTTCTCGCCAAATTCGACGACGAAAATTAGTCACCAAAATCGTCGCCAACTTGGTGATATCTCCCAAATTTAGCTAGATAGCCATTTATTTGAATGTTAAATAGACCTATCCCTGTAACCGTATTTCTTGAGCAAAAACATCGTCTCTTGTAAGCGTTTCATGTTCGTTATGCAAAAAATACTACAATTTCACTAAAGTTATTTACATATATTGTAGAGACATTAGGTTATTTGGAACCAATAGATGTGAAAAATGAGCAATGCTCTCGTCGAGACTTGAACCATGGACCTGTCGAGTATGTTTCCAATTACACTACGAAGGCATGCCAAGAAGAAATACCGGGAGAAATACCTTATATACTTCGCCTTTTAAAGGGCGTCTGGGGATTAGGAGACCCACTCGCTGAATCCTGGTGGTGGTGGAGAATCATCATTCACCACCTTTTTAGTTTGGGGCCACTGTAGAAACATTAAGTTATTTAGAAGCAGGAGAGATGAAAACTGAGCAACGCCTTCGCCGGGAATCGAACAACGGACCTCTCGGTTACGCGTCGAGCATGCAGACCACTACACCACGAAAGCATGCAAAGAAGGCGGAAGAAATATCTTATATACTCCCCCTTTTAAAGGGGGAATAGGGATTAGGGGACCCAATCGCCAAATCCCGGTGGTGGAGAATAATCCTCCACCACCTTTTTTTTGGTTCGGGCGCCACTTGTAGAGACATTAGGTTATTTGGAAGCAAGAGATGTGAAACCACGGACCTCTCGAATACGCGTCGAGTATGTTTCCAGTTATACTATGAAGGCATGCCAAGAAGGCGGAAGAAATACCTTATAATATGTAGTGTATAATTGTGTTTGTGTAAATAATTTTATTTTTTATCTGCATAACAAATAAAAAGACAAATAATAACATTTGTTATAACTGGGGCTGTGATTGTAGACATTAACGGCGATGTGATTGTGGTAATGTCTACAATCAATCACATAGCCGGCGATGTGACTGTGTGCATTGTAGACGTATATATATATATATGTATACGTCTACAATCGAATAACTGTAATCACAACGCCGGAGACACGCACATGTAAACGTTTACGTATTCGACTCTGAATGCTTCAACCCTGAACTGACTTGTCCCTGTAATCGTATTTTTTTAGCACAGCATTGTCTCCTTCAAGCGTTTTACGTTATGTTATATAAAATATACTACAAATCCACTAAAGTTATTTACATATATGTATATGCGTCTACAATCACAGCGCCACAGACACACACGTGTACGTTTACTTATTCGACTCTGAATATTTGCATAATTCTTCGGTGGCATAATTAGTACTTATTACGTACCCTGTATGTTGACCCCTGAATCATAAGAGCATTCAGGAGGAATACATTCCTCATAAACTATAGCTGTAATAGTTGTAAATTCAAGAGAGAAAGGTTGTCTCGAATTCTAAGGCGAATATAGCCTTATATTAAAGGCTAAACTTAGGCAAAAACTGAATGAATTTTGAGAGAAACTAGTGCATGTTCCTCTTTCTCATACAGAAAAATGTTTCGGGTAATCCGTAACTACGATTCTTACGGCTTGAAGAAAATGAGTACCAACTAAAGTCTCTTGTAGTATCAGGAGATGTTTGTTTTCTTATAAAAATAAATCTCACTTTGAAGTAAAACTCAAGAAGTTCTTTCTTGAAGAAACTTCTCAAGAAGATATTTTTCTTAAACTGAATCTCAATTCAATGAAATACCTTGCGTAAAATATCACAGCCATAAAAACACAAAGCTAATTCATCCATTTCAAAGAAATGTACAAATAAAAATTGAACACAGTGGAAAAAATAAATTAAACTCTTAATTAAATTAATTACGAAGCACTTCTAAATGCATCATGCAAATATACCTCAACTAGCAAATAAAGGGACTCACTCGTCTAAATTAGCCTGTTCTAAACAGATTCTCGCATCTTATTCCCTAAGTCTTGAGTTGACAAATGTAATTAATGAAACATACCATCTTTAATTAAACTTGAAAGAGGGCCCATTCAGCGCTTCTGTGCGAAAGGGATATGCAAACGAGTCGGCCGTTTGGTAATTACGTGGGCTATTCAAGAGAAGCCGGAAGGAATTTGTAAGGGTGGAACAAGTTTTTAGAAGACTTTGCAATGTGAACTTTACTTTAAATAGTGTAAGGAAAAAATGAGATAGTATTTTTTACTTTCTAATTTATTTTTAAATAAGATTTGTTTATATGCAAAGGGTATAATAAATCACCGTAGAATTTTGGATTAGATTTTTTTGTTTCTTAATGGTTTATGGTATAGTATCCAGCTTTATGTTGCGATTATTATTCTTTTACAAAGATATATTTTATTTGTATAAACTTTCGGACATTTTCAGAAATGAATCTAGAGATGCTGTTTCTTGTAATAAAGGAACATCATCTGGGCTAGCTATTTTAATAATTATTTAATTATAGCAAACGCCCATGTCAACTAAGTAATACAGTATTCGAATAGTAATTATCCATAGAGCTATTTTGCATTATTAAACACCTGATGTCTGTATATCCCAAAATATTTGTAAGGTATTTTATTGTTAATGAACCGCTTATTGGTTTGATGATTTGAGCCTTTACTATGACCTGTCCTTTTCGTATACTTCACTAGAATGCAAATTAGATTTGTGTGTATTTAAATTGAGGGTTTTGAATCTTTAGATTGAAGCTTCTGCCAACCACTTCTTTCTTTTAGTACTTGCCAGTTCTGCTTAAAAGTTATATTCCAGCTTTGCCATCTCACCAACCAAAGGTTTAAAATACTCGCTTGTAAAATATCTGAGCAAGCTTAAATTAATCTATTTTATCTGTAATCTTAAGTTTGTACTCTTCAATTTAACCTAGTTATATTAATTTAGATGTACAGAAGTAGTGGAAGTTGTGTTTGTAGCACGACTCGTGCCTGTTCTGCTATTTTAAAACTAAATCAAAAAATTGTTTTAACCCTTTTCAATATTTTGTGATTTATCATATTGCAAGGGCTTGTTCCAGGCCAGTAGTCCTCCTTAGCAGTGTAAAAGTAAAAAACAACATTTTGTGAGTTTTTAAGAGGATAAATAACTCGTTATTAGTCTAGCAACGTCTGCAGGACTTTAGCATCTAGTTACAACAGAAACCAAACCCTACATACATATTACTAAAGGCACTTAAGGTATTTATTATTTTCAGTTCACAGATGTTTATCAGATGTTTTCATCACAATTGAAAGTGTTGGCTTGAGCGAAATATTTTTTGAAAACTTCGTGTGCCAGTGATCGAGTGAAAAAAGTCTCTAATAAAATAATAAATTTCCCATTAAATGTCTCGAATGAGTGTTTAATTTTTTAAACAGATGAACATCTGTCAACATGCTCTTAATTTAAGGTAAATCAGCATCATACGTTTTGGAAATTTACATTTGCTGCTTGCCACAGTGTTGAAAAATTACGTCACGAAATTTCACTATTTGAGAGGAAGTGGGATAATAGGAAATTGCACCTCTCAGGACCTATGCTTCGCCTGCCTGGGCTACAACTAAGAAATCTGACATACAAAAACTCCAAGTGGTACAAAATAGACTCTTGCGAACATGCACGAATGCCCACTTCTTCGTAAGAAATGAACTCCTTCATCAGGACTTAACATATCCATTTGCGAAGTTTCCGAGAAACATGAATGAAAAATATTTTCGGCATGCGAAATTGTGTGAGCATATGATCTATTTTTTACTTTACCAGTATGAAATTTTAACTGAGGACCGCTTTCTAAGACTCTTGGCTGCATATTTACTAAATGAAAACAAAGACTTTCCACTTAGTAAGGTTTAAATGTACATAGTTCTTTCTCTCAAAAAAGTGAAGATCTGAAAACTTAAGCAGCATTCGCTGTGGGTTAGCACTTGGGTTGGTGACCACCCACGTAAATTTCACCCTGATACTCTGTGTAATTCCCCAGCTACTATTGTAGGACTCTGGCACTCGTAAATATGTATATAGCATTTATGAATACTGTCTGATTCGTATCCTTATGCTTTCATTTTATTTTGTTTTGTATGGGTTTTTGAAAAATATGGTTTTTTAAGTTTTAAGATGACCTGGAATAACTCAATCAACCAGATGTCTTTGACGGCTCACGTGACAATTGGTCACACTCCCTTCTACACTTCCTAGGTTGAACTGACATCAGGCGTTAGCTCATCTGAAACGCTACTAGAAGCATTTATGCCAGCCGGCAAACAACATGCGAAACGCATGTTAAACGCGACGTATCAGCGGCACTTAGAGGAAATTGCCTTTCCTGTTCGTTTCTGCAGTATCTTCGATCCTTGTTCAGTGATTCAGTGCCTTCGGTTCTTAGGTTGGGCGCGCTTTCTGTACCTCTTCTGATAAGCTACAAGACCATCCCAGTACTGATCTGACCTTTTTTAACAGAAAGAAGCGGAATGGATGTTGTCATCATTGTATTTAGAAATCCTATTAGAAAAAGCAAAAATTCTGAAAACTCAAAAAATGTTCGACTGTTTTGCATGCTGATGCTGATAAGCAACTCTTCTTTCTTCCCTATGTGCAAAGATTACTGAGTCTTTGCTGTTTACGGTTTCGCCTAAAGTTATAGACACTTTTCTATTTTACAATAACATCTCTTCTTTTCATGAATTGATTTTGGTCTTTTGAACGATTTTAAATTCCATATATTTAATTTCTGGGAGGAGAGAGCATCCTTAAACTGATAGATCTATCCCAACCGCTTAAAATTGTTTGAAGTGTTCAACTGAAATCTACATCCAATATCAGAACTTTTTTTTAGAATTTTCATGTTTACAAGTTTTTAAATTTAAGAATTATACTTTAGAAACTTCAGAGATAAATTCTTAAAGGGGTTACATCTCAATCTTAAATTTGAAATTGTATTATTTTTTTATAAAGCTGTAGAATTAAAAGAAATATTTATGCAATTTAAACAGCAAGGGTAAAGTATGACGTATTGTTTGAATTTTTATGTGTACGTATTATAATTACGTATTATAATAACAAATTTGCAGCATTTAAAGAAAAGTGCTATAAGTTAAAACTTCTGTAGCAAGATATATAACATATTGCGTAACAAACGCATTTTAGTAATTATGCTAATAACAGAAATGTTGATATCATTAATAAAAAGTACATTTAATTGTTGGTTATTTCTTTCAGTCTATTATAAGCAGTTTGCTGCAAGATAAATTAAAAATGGTATACATCATGGTACAATAGCACGTTATAGAACTGGCAGTTTGTGAAGACACTTTAATTGTTATTTTGACCAGATAAAAGTAAACCACAAATACTATTTGTATCGTAATTTTAAAATACTGAGTACTCAAAACGAAAATGAACGGAAGTAACTCGCTTTCGCAAAACTAATTGAAATGTCAATTAAAATTTATATAAACTGTATAGTGTTGCATAAGTATGCTATAATAAAATTATTTTTTACAAGATACTTATTTACGTAGCTCAAAGATGTGAATGAATCTTAGTATTATTTTGCCATATGTTATTACAAATTTAATTCGTTACTGAAATGAACTAGCTTTACGTCACGAAAAAATTAGGCAAAACAGAAACTCTATTTTTGGGGTAGATTTTTAAATCGGACACTTTGGCGTAAATTAAAAAGAACCTCTATATTTAGAGGACGATCAGACGCAGGACTTTCGTCTTCAGACGCCATATAAAAATTATACAAAATGGGATGAGAGACGATCGTACTTATATCTAAATGACTGACTGACTGAATTGGAATTAATGCCATTAGCGGAAGATAAATCTTTGTGAATATGAGAAGCTTCAAGAAAATTCAATTTACCAGCTGAAGAAGCTTTTTAGATAAATTAATAAAAAAATAGTTGGATAATTGAATCAAAATTATGTTTAAGTTTCTAGCTATGTCTGGCTATCACAAATTTGTTTATTTCTCTTATTTGTACATAAGATTCGATTTCCTGGACTAAAATGTTAAGGCTGTTTTATTTAAGTTTATATACCGCAAGCCACATTGACGAGATATGTAATAAATTACCCAAGAATTAAATTCATATAAAGAATCTCTATGAATCGAACCACGAATTTTACTGATAGGTGACAAAATGATCTGCAAGTATTAACTCTGGAGAATCCATTCCAATTTTTAAGCGTTCAGACTGACTAACTGAAAGGACGATAAAATTAATATAATTTCTAAAGAGGACTGTGTCTGATGGAATAGAAGAATGTGTTCGAAGGTAGAGGGAAAATTGTTTTTTGCTTGTTTTTTGAAACCTTTTGTCTTTATTTAAACTTAATTAATTGAGAAACATTTACGTGCATACAACAGAAATTATTTTAAAAATCAATTCGATTGAAATTTGGAATTACTAACACCTTAGAATATTTATATATCAACTATCAGAAATATTCTCTCTTATGATGTGAAAACATAGCAATTAAAATTTGTTTACTAGATCATATGACAGCGAACCAAGGATTTTTGATTTTTAAAAATACGTTTTGCTCTGTAATCAATAATATTTAAGAAGCATTATTTTCGTGTTGAAAGGGGAAGCCTTCTCGACAACATACTAATCATTTTCCCTGTCACTTGTTTGTTGAAACATTATCTTTCATACTATTTCGCAGGTATAGTTGAAACGGGGCTGATTAATGTCAGCTGACAGCATCGATTTCTCCTACGTCGTCAACGAGAAATATTTTCTAGTACAATTACCACCATGAATTTTAAAAATTCAAAATCTATTTATGCGAAGCCATGCTGCTTTTAAACAGCGAACCTTAATGTCTTAGGAAATTAAATGCTGACTGTAAATCAATGTAAAATATTCAATTCCTTTCACAAAAACAGTCATAAAAGGGTTAGTTATTCAGAGCATGGAAACTGAATGTATTTATTCAAAACTTCATATAAATTTTCTCTTATAGACTTTATGTTAATTTGCAGCTATTTGAAGGAGAGAGAAAACCCTAAAATTTTATGGTAGCTCCTTCGTGGTCTAAAACGCTTTCTGCTTCCTCGCTTTTCAAAATTATACTGCCCATATATATATGAATCTAATTTGGAATTAAATAAATACTTAATTTTTTGAGGCAGTATACCTAGCACTATCTAGTGAATTACATTGCACCTAGTGGGCTACATTGTAGAGGTCAGTAATTTTATAATTTCTGTAGGATGAAGTAACTTATTAGCTAATGTTATGCACATAACTTACCCTGCGGTCACCAACTGTCGATCGCCGGCTACCGGTAGCTCGCAAAGGCAATTGTCATAGCTCACAGCATGTTTTGGATAAGTATGCATCGCGCAGCGACACAGCGCTCAGTTTAAAAGTGAACGGCATGATCATCGTCCAGCGTTTGAGTTTGTACAAAGCAATAAAAAATACAATGACAAGCAGTAGTAAGGAAGTAGAGACATACCATTTACATTCGGAATCGGAAGAACAATACTTCTTTACAGAAGTTTAAAAATGTATGTTTATTATGTAATACTTCTGTCTTTGTTTCTAAAAAAGGAAATATTGAGAGGCATCATAAAAGTGTACATTCGAATTCGAAAAAAAATTTTCATTACGTTTTGCCAGCACAAAGGAAAAACCGAAACAATTAAAAATCAGTTAATTTGAGAGGAGTCAATATTTTTTAAAACAGCTGACAAAAACAAGGTTGAAAATGAAGCATCATAACGTGCGTTCCAGTGATTGTACAAAGGCAGAAACCTTATGAAGACGGAAAAATGATAAAACAGGCGTTTTTAGGAGCTGCAGATTCGTTGTTTGCCAAATTTAAAAATAAAGACGAGATAGTTTCAGCTTTAAAATCTATGCAACTTTCTTCTAATACAGTGATGAGACGAGCAGCAGTAGTGAGCAATGATATTTTTTGCAGTTAAGAACTGACTTAGATAACTGTGTTTATTTTTTCCTGCTAACCGATGAATCAAAAGCAGGAGTTGTTTTCGTTTTTCAAAAGTATTATTTCTTAAAAAATTTCCAATATCGGAAACGTGATGATGTTCCAGCTATGATGGGCTACGATAAGGGCCTGGTGCGTTATGTCGTAAAGACGAAAGCTTTTCTAAATTTCTCAGTTACCACTGTTATATCCACCGGCAAGTGTTATGTGAAAAGTTTCTAAATCTAAACAACATTACGAAATTTGTAGTAAAAATTGCGAATAAGATTACAGCTGAAGCGTTATAAAGAAGATTATTCAAAACCTTGGTCAATGAAATGGATTGTCAGTATGGGGAGCTACTTCTTTACTCTAAGTCCGATGCTAAACTAGAAGACGAATAGTGAAACGTTTTAATGATGTCCTAACTGCTTAGTTCAATTTTTCAAACAGCTCGATGAAACGATTTCAGAATTGAAAAATTCAATCTGGCTTAGACATTTTGGTTTTCTAGTGGACGTAACGGAAAAATTAAATGAAATTAATTTGCAGCTTCTGGGAAGAGAAAAAGAACTAACAGAAATGATTACTGATGTAAAAGCATTTATCAAAAAGCTTGAGTAGTCATCAACCGCAATGCCAAGCGTTTTTCTATTCTTTCAGAAAGCCTATCTCAAAATCCACTGGAAGTCTGTGACAGTAAATATCATATAAAAATATTTTTTAATCTGAAAGATAACTTCAACAATTGTTTTAAGGATTTCAACGAAATGGCTTTGGTGGCATAATTTTTTGTTTCACTTTTCACGAAAGTTGATATCCAACAGTTTGCAACTTGTGTTATGCAGAACTTTGGCGAAGTCGCCGCTACAAGAAAAATGGAAGTGATTGTGTTTCAAAATGGTTTAGTCTTAAAATTGTTAATTTCAAATGGAATATGTACTTGCCTAGAGTAAGTAAAGACAAATATTCAGTTTTACATCGAGTTGTCGTGAAAGTGAAAGCGTTATTTATTTCAACCTATTTGTGTGAATCTTCTTTCTCCAATATGAAGTTTATTAAGAACAAATATCGCAGTTGACGTACTGGTGAACATTTGGATAATTGTACTTGAATGGCTGTATCAAACTATACTGCAAACTAAAAAAAATTATCCATCAGTCTGAGTGCCCAATCGTCTCATTGAATATGTTTTTGTTTAAAACGGGGCGTTACTTTTTTGTTATTTTTATTCACTTTTATTATATAGTATGTGACATGCCATTGTAGCTGCATAAAAAGTTTGTTTATTTTTTAAACAACCTACGATTGGTAGGCTTGGATGTAGTTATTTCTAGTATGTATTGGTATTATGGTGAAAATGCGCTTTAGCCCACTGCTTGGCGATGTTTTGAAAATCGCCAATTCGGCGCGTTTCTGCGAAACGTCTTTGCAATTGCAACCTTCCGGACACGCTCCGCGAAAACCTATTGTAAACAAAACATAGAATTCTAAAGCATAAATTAGTATGGAAACTGTTGTCACAAAAAGATAATAAAATAATATGCAAAACGAACATTATGATCATTAAAATATTTGTCAGTTAGGTTTAAATTAATTATTTACATTTTATGTTGTAATACTTACACATTTTATGTCGCTATATAACCTTCCCGTCACGCTCCGCGAAAACGTAACCAAAATGGCATCGAAGAAAGAAGAAATTTTTTTAAAAGGGCATTAAAATTACAAACGATACCATGTACACACCATTCCGTTTTAACTTAGAAAAACATCTGCGAATTGCACAATGTAGGCAACGTACACAAATGAACAAAATAAGCTAAAATAACGAACATAAATTACGAGAAAATACCATGTGCACAGCGTTCCTTTTAAACTTAAAAAAAACTTCAGCGAATTGCACAATGTAGGCAACGTGCACAAATGAACAAGATAAGCTAAAATAACGAAAATAAATTACGAGAAAATACCATGTGCACAGCGTTCCTTTTAAACTTAAAAAAACTTCAGCGAATTGCACAATGTAGGCAACGTGCACAAATGAACAAAATAAGCTAAAATAACGAAAATAAATTACAAGAAAATGCCATGTGCACAGCGTTCCTTTTAAACTTCAAAAAAACTTCAGCGAATTGCACAATGTAAGCAACGTACACAAATCAACAAAATAAAGTTGGCGGATATACGGAGTTACCCATGTTGGCGCGTTTATTGCTCATTCAAAAACAATTGCCGCCATGCAGTGGGCTAAAGCGCATTCCAACCGGTATTATTAATTATTATGTTATTAGTTTATTATTAGTATATATTAGTTAATTAGTAAAATTAATATATGTATGTCGAATACAGCTGGACATTATTTCATTTAGGTTGACTTACGTCACTTACGACTGGGTAAGCGGATAAGCGACGGAGGACGTGGGCACCACCCCTCTACCATTATGGTTAATTGGTATGGCCCCACGTCCACCCTTATCTGAAGCAGGAGAGACCAAGGAGTGGGAGCCACCCAGGCTTACGACTGGGTAGCTCATTGTTTACTTCAAAATTATCAAAGTAGCTCAACACATCGAAAAGATTGGTGAATACTGCTCTAACATTTAGTGAGCTGTCGCCTCTGATATTGATTAATAATTAACACAATATATAACTCAAGTATAAAGGCGCTGTCTTTATCTGTACAGTGTCCAAACAGTGTACAGTATCAAACAGTGTACAGTATACAGTGCACAGTGTCTTTATCTGTACAATGTCCAAACAGTGTACAGTATCCAAAACTTCTCTATATTCGAACCTGACACCAACGATATGGCAGCCAGCTTTGGTGGCTGCCATATCGTTGGTGTCAGGTTCGAATATGGAGAAGGTTTGGATACTTGCAAATAAATAATGTTTTTGTGGTATGAAGCACTTAAAATATACAGTAAGCTGAAAGTCCTCTGGAGTGGTTTGTGGTGGGGGGAAAGGGATGGGAAATCCTTGGATACTTTTCCCGAGAAGAGAAGAATTCTCTTTTAAATCTGGGACCAAACTAAGAGAAGTCCGTACAGCCGTTTATAAGATAACCAAAGCTCATGTTAACGACAGAGTTAGCCACAATAGAATTCACGATAGAATTCTTCGCCACGATAGAATTCGTGGACTCATCTGGTGTTATTGTCAGATAAATCATAACAACAAAAAGATTAAAATAAAATCAGAACTTCATTTGTCAATCTTTATGGGTTTTATAAAATATAAAATAATAAAAAAACTAAAATACATACTCATAATTACATAACGTAGGCGACTTGACTTGAAGCTAAGATTCCGATTATTTACAAGAACCTTAAACCTTCAAACACAAAGGGACTTCTTACACACCTTATTAAGTATAGTTCAATATCTGTCTTAACGTTTAATGCAGGACTCAGGCAAGACGGCAGAAGAACGGTACAATCTCTGATGGGCTCATAGTTAGGATTAACATCCTACTTCTAAATTATGTAATGAATGTGGGTAATTTTCTGCTCTGGATTAACATCGTGACGATTCCGGAAAGATAGGATAGAATTTAATTTAAAGCTAATCTTTAGTAAAGTCAGGAATAATTGCCACAACTTTTATTCTCATGTAATTTTTGATACTTCATTGCGAAACATTCTGCTATAATATTTTGAAATGTATTTACTCGATTTATCATAGACATTTTACAAGAAGGGACTATAAGGAAGCGGAAATGGTTCAAAAACATTCTAAACATATTTGTTTGAAATTTCGTTTGGGCTAATTTACATCAGGTAAAGTTAACTCCCATTCGATAATAATTATGTTTGATTGTTAGATTAGATTCTTTGAATATGAGAGCTAACTGACTTCGAATACTAACTTCAGATGCTAACTGACTTCGAATTGAGTTCTTCGAATACGAGAGCTAACTGACTAAGAGGAGGGATGGCTTCGTGGAGGACGTTCTAAGGAAACTACTCGTATTCGTATTACTCATAAGGAAAATCATAAAAAACCATCCTGCAGTCCGCCGGGGATAGAACCCAGGCTGAACTTCCAGAATTCAATGGTATTAACTACTCGCACAGTAGGTGGGCTGTTTCTAGGCAATAAATTAAACTTGGAAATAATTAAAATTGCTTTCTTTGTTTATTCCAGATTTTAAAATTCGAGCTGCGAGACTCATTCGAAAAACAAAATGTCTATTCCTCTTAATGATTTCTTTACAATAAAATATGTAATTGGAATGTCATATATAGAAATGAGCCTGATTTGATTTAGAGAAGCATATTTATGCTTCATTCCATTTACATATTACATTACCTGCTACGTTACATAATGTATGCCGATAGCAGTCCAACAGATTAGGAAACTTCTAGCTCCAATTTTCTCACATTTCGATGCCAATTGCTTATGATCATAAAATTGTTTAGGAAAAATGATCACTTAATCAGAATAGTGTTTTTAAAGACTTTTGTGAATAAATGAGAAACAAATGCGAAAACATAATTTGCCACACATAAATTCCTTAGGTTAAAAAATAAAATATTCTTAAATTCTTGTTGGAATTTATAACGTTTTTTTTTTTTTTTATTTCAAAAAGCACTAATAATGTCTTAAATGAACCAACAAGATTTTATTTTAGACATTGACCCTTAAATGGTTTTTGGGGAATCTGATAGCTTTAAAAATAATGATCTGGTTAAAACGTAGCTTACTAGATCCTTAAACGAATGAAAGTTAGAATACTTAGGAGAAAGAAGGGTTCAGTGCAATTCAATTTTTATTACTAGTAAAATATCCCCATCTAACAAATATTGCAGTCGATATTTTGTTTCCAAGACTTGCAGGTTCTGCTTAAAAAATTACGGTAAAAAGGACAGCATTACAGACATTTTAAACTTTCAGATTATAAAAGAGATAGATAATTGAATGAAAGACTTTTAGCGTCTGAAGATTTTCTTACAACGGATAAAACGCAAATAGATATATCATTCTGCTTATGGCCAGAACAATGATTGAATGGTTAATACCGCTGAATATCAGGAGTTCGACCCGGGCTCGATACCGAGCAAATGGAATGGCTACTATTTGGGTTTCGTGGTTTTTCCCTATATGTAACGTGAACACTTGTCAGTTTCCCTTATAAAGTCCTCCACGAAGACATAGCCGCTATCCAAAGCGAGGCATGTGATTTCTCAGTTATCCTTCGCATTATCTGTCTAGTTCTTAAAAATGTTGCAATTTCACTTTCTATAATATTTTGAACTAGCTTTCGATTTAAAATTAATGCATTGCTTGAAATTCTTTATTGGGCAAAATTTGGCTCCCTCCAATATTGCAAAGTTCCCAAAAAAGGTGAAGAGAAAGATGAAATTTTTATAATTTTTTATTACGGGTACAAATTACTCTTATCATTTCATACTGCCCCCAGTCGGTACAGTGTTTAGTGCGGCCAACTTCCGTATCCATGAATTCGGGTTCGAATCCCAAAAGAGAAATGAATATTTGTAAGCGTATATTGTCTGTGCGGCAAAGAAGCATTCAAAATACGCAGCGAGTCGAAAGTCTTTTCGAGAAATTAATGGTAGAAAAAGAGGGATGGGAGACCCTCGCACCAGTTTTGCTTCAGTCTGTACTTTTAATTTTGTACTTTATAATGAAATTCTCTAAACTGCATCATTTCAATAGTAATCTTATGTTATACAATTCTTGCAAACACAGATGATGCAGCCACTTACAAAACCTCTTCAACGAAGAAGATTTCAGTTTAGAAACCAAAACGTTTTTTAACCATAGGGAAAATTGGGAACTGAAACTAACACATTCTGATTTAGATGCACATATTTAGAGATAACATTTCTATTTTGAACACGTCGCACTCCTCTTCTTGCTTGATGTCTTACCAACGTGTCGCAGTTTACCATTCTTTCATCAATCATCTTGCAAAAAGATGTAGAAAAGGAAAACGCGTGATCAAGAACAGATGTTTTGGTTTCTCCCATTACAGTGTAAAATTCATATTAAGAATAAGCTTCACAAGAATAAAATAAAATGTGTAAAACCGTCACGACTGATAACACCTCTTACGTTCCAAACTCCGTCTCTCCGTAAATCATATTCTGAGCTCCGTTGCGACTTCAACTTCAATATCATTACACAAATCTATATCCACACATATATAATAAATACAAAACCATTTAGATGCACGAGCGTACACGCATGTATACTGGATGTAAAGGGGCATATATTTTAAAATTCATGCAACTGATTCATTGTATTAGTGCAAATATTATTGTATATATATGTTATAATGTAAATATTATTATTTGTACATATACACACAATAATATTTACATATACATAATATATATACATATATATAAATATAGAGAGAGATCTAGGTCGGATGGAGGGTTACAAACACAACATTTAAAAACAACACATGCGTTTCTTAATAAATTATATTGTTATTTTGTTCTTTAAAAATATTTTAACTGAAGTAATAATTACCAACACATTTAACTCAGTGGATTTGTAGAGTCATATTCTCATTAAGGATTAGTAACATTATTACAAGTCAGAAAACATGTTTCTAACCCCAGTTATTATGTAAATTAGTACACAACAACTGTTTCCGGGCTTAATAACGATTTTTTTCTGAAATAAATGCTAAATTCCACCAATTTTTATGTAAAAACGTACAAGGATAAAATGATTCTCCTCACGTGAAGACTCTAAAGATTCCAGATCTTTACAACTAATGCAGTTATGAATAGTTTAAAGAAGCTTTATCGCCTACAACCATTTTATCACTTAGGTATGTCATTAGCATTGAAGGAATTTGAGAGAGAACATTTTTTTCTTTTAAAATATGATTTCAGCGAAGTAAACTCCCGCTTCCTAACATCATCTGCGCTATCTGACTATTAAACTTTCCCTTTCTGTGTGTGACGAACACGAAAGTTCGAATCACTAAAAGAGATCATTTTCAAATACCTTAGTGCGTTTCTTTCATGTAGGTGCTTTCTACTTCTTCACTGATTGATAGTATAAGAATACCGCCTGGAAATTCTGTGATATGCTCAAGTAATGCGTAGAGAAACAGGCCTTTGAACTGAATTCAAGCATTTTATCTTTCTCACTCTAATTGGCTTCCCCAAATTCTGGCTCCGTAATTTACCATTTTCGATACAACTGTTTTTAGAAGAATCTGTCTTATATGGGGACTTAAGCCCCAGTTATATCAACGCATGCGTCGTAGGCTATTGATTATGTACAAAGTTTAATATTTTGTAGATGAGGGATCCAACAGAATCTTTTGTCGATTGTTAAACCAATGTGCTTGATTGTATTCACAGATTTGATCTTTTGATTATAAATTTCCAGAACTATAGCTTTTACTAAGACTTGAGACTATTCGAGGTTAACAGTTTTTGAATTTTGCAAAGTTGGTTAAATATATGAAGTGTTGCATTTCAGTTATCATTTAAATTCTCTCTAGTACGACCGCTTCTAATAAAAACAATATCATCTGCAAAACGGACAATTTTTGACTGGTATGGATAAGAAATGATGTTGTTGAAACTGATATTCCAGAGGTCTGCACGCATGTAAGATCTCTGAATTTATTAAGCCTAATTTCAGTGTTTTCGTAAAGAATCATACTTTTCCTATTTCCGATATAATCCTGCATAAATAGGAACAAATTTTGAGGCACTAAAAGGAACGCAGAGATTGTAAAACTCTTGGCCACCATAAAGAATCAAAAGCTGATTTTATTTCAAGATATAATATTGTAGAATGAAGTTAGTTGATTTTACTGTTTTTGACTTGTCGAAGAGCTGAATTAATGAAAGTAAGCTTCGAAATCCAGGCTGGTTTTTATTTATTAAGTTTTTGCTAAAAGCATGAAGTTTTAGGCGTCCAATGAGACATCTCTCCAAAACTTTTCCCAAGGCTGCGAGGAGATTTATTGGACGATAAGATTTAGGAGTTAAGATTTAGATTTTAATCGGAGCTTTCATTCTCCTCATTGAAAAGTACAATATCGCCAGTTTTCAGGCAATCAGAAAAAGTCGAGAGTTCTATACAACTATTGCAAAAACTACATATTATGTCAAGAGAGGCTTGACTGATTGATTTTATAACGTCATTGATTAATTTTTAATTTAATTATAATGATATTAATTATTTTTATTATAATGATATTAATTATTTAAATTATAATATAATTAAAAAAAAACATTACAAAAATAATCAATTTATTATAATAAGTTAATTATAGTTATAATGTTACTGAAATTAATAAAGATTACTTTAAAAATGAATAATGTGATTATCGATGTCATCTGGGCCTGGTGACTTTTTCGAAGCTAGGTTTTTAATTATCAACTTGATTTCTTGTTTTGAGAATGGGATACGTTTGAGGAATAATTATGGATTATATTTTGAGTATGGGAATCCTCTGCTGGATCATACTTTAGAAAGACAGAGTCAAGAATTTTATTTAGGGTTGAGAGAGTGGCATCCTGAATGTCAGCAGAACTTGAAAGCAAATTTGAGAGAAGCTAAGTTTGTGATGGTTTAAGTATTTTGATACTGGTGTTCGTATTTAAAGTGCCATAAATATTTTTATTATTTGATCAATAATTATGCCAATTTTTTAATTTTGCTTCAAGAATCATCTTTATGTATTTTGCATTTTCGTTTTCGAAATTAATCCAGGCTTGTTGTCTTAATTCATCGTCAGAAATCGATTTCATGTGCTGATTTAATGCTCTTATGCTTCTGAGTACTTAATTCTTCAGTTCACCAATTCATATGAACATACTGTTTTGCATTTCTTTTTATGAAGGTATTTTCACAGATTTCTTGATCTTTTTGATAAATTATTCTGTCGCTTTATTTAGATTTTCTTATTTCGAAAGAAGTTGGAAGGAGGAAATCATAAGATTTGCAGATTGTTGAATTTGCTTAGCAAAGTTATTTTCTTTCTTTTTAACAATTTTGAAACGATTCATTAATACCACAGCTGAATCTTCCTTAATTGTAAAAATAATATATTTATGATCTGAGTGGGAGTTGTCTTCTTCCATTTTGCGATTTGAAACCAAATTAACCAGATGATGGGAAGAAACTACGAGATCTAGTCACCCTCTCCCATACATTATTTCGAAAGAATGTAAATCCGAAGCTTGATTGAAAAGATTGTGTGTAAATCCGAAGCTTGATTGAAAAGATTGTGTGAACTGTAGAATTTCTGAAGTGACCTTCTTCTTGAACTTGTGTAGCTCAAACTGATTGTGTGAATTCTTGAAAGGAAGACATACGAAGACACAGGAAGACATGCTTTCTAACTCGTGAAGCAATGAAGAAATATCTTCAGAGGCAGAAGCACTGAAAAACGTAGTTGGAAGTTGGAAATATTAAGACATATTTTAATTCTTGTCGCTGTAATTAGGATCGGGTGCCAGTTATGACTGAAATTGATTCTAGCTACTCTGGGACATTGATTAGGGTACTAAAGAGAATACTGAAAGAGATTCCAAGATGTTGAAATTTTGCTTACTATTCCTTTAATACAGTATGCTTCTCGGATCTATTGTTTTGGAATAAAAATTTTGCAAGATGATCAGATGCCGTTTTTGCCTTTTGTATGTTGATTTGTAGAAACTGAATTGAAGAAAATAGTACTAAGTTTTTTTTAACAAGGTTGCAGGTAGTTTATTTTGTACATTATTGTCCTTGCTAAAATCTTGAGAATGACTGTTGTTTTTTATTTTGTGTTCTTACTTGTTAATTGTAACTGAAGAAATTTCAGTTGCGAATGTTGCCATCATGCCGAGTTGTGGCTTTGTCCAGATATAATAATTTGTTGACTCCGATACGCCTGGAATATTCTTTAATGAGCACCGTGATCAGTAGGAAATTAAGAACCTGTATCTTGGATACTGCGAACACAATTTACATAGAGGGTTTCGTATGAGGAACATTTTCTATGAGAGGTTTGATTTGCACAAGTTGAAGAGCAGGGAGGAGTTTGACAATTACGACTGTTGTCTCAAAGACCCTGACGACGAAGATAAGGCCGAGTAAAATATAAGAGTGGAAAGAACACGAGTTGAATCCTATGAAGACTCTTGACGAGGTAAAATGGTCACAAGAATCTGAAGCCTGCAGTTCTGAGTTTTCAACGACTAAGTTGTGTAAATGTTCAAAGCCTGCTTTCTTTTCGACACTGATTAAAAGCTGTTTAGACTTAGTAAATGCCAACTCCTTGGTTATAATGCACCAGTTTCACAGTACTTCGCTTCGCACGGCTGCAATTCAATCGTACTCGTTTTTGGATTCGGGCGAGAAAAATTCTCCACATCTCAGTCTTCATCTTCACAGTTCATTCTTCACTTATTCATATATCTGTCACTGTACTGAATTATCGACAAACATTGTACCTTTATATACTCCATTGTTCCGCTAGACAAAGTTTTCAGAACATTTCACTGCTAATTTTCACTGTACTATAGCTGAATGTCTAAAATTTCCGGTGCCCCTTGGTAGACGCCTTTAATACTTTTACCTTTATTAATCACTTTACGTTCTTCTGTTGACTCCTCTTTAATCATCGCATTGAGAATGTCTTTATCTGAGAAAGTCTTATACTCGTCATTGTTTATTTAACCATCCACATTACGATGCTTTCTTTAAGAATTTTCAAGTTATTGAATATGAAAAACAGTTTCCAAAATGATTGGACTATTAGCTCTTACTTTATAAAATCAAGGATCAATTTTAAGCCTTGAATTAATTTTTCTTCAGCCTTAACTTCATTTAAAAGCCCAGGGATGAAACCCACGTTACGTTATCATCTCGAAGTGTCAGTATTTACATTCTCTTTTAATAAAAGATTTTCTAGAATTACACGCATATAATTGGAAATTTAGCATATTTTCTACATATTTCTTTCTGCGAACGTTGTTAAAATTCGGGAAATTGCACTTTTGTATTGCTTCTCTTTTAAGACGGATATTTTGTGTCTTTCTTAAAAATATTGAAAACAATAATCTTTGATAAATTTCATACAAGCTTTTGAGATGCATGTTTCCGAAAGGCAAATGCGTGCTCAAATCATAAGCCGCTTTATTTCTTAGTGTTTACAGTTTAGTTGATTTCTATGCAATTTTAAAATACACAAAAATAATATACAAACAACTGTTTACATCAGAACTGATCGTTGAAAGGTATAAAAAATTAGGATTCAAATTTATGAAGAAATATTTCAAACTACTATACACGTAGGTATATTTAGGTTAAAAACACGTCGAATAATGATTATTAGAGAAGTCAAACAAGAAGGAAATAGCTTAAAAGTGAGAAATATATTAATAACTAGTGCATTAATTGTTTTCATCTAATAACAATTCCTTCAAAGATTAATAACGCTTTTCTGCTTAGACTGCTTCACTTTGCGAATTGCTTTGCTGTAGTATAAACTTGGGTGCTCAGATACATGGATGATAAGTAAAATAATTTTTAACTCTCGTTCGTGTTTGAATTAAAAATCCATATAGTCTGAATGACGCTATTTAAATGCTTAAAACATACAAATACGTTAAGAACGTGATTTTAGATTTTAATTTTAGCTCATGATAAATTTACATGATAATTCTTGTTTTCAAATTTAATTCTGTGGTTAGATTTCCACTGTTTGCAAGTACTATCTCCGTCTCAGAATTTATTTTAAACTTTTAAAAGATATATGTAAATACGAACAGACAATTAAACATTATTGGGAACGGAAATCATGTCAGCAACACTGTAAGAAACTAAAAGCGTTTCTTCGATGTATTTTCAGCAGAAGGAATCTTAGTAATTGTACCAATGGATCTGATCTTTTATAGTTGGATTTCTTCAAGTAGTAGTAAGTTTCCGAATGGATACGCTTGTGAAAATTCCATGTAAATGTATCGCTGAGTTGCCCAGACATTATCATGGTTAGGAGAGCTACTGCGGTTACCGAAGGGCCTGGTTTCGAATCCGAGAGTAGGCATGGATGTTTGTAAATGTGTAGTGTCCCTGCGGCATGAAGGCCCTCTAAATATTCGGGAGCCGAAAGTCCTTTAGAGAGTTTGGTGGTAGGGGAAGAGAGGTGGGATACCCTCGGACTCGTCTTCCTGCGGCTGCTCTCCATCCAAAAGGGGGGGCGGAACTGGGCGAAGGTACTGCACGTGAATGGTGCTTAAGGCTCTTGCGAACAACAGGCGCAATCTTGCACTCCTTGCCACGATGAATTTCGTGGGCTTATTCTGATGTTAATGTGAGACAAGGGAGATAAGTCACAACTCAACAACTGTATCGCCGAGAAAGACATATAAGTAATTGCACAAATATTAAAAGTAGTATAAGTCAGCTACTACATACTGTTTCTCGAAAATACGTGTTTTACTGTCTTTTGTTAACTTCTGAAGTTAGTAATGAGTTTCAGAAAAATGAAAACGTAAAAGGAAATAGTACATTAAATGTTTACCTTAATTGAAAATGTTATGTTTAAAAGTTTACCTTGATTCATTAAACAGCTACATTACAGTTTCCTTTCATCATTTTAAAAGCAAGCGAAAAATTTCAATGCCAGAAAATAAAGAAAGTTAGCGAATATTTACTGTTTAGTTAAGAATGGCAACATATTTGTGATTTAAGAAATTTCACAGAGTTTTCAAAAGAATAAAGAAATAGGACTGCATTCTACGAATCATTTTATACCACTTTAAAGTACAGAAAAAAGTAAAGATGCACCACTTACATAACTTTTATAAGCTTACAGTTTTCTAGAATGCAGCTTTGATTAATTTTTGTTCAAGTACGGAAGAAGACAAACCGATTTTACCTTCGAAGCGCAACTTCGGCTTCCACGAAATTGCTAATTTTGTCTTCTATTGTTTTATCTTACATACACAGCGTGCATTATTTTTATAAACTTTTATTTAGTTCATTTATGTGTTTTACAATTTCATTGATTTTTAACCTGTTTCCCGAAAAACTATCGAGTTGAAACTTCGTACATACAGAGTTTGTCGATTAAAATGGAGTGCCGTGAAGTATACATTTCTTTTTTAAAATTCGATTACAAATCACCACCACTTGTGGATAACGTGAATTTAACAGAAACTAGGAATGTAACAAATCACTAATAAGTTAAGATATTTAACGACTGGCTCCTTAGCTTAACTAAACGCTAAATCTTCTGCTCACAGCAATGTCGAATTTAGCAATATGAGTATAAATTTGGCGGGTTTCTAACACTGGCTCGAGAGCTAAATTCGAACACGCAGCATAAACTCGGAACTAAGACCTCTGCAACTCTTTTCAAACTCTTGAAACGCAGCTTAGATACTGTTTCTGAAACACGTTTAGAATCTGCATCTACGTCATAACAAATTTACATTCCGGCAGGAAACTGAAATCAGGAGCGAAAGGAAGGGAAAATTAAAAATAATTGGTTAGAATAAAATAAATCTTTACAAACTAATCAGCTCAAACTTTGTACATACACTCATTGTGGATGACAACAAATTTTATTTATTTGTTTACTTGCTCGATTCAGATCTATCCACCCTATTTCCTAAATAAATCAGTCTGAATTGATATGCATGTTTGTGCTCATCGTTGTGCAACAGAATATAAGGATTGATTAGCGTTTAAAATTATTCGCAATGAAATCTTAAATGTAAATTTAAATGTTTTCTATTTCATAAATTTATATATATTTTCATAAAAAATATTATTAAATTGTTATAAATATTATCATATAATATTTCATAAAAAGTCATGTTTCATTTTAAAAGTTGATTTTCTTAATTTTATCGCTGTATGTAATATATTCTGTAATGGGAAATTAAAATTATAACATCCAAAAATATATCTATTATAAAGATTTGAAATTTTTGAAGATTATCTAAACTTTTCGCCATTTTTTAAAACAAGAATGATAAAGCAGTATTGATTGTGCAACTTTCCAGCGTTTTTTCAAAATTCGCTGCATTTTAATACGCTCCATTATGATGTTTGCCAAAATGTTCAAAACATTGCGTTGATTATTAAACTATTTCTCAACTGGGTATGAAGCTCAAAATTCGCATACACCCTCATTGTGGATGACATTACAATGTGGCAAAGTGATGTGTTCAAAACTTATCTTAGATGTTTTAAAATTCAGTGTTTAAACTATTTCTATTAATAGCTTTGTTTAATGAACGAATTAAAATTTTTACAATTTTATTTTTCCATCATCGGATAGAGTGGAAAAACCATCTTTATAATCAAGCTCATATGAGGTTTAATATATAATTTCTCTTTTTTTGGCAAAACGCTGTAAGACCATTTCCCGTTTCAGAATTTTGGAAGTATATGCATCATCAATCAAAGTTGAAAATGATTTTTTCATTGAATAAAGTAATTGATAACTTGTCATTGGGACTCAAAAGAAAAAAATAAAAAATATTACAAAAATTTCTGTATAAAGCTCATAAAAGTATAAAAAGAATAAAAATATGATTTATCATATAGGTTAATGGGAACAATATATTAAATAATTCTCTTTAAAGAATTCATCTGCAGTTTTATATCACGAATAATAAAAACATGGGCTCCTTTTTTTGAAAATCTTTTTTATTCGATATTCAGTTTTAGGTCAATGGATCGGAGATGTCTAAATAAATCAATCGAATTTTTATGCTTTTATATCACAATTCCGTTTCAAATAGACATTTTAAAACAATCATTATGTAAATATTGCTCTAGAGTACTAGTTAAGAGCAATTTTAAGCTTTAGCCATTAAAAGGCCCATTGGTTTGTTTATATTAGTAATTCAATACATTCCTTTCACTGAATCTCATGAGTTAACGTAAAATATTTCTGCATGCAATTATATGCAAATATGCAGTTACACGGGATCGAAAAGTTAATTTATTGGCATATCTGTCTATTTATTTATTAATTTGAACAAAGCAATGTTTCGAGTCAATTTCATTTTCAATCAAGATTTCTTTCCCCTTTTGCCCGCATTTTTTCTCTGAACTAGCTGATTAGAATTCTAAAGAATTTTGATTAAGTGTATGGAAACTATAACTTGTAAAATAGTCAACTATTGTGCTTCTCACAAAATAATATTTAGAAATACAGTTAGATTTGAAATCGTCTGAAAATCTGGACTCCTTATGCTTCAATTAAAATTACAGTGAAATATAGCACATAAATATAAAAATATAACACATTTTAAATATAACACAGGGTGATATTATTTGGTGGCAACAATTTGAAAAGTGAAATGGACATTTAAAGTTTTCAACGCAAAATGCCAAAACGAAATTAATAACCCTTCTGGGCTAACGCCCTTTGGGCTAATTATTTTTAAAATAGTCATTTTAATTTGTTTATTTGTAAATTTGTTTATTTATATTGATGCATGTAATACGTAATACAGTTGATTTCGACGAGGAAGAAAGTATTTTATGTAACGTGCTGTAATGATTGGAACATAAAATATGTCATAATATAATAGATGCAATATCCAGGAAATCAGATTAAATATCCAAAGTTCTACGTTCATAAACAGCTAATTATAAAGACATCGAGTTTAAAAATGGTCTATAATTTAACAGATTTTGACATTTGAAGGTACTTAATCCTTCAAATGAGAAAGAAGTGGATATTCTGTGAAAATAATACATGACAGTTTCTGTATAAATGTCATAAAAGTCAAATTTCCTGGCTTTCAAAAATCAAAGTTCAAGGCATTTTGTCCTTTTCCTTATCGCGTACCTTCGTGATGTAACTGGAAGCACATCAGGCTAGCATTCAGGAAGACTGGTGTTCGAATCCCGGCGAGTGTAGTGGATATTTTTCATATTTGATAAAAAAAAACACTTAATGATTTTACAAGTGGTATCCGAACTAAAAGATGTTTGCTGATAATTCGTCACCACCAAGATTTGGCAATTCATCCCCGTTATGAAGGGGAGCGTATAAGGTATTTTCACCCTCCTTTCTGCTTGTCTTCTTGGTGCAATTAGAAGCACGCCAAAGTAACAGTCGGTTGATCCAATATTCAAGTCTCGACGACTTAGTGTCATTTTTCGTATCGCCAGCTCTTTTTTTAAACTTAATGGCTCTGCAAAAGCTGTGATAAACCTTTAAAAGTGCTTTTTTCCAAGCAAAGATTTGTTGATGATTTGTGACTAATATGCCGATAATATGTGAATGTATAAATTAATTTTTAATGTGTAAAAGTTTACTTTGATTTACTACAATTACTTCCTTTTCTTTAACGAATTTCATTATGCAATAAATTCTAAAGTATTCCTTTTATTTAAATATCATACTTAGTTTTAATCAAGTTGTTCTCAATATTCGTATTTGAACTATTACTATATTTTTACATTATTGTTATGTCAAAAATCACAGCTTTCATTATTTAATTAACTTATAAACGTCTTTCAAAACTGTATCATGTGCTGGGCTTAGTAGCGTAATTTTTCACTCTGTTGCTATATTAGTTTCATAAATTAAGATAATTACGATTATTTAAAAATAAAGTCATTTTTGTAAAAAAAGGGAAAAGTTTACGGAGTTTTAATTAAACACAATTTTCTATGAAAGCGAAGCTTTAGCTGTTAATTAAAATCAAAATTTGGGAACGGAAGAATTAATTGGTACTTACCGTTATCTAAGTGTATTTTATTCCGAAAAGTTCTTGTTTGATGACATAAGGATTTTCTTACGTAGTCGAGATATTTATGAGTTTAAGCTTTTAATGTTCTCTGTTAAAAATCGTATTTAATAAATCAGTTTCTAATTTACTCTTTCTAAGAACAGTATTCCGAAATAAAAAAAACTCTCAACAGCGAAATCGAACATAGTATTTCTGAATTAGAACTGAAAGTAGAAAATTCTGTAGGAAATTCTCATTACAGATTTTTCATAGATTTTCATTACTTTGCATCAATTTTAGAATTCATTATTTTTTCATTTTATGTATTATAAATCGCAATGCAGCACAAATAATCTAATAGCACCAATTAATAATTATTATGCTAATGTAAGTTTTAATACTATGTTGTTATTTATTAGTAATGACATTTGCAAATACCAAAATGCCATCTAATGGCATTTATGAATAATGCAATAAATTGTTTACTGAACTGATCACAGACCTGAATTAATATATGAGTTCCTGTTGAAAAATATTCTTTTTGTTGAGTTTCTATTGCTATTTTTCTTCTACATCAGTGAAGAGAGGAAAAGAGGAGTTTTGAAATGGATCAGAATTGTGCATTTTTGTTTAAACACTGAAATTGGATCAAGTAATATTAAAATAAATAAAAAATAAAAAAAGATCAATTTAGAACAGTTTCCTTGCACTCTGTAACACGTGCTCAATACCTTTAATTGCAGGTTTCATTAAATTACGGAGAAACTTTCCTTTCATTAAAAGGTAATTGAAATCCTTCCTTTTAAATAAATACTAAAGAACTAAAACAATACTAATAAAATAATTCTAAATCATGCTTAAATTATTCTCTCATAATGTATGCTCATTTAGAAGTACTTACAAAAGGAGTTTGTTGGACCAGGCAATTTGTAAGAACTGTCTTTGTCCGATTAGGTTTTCACGAATACGAAAAATGAATAATGTATGAATATCGTTCCAGTAAAATTTTAATGAATACCTATGTCAAACTGAAAGAGTTAAGATTCAAATTATATTGGAGAAAAAGCTTTAAGTATACTTGGTGAGCACCGTTACATCCTCTACTATTAATATTGGTAATTCTTCCTACCCCAGGAGAATTAACAGTAAGAATCAAATGAAATAAATCTCCGAGCATAAATAATTACTATCCACAAAAACAGCTCTCCAGACAGTAATGATACGTCATTAAATTCCTATCACATCGTATATTTACAGTAATGGTAAAGGAAAAACGCAGAACATTGAGCAATTTCTGATAGCTACGTTCTTGTTGAATGGTGTATTCCGTTTCGTTATAAAGTAATATTATTGCGAAAATATCTAATTGTTACTTATTTTTGAAACGCTATTATAGCTCATAGGATATGTAGGATATATCATTAATTTTAAAATTTCATAGTATGTTTGTTCATAATAAAGTATACCTTGAAACCTGTCATCGCGAACATCTTCCGTAGGCGAATAGTGATTAGTATTTCTAGCAACATAAACAACTACAAGTTTTACAAGAAAAAAATGAAAAATAAAATTAGAATTTTAAAATGTAGCTGAATTTTGTTTATGTTTGTTTAATATACTAATATTAAATAGATCAAAACATGAAAAGATAAACTTATATAAAGTGCTGATTCAACTGTGAATCTGATAAAATTGGATATTAATTTACTGCTGTTAGTTCAAGCAAGTTTAAGACATTTTCTGAAGGATGGGAATTAAATAACTTTCGCTAAAAATGCTCGATACTTCTTACACGCTTTTATTGAACATTTTATCTGATCTATGCATTTCTTCTCTTTGAAATAAATAAAAAGTAAAGTTATTTGTCTAAGAAATAAAATTAATTATTTTGTTTTGTTTTCCGCTAATCATATTTAATTTTAATTAAATGATTAAACAATTTATTTACTAAGACTTTTTTACGTAATACGCCTCAAGAAATTTTGTAATGTGCGGTTCTGCACTGGAATCCTATTAGCATATGTCAAAGAAATATGTTAATAAAAGCTTTCTTAACGTGATGTGTCCTTTCCTCAGGCATTAATTCGGTACTTAAAAAAAACCGAACTTTTTTTCCTACCTCTATGTTTCATTTTTTATCTCAATTTTTTGTTTACATTTTGAAATTGAAATAAGTTAGGAATTACATTCCTACTTAGAAACAGTTTTTAATTGCAAAATTGAAACCATTTTTCTGGAACAGAAATTTGTTTTAGAAAAACTCGAAAGAGCCAAAAATGAGCCAAAAAAAGAACAAAGGCAAAATGAGATATTAAATTCATGCTTGCACTCCTTTTACTCCTTGTATGAGGTAAAAAAAGTATTGTAACCTCGAAACATTTAGGGTATCGTATTTCAACTGAAATATCCATTTTGACAGTTTCCGAATGCTTTTGGACGATTTTTTTTACTTAACTCTGTACGTAAGAACAGAATAAAGGACTCATTTTTGCAAAACGTAATCTAAAATAGATTTAAAATGGATTTAAAAGTAATTTTTTCGGGACATCTGTATGTACGCACATAACGAATGTATATGTGTATGTATGTATATATCTCTCATAACTCAAAAACGATTTGTCCGAAAACGTTGAAATTTTGTATATGAGACTGCTATAACATCTAGTTGTGCCTCAATTTTGTATTGCAATTGGCAGTACCAAATATATATATATACAGCACTCCTTCGCAGCGTTTTCATGTTTTAGCAAAATCAAACTTAAAAAAAACATTTGGACAAATAATGAAACCTAACTTTTAATGCGATTTCTCGGTTTCTATATTTACAAAAATGTTTTATACTTATTATCGAAAACTAAAGTTATTAGAAAACCGAACTATTTAATTTCAAAATATGCAGTTATATTAAAATAATTCGAAGAAATAAGTTTAGAAGAAGTGTAGCGTATATGTGTAATTTAATAGTCCGTACAGGATGTCAATCAGATCCTCTGAATTTATTCCCATAAATAAACGGTCAGTGCATTAAATATGATCAAAATGATTTCAAATGTTTAAAAATTTTGCAAAATAGCATATGAAAGATTTAATAACTCTCTATCACATACGGACGCATTTTATATAGTAAAAATTTACTGATCGTGCTTTGAATAAGTTCTGAGTATCCTACAATGAAAGTTACACATAGCAATAGCTACACAGCCATAAGCATTTGTGCGTCAACGTATGTGTGCGCTCTTTCAACAGATTTAATAATATAAGAGAAAATAAAAAGCATTGAATTTTTACCCAAATGTGTTACGTTGTAAGGTTTATTTAATTAACCAGTTATTTGCAAATTAAATATTTTCTCTCTCCTTTTGCTGAACATTACCAGAATACAAATTATGCTAAAATTAACTAGCGATAACAGCCAATATTTAGACAGCGTTTAATATCAACAGCTGAGTATATTTATCACGCATTTAGCATACCTTTGAATCGTATATATTAATTGTTATTCTAGATTTCTTTGGATAATTATTTGTTTTCTGTTATAAGTTAGGTTTAGCTGGAGGAAGATGAGTTAAAGCCGAAACGCATAGATGTAATTTTTATTGTGCTCTAGTAACATAAAAGTTTTGTGTTAATTTGAAATTCCGTAGATAACGGTGCACAAAATTTATTTAAGTTTGATTTTGTAGACTATGAATAATAGCAAATAGATCTTTAGTTGAGTTTTATTTTTCTATATTATTAAAGTTCAGTGTTAAAGTTAGATTTCGGAGATGGTAAATTATCTGGGTAAGGTAGGAATAGACAGTGTAGTAAAGCCAAGTTAAGCGAAATTTAAAATGCAATAAGCAGTTTTAGCTGACTTCTGATGAGTCAATACAGAACGGTAAAATATGCATTTTCTCTTTCCATTTTTATATAAATTTACACAAATGCGGTAAAAATTTTAAGGTGGCTGCATTTAAGTTTCTTTGCAATGACACCATTCTTGTTAGAAAAATCATTATACAGTAAACGAAGGAAGAATCTTCGATGGAAGGCCAACAAAAAAAAGTATAAAGCTAAAACTCGGGAGGGGTCTAAAATTTAGAAAGGGTACAGCCAGAAATAGGGTCTCCATGAAATGTAAGCACCTTTCAGTCTGTAATCACATTAAGACTACATATCCTAATATTTAATCAGAGCTATGGGAAATATGAAAAAAAGGCGGTGAATACATTTCTGGCGCAGTTAGGGAATGCAAGAAAAATATTTGAACAAGGTAGAGGCACGAAAACAATTCACCAATTTTAAAACAAAAAATGCTAAATATTCAGAAGATAAAGTCCTACTTTACTATAGAGCTCCCCTTGATCTAGTAGAAGTTCAGGAAAATTTGCTGAAAATTTTTTATTATAACATTGATATTATTTAAGCAGACTTTAATGGGATACAGAACTCTTTGAATGAAGGAAGAAAACGCAGAAGAAGAGCTATACATTGCATCTGCACAGAAATGGCATACAGGGAGGAAAAAACATTTAATACACGCTTTCATCACTGATTTGAAGGAAACAAACGGGTGTAAAACAAAAGATTTGATTACGGATGTATATAGTAGCTCCAAGGTCTCGCCTTGCTTATAGCAGGTAGTTTTGTGTTATATTTCAAACCTAAATTTATTGACACAAAATGGACGTAATTTAGATTAATTTCTGAAGGATATAGGCAACGAGAACATACATAGTTTCTATAGCATTTAATTTTTTTTTAAATTCATATATAGGTTACAACACATTACTTTGTTCTAGTACTCTTAGCCTGATGAAGCAAACAGATAGCTACGAATATGCTTTTGCTTCCCTGTTTTAAGAGGCAAAAATTGGCCGTAGATCACAACTTGTCTTCTCGAAATAAGAACGTTATGTTTTAGAAACATAAGCTGAGAATTATGGTTGCTTTCTTCATTGCTTTTGTTTTGAAAATTTATGACACTATTTTCGCTGCTGAAACGGTATTAAATTGCGCAGTCTGAAAGACATATTTTAACATCGTTTTTAAAGATGACACTCACTGGAAGTCAACTGCTCCAAGGGATTTTAAATTTAAAGATAAACTTAGCTGAATACCTTCTTAAAAATTCAGAACTTTCGATTTGAGCCCTTAACATTTCCTTCATTTGAGCTCTTAACTAATGTTCTTGCCAGACGTATTTTTCATGAATTCAATAAAGAGGGAAATTGCGGAAGAAGAAGTTTATATGTCAGGTTCTAATAATTCTGTTGACAGGTTTCCTTGAATTTACATAAAAAATCACCAGTTTTTTTATTAATGTTTATAAATTACTTTGTTTCCATTATGAGTGCTTAGTGTTCTGATAGAATATTTCAAAAAGCTAAAAGATAAATTTCTTTTAAACAAAATGTAACAGAATAGCTAAAATATGAGAGAAATGAAAAAATAAATAATTTAAGGGAAAAAATTGATATCTTGATTGTTTCTCCCTTCTCTTACAACCAACAGGTTTTTTTTTCTTGTCATTTATTAAAGAAAGAGATTTGATAGCTATAATAAATAAATAATAAATTTTTATAAGCCGAAGATTAATATAACTTCTATCGAAAATATTTTCTTATGAATAAAAAATGTTATTATATATAGAAAAAATCAATATATTTCGTTCTGTTCTTCGTAAAAATTATTAAGGGACGTAAACTTGTCAGGGTTTCTTTTCATCCATAACTGCACAAAGATAAAGCAAATAAACGCCTCTTCTTAAACCACTTCCATGTGTATGCAAATCTGAATATTCATTTCTTCGGAAGTTTTTCTTGTTGAGTTTGAAAGGCTAATTTTATTTGTTATAAACGATAAAATTTGTTTTTAACTACCTAAAATACGTGACATCAAATAACTTGCTGGCAATAATAAAAGAATTGTTTGGGAATTCTGTTTCACATTACTATGATATTTTGCAGCTTTATATACAAATTAGTAATAAGGCCCTTGTAACAAAATGTACAACTAGCTGTAAAATTAAGAATTAGTTTCCTTTTTATTTTAGTATTTATCATTTTATACAATAGAAAGTCTTTCCAAATGAACTTAATACTCAGACAGATGAATGTGTCATTATCAGACGGGAGCTTAACACTAAAAGGAAATAAAAATTAGCAAAAAAAAAAATAACCCAGTGCAGTATTATGATTTTAAAGGTCGAAAAGATTTATTATAAAGCCGCAAACCGGAAAATAAGATCCGATAAAATGTACTTATGAGTGAACACAATCGAAGTTTCGAGAAATGTTGGGTTAAATTATTAAGAAGAAAAGCATCTTTTATTGGTAGAAAGGGATATAAACTGTTTATTTGTTCAATCGCTTCTCACGAAACGCGCTTAAGGTTATTTGTCTAAGGGAAGGGATATATTTGTGGAAGAATGTCTACAGGAAAATGTCTTCTATTTGCATTAAACGGTACTTAAGTACGATCACGTCAACAGTAAAATTGGGCTGCAACAAGCCATTAAATTTGGTGAAATTCTGGATAGAGCTGCGTCATTTGTTCCTACGGAATTGTGAATCGCACTTCTAGTTGCAAAAATTACAATAAAATATTTGTCAATCTCTCTGCACAATCCATCAAACAAACACTGTTGAAAATTGTTCGACACGCTTCATTTTGGGTTTCGTAAAAAGGTTTCGTAAATTGCTAATATTTTGAGAGGCCCCCAAATTTACCGGAAGCACAGTTTAGAACGCTACGAGTACGATCTTTTCACAGGTTATTGCTCCAATCTATCACTGTTATGTCGGCCATCTATAGCTATTCCTTTTCCCATTCAAAACAGATGTTAATTGTTTCGAATAGCCGTAAAAGAACCGGAATGCAGTAGGAAATGGGCTTCTGCAACCTTCTGCAACCTACGTTCTTGTTTCGAAAGGAATTCTTCTGTCCGGGGTTACGTTGTATCTCTATTGTTTATCCGTGGTTACATCAAACGAAAGCGTAGATGTTATGAGTGTGCTGCGACGTCACGCTTATCAGTAAGTCGCACGAAATTACGATGCTTGCCTGCAGCTTCATGGTCAATGAGCTTATACTAAAATATTTATTAAACAGAAGGATAGCTAAGAGGCAGTTAAATTATTTGAAAGATAGGTTAGAATTTGCATCGATTAAATAAAGAATAAGAATTTAAAACAATTACATTATCATTGAAACAATTATATGGCATTTTCACTTTATTTTAAAAATCGAATGGAAAGAGAAACATATAACATAAAATTTTAAATTAGAGGAAAAAATCAATTTTAGATTAGGAAAATGTTTGCTTAAGACGGCCTTTCGTTTGATCGGTCTCATCTACATATGTCTGTCTCTACATATTCAAAAATCTATGGAAAAGTAAACTTTTTATTAAACTATTTTTATAACAAATGTAAGCTTTCATACCTATGACATTGATTGGTTAATGAGTTAAATTCACAGACGAATTCAACTTGAAATTCATTAATGAGTCTCATTATTTCGTCAAAATACTTTCGTATTTCCAAAACGTATGCATCGCGCTAGTACTAAAACAAGTTAGGATTGTTATCCATGTACACTGTAGTCGTTTTTCTTTGGAATATTCGCTGTTATTCTGCATATATGCAGTAGCTTGCTCGTGTTAACATAGCTACGTATTCATATATACAGCAGAGAAACAGAGCAGAAATTTGTCATTGCTTGCATGCATGCGGTAGCTTGCTTGTGTTAAGCATAATTAAGCATTCACATATACAGCAGAGAAACAGATGGGAAACTTGTCATTTCTTCCACGTATACAACATCTTTTCTGCCCTGGAAATAAATAGTCGTAGCACAGCCCGCTCAGCATTGCTCTCTAGGTACACGTCAGTGTCTTCGCGTTAAATTAAACTCAGCATTGACGTCCGTGGACGCAAAACCCTCCTTGTATTGGCAATAAATACTCGTGAAAAATTGCGTTTGATATTATTATCAATATACGCAGTGACGCATTCGTGATAATTCAGTTTAATACAGTGATCCATGAATATAATACTTTATATTAAAGGTAACCGTTATAAGTAAATTAAACATTTAAATTGTATGTAAATAAGTAAATGATTCTCTAAGCTTTAAAGAAAAATATGTTGTGCACAATTATTTTACTGAAACATACCATCTAAAAGCAGTCGTCCGTAGAAGCAGAGCTTTATAGTCATTACAGGATGCAGGAGAAGGGAAAAATGTGCAACGTTCTCACGGAGACTCGAACACTGAACCTCCCAGTTACTAGCTAGACGTGATATCCTGTTATACCATGAAAAAAGGCCGAAAAGAGTGAGAAAACACCTATATTTACTTGTGGAGATGTAATTTAATCAATAACAGATACTTAAATTTATACGTCGAAAAAAGTAGTCTAAACACCTACACTGGCAATAATCTAAGATATAATCTGGCTCAACTAACTTTACCGGAGCATAAGCTAAAGCAACCATCTACGAAAGAATGCAAAAATCGGAATATTGTATGTTTTAGACAAAGCTGGTAAAAGTCTAACAGAGCTACGGCAGAAACGGGCAGAAGCAGTCGGCCATGAGTGGCAGAAGCTCTTTCTCTCTGTCTAAGATCCAAAACTCCCAGCTTAAAAGCTAATTTATGTGCGGGAGAAGTACGGAAAGGAGAAGTTAAAATAAAAATTATAATTACAATAACTAGTTAGTTATATGAATTTTACAGCCTTTATGAAAAAATGGCACCAGGAAATGAACGGCTGGTATTTAGTGCTTGTATTTCGCCCATTCTGGGCAGCATACCTACACAAAAAAGAATTTAAAATAAATGTATAAATTAATGCTGTATCGAATAATTTGAGTATTTGAATAATACATAAAATAGCCCAAAGGAATGCACACAACTATACGTATGACAGTATGAGATTTCAATGCTGTGCCATAAAAAACAAGCAAACTTTTCTTGAAAGCCTCTTTCTTTTTTACAGCAATGATTGTATGAAATAACGTTATAAAATATAAATATTACTTTAGCCATCGCAGGCCACGTTTTATAAAACTCATTTAAACACTGCGTTTAGAAATCAGTTAAGTAGTTATCAACCTTGCCGAGCTAAAGGCTGGGTCAAAACGGTCAAAAGACATATCAGTACCCAAACAAGGAGATAAATGTACACCATTAGTTTATGTTTCAGCTCATTTTTATATATAGCTGAAATACATTACACGACGAAAGGAATAATATTCAGATTATATTTTCCATTTCGTTGGTTTCGTCCAAATAAACCAAAATTCTTGGCAGTTTGTGTTTATAAAAAACTACACGTATATATTTCTTGGCCGTAGCATTAATAGAAAAATAATTAAAAGGCAAATCAAGTGCAATAACGCAACTTACAATAATTCACATTTCGAAAACATGCCCCAGTCAGTTAATGACGCGTGCCAGTTATGATCTATTTTAGAAAAATATTCAGATTTGTTGCAAAGTGGATTATTTTTCATTGTATCAGAATAAAATTATAATTCAACTTTCAATTTTCATAAAGTATTAACTTCTTGCTGAGGAATAATATCACGCATTCAGCAAAAGCGATCTCAAAAAGCGCACTTTGTTCTTTTGCATATAAATGTTATTACATAAAAAGAGAAATGTTTAGCATCTTTTACGACTGAAATTAAATAATTGCACAATATGATGTCTGAAATATTAAAGTGAACTTCTGGATTCTATATTAAATTGAAATATTAAATTTAACTGTTTTTGGAAAAAACTTCTTTAAATTAGCCTTTGATTTGATGTTTTTTAAAATCATCGATAACAGAAGATAAACTGAGCATACCATTATCCTTTTAACTACCTTTATTTAAAGTTTTATCGAAATCAATACCAGCAGTCTCTTAAAACTGTTATAAAACCTGTAAAAATGCTTTAATTACTTTCAAAGAAGCTAGAAAAATATAATGAAAATGATATAAGCATTATTTAATAAAATAATTAGACTGTTATAATTTCTGATGATCAGAAATGTCTGATGATACGTCTGAAGTTTGATGGTGTTACATAAAGGATAGAAAGAAAAAGGAACTATTGTGTTATTATTCAGTTATTATTTCTTAATGAGTAATTTAATCGTTGTGATAACAATATCGGAGTTTAATTTGATCATCCCTCTGGTTCAAGATACAGCTTCATTAAAAGCGATCATAAATCTTAGATTTATTTTTGCAGTATATGGTCTCCTTGCAGTAAAAAAATCTCCTTCCCGTTTGTATACGCGATGAAAATATACTAAAGGATATACCGCTAAAGATATGATTTTATTGATTTTTATTAACTACATTGCATAAAATATCTCAGTATTTAATAATTAAATTTGAAATCTAAATATGGAAATGCTCAGACCGAATGGTTTTAATGGTGATTGTGAACAGCATAACATTTTGCGATATATTTGGCTTGTAAAAGGAAACATGAGCGACAAACAACCTGGGAAGCATACATTTGTGCCTCTATTTTCTTGGATAAATTTATGATACTTACGTAAATTTGTGCAGTTTATAACAAGGCACTTTTCTAAAAAAATCAAAGCGTTCAGCTTCCAGTTTATAGAGTTTTGAATTATGCCTTGAGGTTAATGAGAAAAACAAAGCAATATCGTCATAGCCCCAAAGCATAGTTGTGAGAAATAACAAAGGACTGAGTTGTTTTAGAGAGGTTTCATTGAACCATTATATGACAGAGCTCCCTGTAATGTAAAGAGCAAAGTTTCGCATAGGTAAAGATTTACCCTTTTCACACTTCCATGAATTACTGACATATTTTTAAAGATGTTACTTTAATTTGCAATAATTCTGACCTTTAATAGATACTTATTATCTGATAACTAAAAAGAGAAAAAAACGGAACAAAATATACTCTTGTCTTTGATAATTTAAGTGCACGATTTTAAATATATTACCTTTTAAATGCACGTTAATAGAAAACATATTGTTGCAAAATGCACATCCGCGGTAAGACAGCTTCCCCGCAAGGCAGGTTTTGAGTTGCAGAAAATGGCAAGGGAAGGCAGAATTGCCAGATTTGGAGAGAAATCGCCCATTTAGCGACAAAGTAGGCGATATGCCATAGACGGATGGAAAACCTTCTAGAACGAGTTCTTACCGGTTTGGCCCAGAATGTTCCCGAAAGCAGGGAAAAAGCTATACAAGCCCTGCCTGTACGCGGAGCAGCACTGTGTCTCGTCAGAGCCTTAGCAGATCGCGAGTCTATTGAGCGTCTCATAGTCTATCGAGTTGATCGTCAGTCTAGTGTCGAGTTGGCTGTCGAGTGTATTGCAAGTTGGTGCATCGAGAGTGTGCATCGTTGAGGCTGTCGAGTTCATCGCGAGTTGGAGCATTGAGAGTCTCAAGAGTACTTTGAGTTCCCAGAAAGACCGAACCGAGTCGGGAGCTGTACTCTATTGCTTTGCCGTGAAGCTGTCTTCACCGTTATAGCCTGATAGCCTGAAGATTGTGTTGCTGATTGTTTCAGCTCGTTTGTCGTAGTTTTTCGACGACTGTAAGCGCGTTTTTGGAGCTGTCCTGAGTTTGCAAATAAATTGTGTTTTTATACTTCGTCACGTGTTGTCGTCAATCAGTCCAAATCCAAGAACCCGTACAGAAACGAAACAATATCAATTCGAACTTAGTAGATTCATTTATTTAAAACTTTTTGTTGTTTTTGTAAAGAATTCAGTGACATGGGACATCATAATTGATTACTCTCACAATTCAGTTCTATTTTAAACGTTTCCATTCAACATTATTGAAGTTGAATGATAACATCAATAAGATATATGATAAACAAGACTGATTACAGTACAGAGTACGTAAAATTTATGTGTGAATCATTTTTACGGTTTTAAGTAGTCTCTTTTACCTCAGAAATTCTACTCAGATAACTGGCGAATTTCTGATCTTTTATCATATTTAATAACTCTAACATATTAAGTTAGGAAAGCTGGGTAACATACTAATGCATTCGGATTCAGGCCCTCAACAGGAAAATTGTGCAATGCCCTCGCCGGTAATCCTGGACATCACGTGTCGAGTGTGCTTCAAATTACACCACGAAGTTACGCGAAAAGAAGGGAGCAAATACCTTATATACTTCCCTTATAAAGAGCGAATGGGAATGAGGGGACCCTATCGCCAAATCCTGGTGCTGACGAATTATTGTCCACCACCCTTCAGTTCGGGCTCCACTTGTAGAGTCAATAGGGTTTTGTTGTTCGAGATGCGAAAAATGTTCAGTTCCCTCGCCGGGACTCAACGCCTGGACCTCTCGAATGCGAGTATGCTTCCAATTACATCATGAAGGCATGCGGAAAGGAAGAAGGAAATATCTTATAGTATAATCATTCCAAAAATTTAAAGACAAAAAAATAACTAAATAGCATTAAAGATGTAAAAAAAATTTTTTTTGAAGCTGAAAAAATGGCAAAACCACCAAGTTTTGATTTTAAATATTTCATTTATTTTTTCTGTCGGAAGCAAAACTTTTGTGCTTTATTTTTTTATATAAATGTTTACTGAACTAACATAAATGTTTACTGAACATAACAATACGAATCGTCGGGCAGTATATAAAGTTAGGCTTCGCAATTTCAAAAAAAATATTTTTAAATTTAAAATTGACTGAACATGAATGTTTATCTCATTTAGAACATTTTTGTAAACGGAATTGCGTGCTTACTCCCAATAATTGTGATGTAAGATCTACTATCTATTATTTGTGTGAAATCTGGAAAGTAGTGGCTGCACAGAAGAAGTGTTAAAACTACCTTTTATTACACTCTTTAAATTATTTACAATGCGTCAACTCGACGCTAACACACTAAGCCTCTGCTTGGGAGGTAATTGAAGCAGTAGAACTAAACTTAAAAATTAAAGATATTAAAAAGTAGTAGAATTAAGTTACAGGGCTCAGACAATACTGCTTTCTAATAGAGCGTTTAGAAATTTGGGTGGCACCCAAATAATAGCTGTTACGCCACGTTTAACCAGCAATAACCGCTAAGCTAAAGCTCGCGCTACAACACGCACAGAGTTTTCCCAGACTCTCTAACTTTCTCTTCTAGAACTTGATATTTAAGCGTTTTCTCCTACTGGTAGAATTTGCATTCCTTACGCGCGCTACCAAATTTAGTGTTCTGGAACTGACAATTAGGGGAATGAAGGCTTATAGGAAAAGAACTTAAAATTAAATTTAAATGGTTAATTAAAATAAATATAAATCCCTACAGTGAAAACAGAGAAAAAGGTCGTTCAATGGTTAAAAATTGTGTCCTGTTTTTTAAAAAAGAATGACCTAACAGTGGCTCTCGAACTAAAATGTGGTAGACGATAATTTGTCACCACCACGATTTCGCGATTGGGTTCCCTATTCTCCAGTCGCCCTTTAAAGGGGGGAGTATATAAGGTATTTTGTCTATCTCCTTACAGCATGCCTTCATGGTGTACCGGTAGCACACTTTGCGCATACTCGAAAGATCCAGGTTCGAGTCCCGGAGAAGGTATTGCCCATTTTTCACGTCTCCTGTTTAAAAAAAAAGCTAATGACTAGTATAAAATTACCTTGTTTCCTCGCATATTTAGAGACAAGCATTTAGCACAGGATATAGAAACTTCAGATTTATGGTAGTAAAGTACGAAATATGAATGGGTAGCAAAATTCTGTACTCGCTATTGATTGACTTCTAACAAAAACGTGAAAATTCAGTAAACTATGTTAGGCACTCGGAAATTCTTTTATTTGGAAGATTATTTTTCAATCTATCTAGTGGAGTAAAGATCAAAATTTAGTGGTGGTTAGTTTGATTAGTAAACATGCGTTCAGTTCAAGATTAACGCTGCTTCAGTGTGTTTATTTTTTGTTACACAATTAGCGCGACGGAACTTCGGCACACCCCAAAACATAAGTAAGTGTAAAATATACAAAATGAAAATATTAAGCTCTTAAACAGATATATTATATAATAGTTTAAAATTATTTATTAAATTAAAAAATATTACATGTTATATCAACAATTTTAGTCAGTATTAAATTTTTGAAATAATATATTTTATGTTTAAGAACATATAAAATATTAAAAAAATTCAATATTTCTTGTAAGAAATCATCAGTTTCTATGGACAACAACTAGAGTAATATTTTACTGTTGTACGTTTTGCGCAAAGAAATTTCTTGCGAGTGTGATAAATGTTCTTTGCTTTTCTGTCTCTTGATCTTGGGCGCTCAGAACAATCACTTTGAAGTTATAATTTGAATAACACTGGATTTGTGTCAATTTGTAAGTAACAATGAACTTCTTTTTTCAAATCTTTTTTAAGGGTTCGATTCCTTTTCCTTTACCTGATCTCGCATCATTGTCAGTGCCAGTTCTTTCGAAAAGAAGCACCGCTTTTTTTTGCTTACAAAAGTTTTACATATAAATCATATAAACATTAATGTCAGCTATATTCGACATTGAGAAAATATCATAAGTGTCCATTTACAACTATTTCTGGATACTCTGTTCAAGGAGCAGTTCTGATAAGAGTATGAATCTCTCCCTCTGTATATTTATAAAAGTTTATAATTTCTAGCTCTTATGCTCAGGAATTGTTATAAATTAACGTAGCGTGATTCTCGGGGCTAAAAACGTACGGCAGTTTTGCCTTACAAAGCATTTCAAATATAAAAATAATATACAGTAGAAGTCCATTAGTCCGGCATCCAACAGTCCGGAATTCCCGATAGTCCGGCATCGCTCCGGAAGATTGTAAAAATTTTGGTTTTCTCCAAAAGTGTGTCCTTAAAGCAAATAAAACCGCTCGAGAGCTATTCGGAAGTTTTCGGGGTAGTTCGAGATCATCCGGAAGCGCTCGGTATTGTTCGGAAACAATTAGCGGCCGGCTAGTCTCAGCTGTCACAACAAATTCAGGTGCAGTGCAGCTCCGTTAATCAATCAAGAAGCGTCTTCGCCATTTTTTTGTGCGTTGTTGTTTTGTGTCCTTTCACATCGCAGTAAACGTAACTTTTGAAACTGTTTATAAAAAAAGTGATTTTCGTTCTAACTGTACAGTGACCATGTTTTCAAAACCTAAGCCTTCGAGTTCAAAAGGAGAGAAACGAAAACACGTAACACTGACTCTCAATCAGAAACTAGAAATCATCAAACGGCTAGAAAAAGGCGAGAATAGAAATGTTTTAATGAATGAGTTTAATATTGGCTCATCAACTATTTATGACATTAAAAAACAAAAAGATGAACTAATGAAGTTTGCTTCTCAATCGGTAACAACTGAAAAATTGGCTTCTAGAAAAACATTAAAAAAACCAAAACTGGAACAGCTAGATAGTGTATTGTTCAAATGGTTTAGTGCAGTACGTTCTGAAGGAAAGCCGGTAACAGGGCCAATGATTGTTGAAAAGGCAAAGAAATTCGGCCAAGATTTAGGAGTTGCTGAAAGTGAATGTAATTATTCTGATGGTTGGCTCAGAAACTTTAAGTTTCGGCATGGAATTCGAAGACTTGATGTAACTGGAGAAACCCTTTCAGCAAACCAAAACTCTGCAGAAAAATACAAAGACGAGTTTGAGAAAATCGTGGCTGATAATGATTTAACACCTGAACAGATTTACAATGCTGATGAAACAGGGCTATTGTGGCGATGTTTACCAACATCTACACTAGCTGGGGGAGGAGAAAAAGCAGCCAAGGGTTTTAAAAAAAACAAAGACAGATTAACCGTTTTGCTATGTGCTAATGCGTCTGGAAACCACCGAGTGACCCCTTTTGTGATAGGTAAATCTGCAAAACCCAGGGCTTTTAAGAATGTTACACACTTGCCTGTCCAATACGATGCTCAATCAAATGCGTGGATAACTGCCGCCCTCTTTAAAGACTGGTTTTTTCACCACTTTGTGCCTGAGGTCAAGGAATCATTCAAAAGCCTTGGTCTACCAGAAGATACTAAAGCCATCCTTCTTTTGGACAATTGCAAAGCCCATCCGCCAGTAGATGAGTTAGTTTCTGGAAATATTGTTGCTACTCTGCTCCCACCTAACGTAACATCTTTGATTCAACCCATGGACCAAGGGGTTATTCAAAATTTTAAATGCTTTTATAGAAGGTCTTTTATTCAAGGCCTGTTAAATGCCGACTGTGACGTGACTGATTTTCAAAAAAAGTTTACAGTAAAAGATGCCGTCTATGCTATTGCACAGTCTTGGAACCAGGTAAAAAATACAACACTCCAAAAATGCTGGAGAAAACTTTGGCCAGCTGCAAACCCTGCATCTGACCTAACTCTACAGACTGATGAGGAAGAAAACCATCAAGACGCTCTGACCAAAGTTTTGGATGTCGTTAGAAGTACTGACAATCCCTTGAAAAACCTGCCTGAAGATGAGGTAGAGGAGTGGCTTTTAATCGACGAGAATGAGCCTGTTGAACAAGAACTAACCGATGAGGACATTATCAACATTGTAGTAAACCCTCAGCCTACTCAAAATCTTGAAGAAAATGACTCAGATGCCGAAACGGAAGAAAAGGAAAAAATCAGCTGGGCAGAAGCTGCAGAATCACTAAATAAGTTTATCTCTTTTGCTGAGGCTAGTACTAGCTACAGTGCTTCAGAAATTATTGATTTCCATATCATTAGAAATAAATTTTATACTAAACGCCAAAAGTCAAGAAAACAAAAAGACATTCGTGACTTTTTTAAATCTAAGTGAAATATGTTTTACAGTACGTGTACATACATTATATGAAATGTAAAATAAACTTTGTTGTATGTATTTGCATACTGTATTTTTAGTTTAATTATTAACCTAATTGTTCTTATAATACCGCCCGATAGACCGGAATTTTCGGTAGTCCGGCACCGAGCCGGTCCCGAACGTGCCGGATTATCGGACTTCTACTGTAGTAAAATAAACTACATCTATTCTAAAAATACACTTGCTTACTGCTGCGGTGTTCTGCACCCCCTCAAAACAATAAAAGTATTCTTATAAGCTAAGAATTAGCTGGAACAATGATTTTAGATTGGAATTTTACAATTATTGCCAATTTATTAACTGTGGCATTTCTAGATATATGTGTATACATTTCATCAAGAGTTTCGTGCCATCAAGTGAATATGTTGACAAATAGTTGAATTGAGGGGGCACTGAAATACACTGACAGACTGTAAGGTTTATCCTAAGTTTATTAACAGTTATTTTTAGTTACGATTCTTTCCCATTTATTCTAATTTCAGCTTACAATTTCCTGCCAGAATGTAATTTCAGAAACGCAGTGAATGCAAATGAGTAAGAGTACTATTTAAGTCGATGCTTCACCGACTTCTACAGAAAGAGTCTGGTTTTCCTGACTAGCGCGCGTTTGCCTTTTGGCTACGTTCCCTCTGAGCTACCACGCTTTGGCCATACTTTAGACTCTTGCTTGACTTCGCCGATTTAATTAATATTTAGGGGACAACTACTTAGAATTCTGATAGCTTCGGCTATATCTTTCAGATAACTTTATTTAAGCTTAGTTTAGTTTCATTTCATAATCATTTAAGTTCAAGTCAATGGAGGCTTTGTGTATACTCCGAGCAGGAATTTATTGTTTTTAATCTGAGAAATAAAGGGTAGTTCTCCCTTCTTAAGTTTACGTGTTTATTCACCCACTTAAGCGATAATTCGCTTGTTAGTGTTCGTGGGGTTCTAAAATAGAACATTGGAATTAAATAAGAAATACCCCACAACACTAACGCTGTATTAAATAAAAAAAATTAAATTGTATCGAATTTCGAAAATCATTTATGCGAAACTTTGTCATCACAAGTATGCATGTAGACAGCATTTCAAGAAAATCGAGTAAGTTAATTTCAAGATTTTACCAAACAAACTAACGAACAAGCAAACAAAGAAAACAAGTTAAGCAAAATTGTATAAATTTATGAAAACTATCTGGATTTCTGAGAAGAGAATAAGAAATTATGTTATCACATCTTACGTAAGGAAGATAAAATTTAATTTTAAACATTATAAACTAGAGAACTAATTTAAATAAAATAAGCTTTTTATTTACCAATAATAATGTGTTTGCAAAACTTTTGGTGTTTTAATAGTTTACGAATGAAATCCATTTTAGCACGAAAAGCCTATCTACTCACTACTCGGTAGGCCTCAGATATCTTTAAGCTAAACGAAAGTCAATAATTTGTGAATATAGCTTCTATCGTAAATCATGTATTATGTGCTATCCAATAATAATGCTTTCTCAAACATAACATCATCGACAAGTTAAGAGTTTATTTGTTTTAATCAACCTTAATGTTTATAATACATGAAATAAAGTTTACTTTCTTTGCTTCACATGTGATGTTATAAACTTTCACTCATGCTTTCCCTCTAGATCTATGGGTCGTCTGTTTTGGGTCACTGTGGACTTGTGAAAAGCCTTGCTACACGGCTTTTCCTGAAGTATCATGTAGAAAACTTTCTAAGGGATTCAATTTCTTCCTTTTAGAAAGTTCTTGAGAAGGTCATGCTTTCCAAAATCAGGTAGCTCTTGCTTACAATCAACCACTGAGGTTCCATTCAATCAACTAACCGATATTTTCGGTGATAATATTCTTAATTAGGTATTTGCTTAAAAACTTATAATTCTGTAAGTGAGAAGGCTGTGTAGTTCACAAAGAATATATTTTATTTGTACTCTTTAGCCTACATATTACAAAACGCAGTACTCATATTTTTAACAATTTTTGCGCAATATATATTTTAGAAACATGCTTACGGACTAAATATCAAAATGGAATTTTAATTTTGAGAACAGTGATTTCCTGCCTCTAATGGCTGGACATTTTTCTAGCCAAGCGTTTTCGGGAATGTCCGAGCCCTTTGGTCACATAGCCATCGCATCATAGAGAACATTCGCTAGTATTCATCACAGGATGATATCAAATTACACCTGAGAGAAATTGGAAGTTCTGTGCCGTTTTTGAAGGAAAATATTTCCACGGTAGAGATTTCCTGCCCGTTTCCTCTACCCGAAATTCTCAAGAGGGCTTTCGGTTAAACGATGTTTTGGGTGAGCCCAAGCGGAGAAGATTCTATATACTTGCAAACGTCCGTCCTTTGGCTAGGATTTCGAACGTAGACCCGAGAATATGGAAGTCTTCTGCTTTATCACATTACATAACAAAGTGATAAATCAAACAGAAAACTAATACATCGAATAACTTCAAGATATCAATAAAAATTTACGTTGGTATTAATATTTTGTAGTCTGGTAGTTACTAGACCAAACCCAATAGTTCATTTATTTTTAACCTTCGAATACACTTTGACGGTTAAGAACTAGATCATACTTATCTAGACAAGTGCAATAAAATATTTAACTGGGAGAAGAAAGTAAGTGGCAAGAGGCTTGATTATTTAGTTTCAGGCCTTTTGGACAGTTAGTCAGCTAAGGAATAGAAAAACCTTAACTTGACTACTGAAACCAATCGAGAGGAACGTTTGTGATTTCCTATGAAATCTACCGACCACCATTACATTTTTGCTGCCACTAGTTATGATCGAGCCTAAGGACTATGCTAAAAACCTTCTATGAGATAAGTAGACTAAATAAACTTAAGCTTTTGGAAAAGCTTCGTGGCCAAACTAGCTTAGATGCCATTTTCTTTGAGATCAGGAAGAAGGCTTTGCTGCAGCCATTACTAGAACGCTTTGTTTAAAAATAAGCTTAAATGAAGAAGTAAATTTGAAGCTTATTATTTTTATATGAGTTCTAAGGAAGGGCACAAAAGAAAATGTTTGATGCCATAAACATTGACAGCTTTTGGCGACATAGCAACGAATTACATATAGAAGGTGATATCAAATATAGTGAAATTGGTTACATGAAACTCGCTGGTCATAGGTGCAGAATGAATTCTTTTTTTAAACACATAAAAGTTTCAACTACGAACTTACGGAAGATAATCACATTATTAAAATATTGAGACCAAAAATTAGCTAAATGGAGAGCGGAGTGGAAAAGGCTTCAAGGCAGATCATTACTCATTTTGGACTGTGCTACCAATAGAAGAAGACTTTTGTGACTTTAAGAAACACGTATATTAGATCTGAACATATCGTTGCTTGCGTACGGCTTCGTAATGGACTGACTGCACAAGTCATTAGAAAGTTAATACAATTTATTCTTTTCACAAGAAATAAAACAAAATGCTGAAATAGTTCCTCGAGGATATTTCTAAATTTTCACAATATCTCACAGTAGTCATATTTAAAGCTACTAAAACGCTGAACTGAATTCAATTCAAAACAGAGAAAGCTAATTCGATATCACCGCGAATTCGCTATAATCAGTAACAGCACTAAGTAAACAAAAACAATTCGCTTAAAACAACTACTACTGAGCTGAGATGCTTTTGATCAGTCTTTTATAAGCTTTTTAATCACGCATGAGCCCATTCCGGTATTTTCTCGATTTTTCTGGATAGTAAAACAGTACAATTAACAGATATCTATTTATTAAAATGTTAAAGGCGCGTGCTCGAGTATTTTTACATTTTCGGCGTAGCTTTCTCTTAAAAGTCGTCACGCACTGCATTGCACTGGGGAATGAAATTACTTCGCCGGGACTCGAACTTCGGACCTCATGAAACGCTCCGAGTGTGCTACCATTAGACCACGAAGGCATGCTAAAAAGGTGAGAGAAATTTCTTATAACTTTATTTTCAACTGAAGAAAACATTGATGTTTAGTAACTGAAAGAGCTTTTGAAACGAAAAGCTATCGCTTAAAATCACTGAAATCGCTTGTGTTATAAAGTCAGGTAACACTATTTTATTTATATTCAGATATTTACTTAATTTTCCTTTAATTTTTATTGCAGTGCTGTTTAATAATAAACAAATAACTGTACCAAATCAAGATTTCTTAAAAGAATCATTATTAGGCTAGTAAAATTTTAAAGTATTTTGAAAAGTATTAAATGTTTTCAGTCTGTCAGAAAGACAGAAGTTTCTAAATCTGATAGAAGTTACTTTATCATAATATTATTGATAAGCATTTTATGAACTTTACAGAAAAAAATTATTTTATGTACTGGATGATACATATATTTGATATATTTACTTATTTCCCAACAGGCCGCTGCATTTTTTAATTCTAAAAAACTGCTTCTTTCTAGATACATAAAGCCTACAAAACAATTGTGGAGACTAAATACTTATTTGATGTACTAGGCCCATTAGACTGACAATTTCTCATTTTTCTGATGGAAATTATACTGAAGCTAAAGAATAGAGGAATGCGATTACATTGAACTGCTAAGTTATAACTCTGTTTAATAATATTATCCCATTCTTTCCTTCGAAAAAGATTGTATTGTTTCCTACCTCTTCTTGACAGGAAAGTAATTTTAGTATTTATTTTCTTTGGGAATATATTTGCTTATTTATTGTCGCGATTTCTGATGTCGTTTTTCTTGCTTATGCTCAGTCTGTCTACTTTAATCGGTTGACAAATACTATGCGATATCTATTTGCTGAAATATTTGGTGTGTTTTGAAGAAGTTACGAATAATATATGCGAAGAATTAAATTCGTAGTTTCCCAAGAGATAAATATTTGCAAGCATAATTACCTGACAAACAGTTGTGAGCTTTTTGAAATGTAAAAAATGCATAAAGTATATTTTTTCATAATTGTTCAAAGATGTAATTATGTATCAATTGCCCATTAGGTAAAGCAGCTACACAGAAAGAAAAAAATTGATGAAATCATAACAATTGTTTATTCATGCTTCAAAAATGTTTACACTTAAGGTATGGAATCCTGTTCTCGCGAAATGTATCTGCAGATAAGGTTAAGCTTCAGACAGGGAGATTAGGATGGCAAAGGTCAAAAGAAACTGGGTCGTATTCACGTTACACATGGGAGAATTACAAAAATGAATCATGCAACCAGCCAGTTCGTCAGTTCGCCGACCTGGGTTCGGCCAAACCCGGGTCGAATTCCCAGTTATATCTGGCTTGTCCGGAAGTTAGTGCAGAAAAGTCAAATAGGGTCAAAAGTATCTAAAACAGCCCTATCGACGTCGACAAGCTTCGAAGGATATAGAGCTGGCACTCCGGAGGGGAGGGGGCAAATCAGTTTTGAAGAACCTGGCCAGTACGGCAAAACAGAGAAAGATTGTATTATATTGGAGTATTGGAGGGCAGTAATTATAACTTCATAATCAGGGGACATTTTCATTCCTTTAAACTGTTTTATTCTCAGTCTCGTTATGGTAGATGAAACTATACGGATGCAGTTTAGCTCTGGAGTAGAATTTTTCTTAATTTACTAGAAGATGAGTCTTCGGCTGCTTACTGTATCTGCATCGGCAAGGATTCCAATATTCAGCGCTATTAACCTCTCAGCCGTTGGTGGGGCAGATCATGCTTCGGAAACTGACTGATGGGAGAATCAAACAAGCTTTGGCAATAAATTCTGCTAAATTAAACATAAGACCTATCTTCCAACCATTTTGATGCTCCACTATTGGTCTAGCGTTTAAGATTACTAAATACTGGTAATTCTACCGGAATTCAAACGCAGGTTAACAAATCAACTGCATGGTCAATTTCCGTAGTTTTTCCCATATGCAATGTGAATCCGAGCCAGCCCTTCTTAGAAAATCTTCAACAAGGGCCTCTTCTTAGGCAGATAACACGCGTGTTCTCTGTCATATTTAAGTAATCTAATCACGTTCCTTCGTACAGCTAGTTCTCCAAATGTTTACTGATCGGGAAAGCATAAGATGTTTTATTTATTCTTTGGATTTAATTAATCAGTTTTTGACAGTGTGTTGTTTAAAAGCAATAAACAAGTTTCTTAAAATCTAAGTCTGCACATGAATTTTAATACTTCTGCCAACATAGGTGAAGGAGGTCATGTTTTTGGTCTAAAAATTTAATTGTGAGTTTTCAGTGTTCTCCGCAACACGTTTTTACTACAGTGTTTGTGTGCTTGTACGTGCGTGATGAGTTTCTCGTCTACGATAAAACTCACATGAAACTTCTAAAATTTTCTCGTTTATGTATGTAGGCTTTTTACATTCTTATAAACACTTAAATCGATTTGGTGTAAAATTGGGCAAACGTAAGTGGGGTTTTACGTGAAGCCCATGGCACTCTTTAATCCCGAAGTGGTACTTTACTTGATGCCCTTAACAAGTTTTAATGAAAAACTGTACAAAATAGTACCCAAAAAGTTTCATTTCTAATATTTAAGTCTTTTATATCAATGGGAATAAATATTTGGTTTTTAAATATTTAAGCTTATTATGAATACGAGGTCCCGTTATGAAGATATTAAATGTATTAGACAGACTCCTTAATTTTAGGTTGATTTCATTTTTCTGCGGAATTACATTTCAAATAAAAGAGCACGCCACCAAATGTTATCATTATGTATTAGTTTTAAAGAAATAACGTACCAAATATAAATGATGTAGCGAATACAAAAATAAATGTATGGCACAACATTTAAGACACTGTTGGGAACTCTAAAGTTATGGTGCATACTTTAAAAATTTTGCGATTATTAAGATACTGATTTGTGGATCAGAAATATCATATGATCAGAGGATAAAATGAGATATTTTGAATATTCAAAGCATGAGAACGGATGTGTTCAAGAGCGCGAGTAGGCATTATTGTCCATTGTATGGAAGAATAGAGTAATAAAAAATGAGTAGTGTTTACAATTAACACAGAGCCATAAAGTAAAAAAAAAAATCTGACAGGTTTCAGATTTTAAATTACGTCCAAAGGGGCTTTTTTTTAATGTTTTGTGTGTGACCTTTATTTATTAAATATCATGTTCTTCGCATTAAACCATAAAATTCAGTTCAACAGCAATATGACAAAACAATTTTAAAATGAGCATATCTTTAGAATTTTCGATACACAGTTGTAGATAAAAAGGTTTTTTTCCGTAGAGTGTTGCCATTGCTTGGTTTTAAATCGTTGAGTTTGTTCATTGAAAATTCTTTAAAGTTTTATAAAATATGGAATAGATAACAAAACAAATTCCAAATTTGGGCTTCCAGACTCGGGTGGAAACGTACGTTATTCAAAACTGGATGGCTCTAGGAACCGTTGTTTTATCACATTTGAAGAAATATACCTACATTTATGCAGATTCTTCCTTATTAATTTCTCTAAATACAGGTCGATACGATTTTGTGGCAACAATTTGAAAAGTGAATCGGACATTTATATTAAATCAACGTAAAATCGCAAAACGAAAACAATAATCCTTCAGGGACAAAGCCCCTTTGGAGTAATTAGATTTTATTTACATACATTTAAACGAAAGTGACAGTTTACTTAAAGCTCATTGATATTTAGCCAATTTCGTATCTTAACATGAAATTGGTGAAAGGTAATGTGCTGGCCACATGCGACTTTTTTTAATAATGAATCTAATTGATGCAAATTAAGTATATTTACTATATAAAAAAGAATTGCTACCTTTATGAATATACACTCACGTTTGTGAAAATTGCAACACCAAGAAGGAATCGTCATAATTGAATGCAATTTAATACACAGTTGAGTGGTAGTGGTACAAATAAATGATTAAATGTTCAAAGCAAACAAACAAGAACAAGAGATCAGAATCAGTATTTTGTGTGGCCACCACGCGCCGCAATAAGTGCTGCTACACGACGTGGCATGGAGTCAAACAAAGTTTGAATGTCTGACTGAGGAAGAGCATTCCATATCGTTTGTACGCGTACCCAAAGTTCGTCTGCAGACGCAACAGGACGAGGATCACGAGCAAGACGCCGACCAATGACATCCCACACATGTTCAATTGGCGACATATCCGGGGAACACGCAGGCCAAGGAAGAAGCTGTACCTGCTGCGCTGCAAAGAAGGATTTAACAATCCGAGCAGTATGAGGGCGGGCATTGTCCTGTTGAAATACAGCGCCTGGCAAGCTTTGAAGGAAGGGAACAGCTTCGGGCTGTAGAACTTCACGGATATACCGGTTGCTGTTCAGATTGCCCACAATTCGTAGCAATTGAGATCGTCTATGATATGCTATGGCGCCCCAGACCATAACTCCGGGTGTTCGTCCACTGTGGCGTTCGATAATGCACTCCGGAAGGTGGCGTTCACCGGCATAGCGTCTGACACGAATGCGGCCATCATGGTACCACAAATTAAAGCGGGATTCGTCAGAAAACACGACATGCTGCCAATCAGCACGCCAGTCTCTATGCTGATTGGCCCATTGTAGCCGCAGGCGGCGATGGTCGTGCGTTAGGGGGATCCTGTATAAAGGAGTCCGTGCGCGCAGTCCACACTGCAGCAGACGTCTACGAATTGATGAAGCACACAATGAAACACCTGTAGCTATTGACCACAGTGCTGCCAATTGTCTAGAGGAAGCTGTACGGTCCGTCCGCGCCATGCGGACCAGGTGTCTATCATCGCGAGCTGACGTCACATTTCGGGGTCCACTCCCGGATTTCCGAGTTGTCCGACACTCGTCCGTCCACTGCTTCCAAACGCGCATCACTGTGCTGCTGTTACGCTGCACACGAGAGGCTACTGCACGATACGACAATCCAGCTTCACGAAGGCCGATGATTCTCCCTCGTTCAAACTCTGTAAGTTGTTCAAATCTCGCTCTCTTTCGTCGACGAGGCATAAGTACAGATTGAGTTAACGTTTACCACTAGCAGATAACCACCGATAACCATACACGCCTCGCTATAGCCGTCTATTTATTCGGATCCATCAGCCGTTCAGAGGGCGCTGCTCAGCATACGCATGCGCTACGGATTTGCAATTCTAATCATTTGCATATCATGCGCTACTTTGCATTTCCTGAAAATTTCAGCTCACTCGCGTAAGTCCTTCATGGTGTTGCAATTTTCACAAACGTGAGTGTATATATATATCTAACATATTATAAAAAAATAAAATGTTTTATTGTGTGCGGTTAATAGAAAACTTTCAGATTACAATGTTTTAATTTTCAAGTACTTTGAATGGAAACTTCTTCTTTAAGTTGTTAGAATGTAATTTGAAATTCTTCAGATTGCCATTTTATCGTTTTATATTCGTTCCGAACTATACATATTTAAAAGAATGCTGTAAAATGTATCATTAAATGAATAACATTACGCTATAGTATTTAAAATACGTGAAAATATGAAGTATTTTATATAATCAACATATCTAGTAATCTCTTTAATAATAAAGATCCTGTACTTAATTGATTTGGAATGTGAACTTTCAAAACATTGTTATTTCATTTGCAAAGAAACTGAAATCTATCATATCTTTAATCGTCCAGCTGAAATTAAAATTTGTTAGAGAATATTTCCAATGATATTTTACTTACAGAAGAATTTTATTTATTATTTCCCATATTGCTCTCTGAATTTTCTTATTCTTAATGTACTGAATAAATATTTTATCTTAGGATTTTTACATCTCATGATGAGACAACGATTAATAAAACACAGAATCAGAAATGAGGTTCTGATAATGCCCACTAGATTTCTCATATAAGCAGGAAAGGAATTTATATGCTTAATGACATGTAATTTCTTGTAACAAAGCAAATGCTACAATCAATTAGAAACAACTTTTTTTTGCAATAAATCCTGTATGATATTTATTTCGTAGATGCATTAAGCTATTTTTAAGAAAAGAATGCTGTCTGAGTTTCTGGGATAAAAAAATAATTCTGTGAACATATATGTCATTTTGAAGTGTATTATCTTTAGAAAGACATTCCAAAAAATTATGAAACCTTTTCATGAAATTTTGTGTTTCGATTGATTTTCCATATTTCTGTTCTGTCAAAAGAAGCAATGTTTTAATTCTATTTCTACTAGCATGGATATGTTTTCTTTAGAAATATTTTTTAATACTGTTCCGAAAATAAATATATCATTTTCCATTGACTAATCACACTGGCAGTAGTACTCTTTATTTACCAGTACGAAATTAATCGCATTGGCTTTTAACATAAACTATTTATTATTAATGCTGCAAAATGTTTCACCATTTAGCTGGGTTAAGGCAATTATCAGGAAAGATTATTTTAACAATAAAATTTAAGCATTGTTTAAGTATTATACTTGCCTATAAATCCAAATGTGTCACTATGAATGTACATAAAATTTAGCGTTCGCACAGGAACGAATAATCTTTTTGAAAATAATGAGTAGTCTAAAACAAATATTTAGTCAATTAACTGTAGCAGTTAGTAGGATCAAATAAAGCACTGGGGCAAATAAAGCAGTTAGTAGGGTGGGATCTCGGAAAAGGGATTCTAAATAGTAGTTTCTGGTCTCTGTGACGTTTAAAACTCGAAAACGTAAACTGAAAACAACAGTTTTGAAGACGTAACTGATTTGATCTACATCTTAAGATTAAAATTATCCATAGTTCTCGATATCATCACATTCGAATTCTTAGGAAATATGACTTATAGTTCATCAAATTTAGAAGAATAATGTGTCGACACTCTGAATGGAAACGCAATTTAGAAGATTTTTTTAAATCTTAATTTCTAGATATTTTATTTATTAAAAACTAAAAAATTACCATAGTTTCTATAACTTTACCTTGCACATATTTTTACATAGTTTACGATAGCGCAAATTCAAAAAACATTTCCTCATGCTTAGTAAAATGGTGAAAGTTTTACAAGTTCATAATTAATGAATATAACGGTATAAATCCCTTGCATTATGATGCAGTTACACTCAATGGTTAATTATTCCTCAGTGTAAAAATAAATAAATAAATAATAAGAAATAAAATAATAAAAATAAAATAAATTGCTTAAATATTAAAAAAAGTATGAATTCCATCCATATATTACATCTGACATATAAAGTAGTTTTTTATTATAAAGAGTCATTTAAACACTTTTTGTCAAATGAAATGCAATTTATGATCTTTCCTGTTTCTCTGTGAATTATATCTGCTTGAGTTATAATGGTTAGCGTCGAAGGGGCCGGATTCGAATCCCGGAGAAGGCATGGATATTTGTAAAAGTATAGTGTCCGTGCGGTATGAGGGCATTCTAAATATGCGGCGAACTGAAAGTCTTCTCGAGAAGTTGTTGGTAGGGGAAGAGGGGTGGGAGACCCTCGGATCCGTCTCCTCGGGGTGCTCTCCATCAAAATTGGGGGCGAAACGGAGTTAATTCGTATTGTCACACGTGAGGTGTTCAAGGCTGTTGCCAACGACCAGCGTAATCTTGCGCCCCTTGTCAGAAGGAATTTCCTAGGCTATGGCTGACCATAGGTCAGACAAGTGAACATTAGTTAGTCAACAACAACAACAATTTTCAAAATATGAAAATGGCCTCGGTCGGTTCTTTCCTTGAATTATGTTAACAAATACAGTTTACATTTAAAAATTATAGTTTGCCTTAGAGCAAGAAATATGTGGATAGAAAACTTATTTTATGGGTTTAACTGAAAGCTTGGATACAGAAGAATTATCTGTTTCAAGGTAGTTTGTTCCGTCATAACATATCAGCGTCTATGACGTTACATTTTAACACACTTATTTTAGAGAAACATTTGCAAGACACTTTCTAAACGAATTCTATTTCATATCACGTCAAATTACAAGAAACCCACTACAATCTTGACATTGCAATTTAGTTAAACCCCAAAGAGAAACTGAAAAAATATATCGTTCAGTGTTTCCCAATAATTTGGATGATTAATTTACTTCTCATTTACTTATATTCCTAATAATGTTTTTCAATACAACACATCGTTTTCTAAATTTTAAATGCTTACTTTACTTTTTATGACTTTTTATGATTGTTAGCAGATTTAAATAGCATCAATATATTTAGCGAGCATATTTTGCTTAGAAACAGAAATAAGTCCAGAACGCTGTGCTGAATTTAAGGTTAAATATAATTTCAACCTTAGGTAGTATTGCTTGAGAGAAATCCGCTAAGATTTGTTAGCGGTTTAGTTTTTAGACTGCCACAGAGTTTACAGAATAAACACGGGAAAAAGAAAGAGAATGGAATTATAATTATTATTTACGTATTCCTCTCTAAGGCATTATACGTAGGGAGGGATGCTTTCGTGGAAGACTTTCTAAGAAAAACTGGCTCGTATTATTAAGTTACACATGGAGAAAACCACGAAAATGCCCATGCAGCCAGTCCGTTCGCGGGATTCAAACATCGGACGGAACTACCAGTGTTCAGGGACTTTACTGCTCGGCCGCAGCTGTTCAAGAGAAGGGCTATTATTCGCTATTATTCCTCATGGTAAAGTAGCCTCATTCGTCACATCTTCGACAAGTCATCAATAACTCACTAAGAATAAATTGAGCAAATTGTAAACAGACAGATTTTCACGCCTATGTGACGTCATAAGGGGGCTAGTTATACCAGATGTGGGCATGCTAAAGGATCTCTGGAAGCCATCTTTTAGAAGATCGTTTTTTCCTTTAAAAAGGTATTCAATCTCGAATTTCAGTACGACACAGAAGACGATGCTTTGTATAAATCAAGTGATGATGAATCTGATCGATGTGAATAATTGAATAGTTAAGCGATGTAAAATTCATACGTCACGCTTGATTAATATTAATAAATTTTCACGTTTATTTATATTAGTTAGTTATTTCATTGGATACAGTATTTTGATTAGCAAATAGCTGTGTTTTACCCGAGATTCGAGTTCAAGCCCAACGGTTTCTTAATCCTACTCTATCCTAGCATCCTAGCATTAGGTATTATTTCTGTCCACGCTATCTGTTAAGCTGTATTCCGATTACTAAACGTTTTATTGTTATGAAAAGAAATGAAACGCACTAATTCTTAATCTGGTGAAAATAATTTATAAAAATTTTATAACTTCTGAGTAAATCAAACAGCAGTACGGCTATTCTTGTTTATTCTCTTCCCCTTTACACATAAGCCTATTTTTTGGTAATAAATTATTATTAACTTACTGTTTCTGCCTCTTTTTTATTCTTTGTTAAAAGGAATTTTATCGCATACATTTATATACATTAATTTCGCAGTGTTTATATCCAGAAGAGTTTTTCAATCTGTTTTTAGTTCCACCCCTTTTACTACTTGAGTGCAATCTTTAGAATTTTTCTTAAACTCCCACATCTATGATTCGAAATGTCAAACCTGTATCCATTTGCATACTGTAATAAATATGCGGCATTTTGTCACTGTTGATAGAATATGTAACTTACTCCTTTCAGTAAGTAGTACTAGATATTTCATATGTGATGCAATATACTGTTCCTTCCAAACATTTTCTCTATATATGAAAATCATCTATAAAAATGCTTAGAATCCGAAGGCTTGGAATACAAATTTATTCAACTTTACTTTTCATTTCTTTCAAAGCATTTATTCTTATCTGCATTGAAAAGCATTTTATTGCGAAATAAATGCAGATTTCTGAGAAATCGTTTTCTCTGTTGAAAGAGTCCCAGAAGTTTTCCAAAGTGGATTATTGTAAGCAGTGATATTCCAGTATTTACATTGTTCCGGCGAAATAAAACACAATGCATATTTTTCGAAAGAGAAATAGGTACAATTTACATTGTATTCACATAAACTTCAGAAATGTTTTTAGTACCTAGAACGATTATTAATTTTGCATATTTTGATCTATTTATTAAAAAATGAGTAAGATTTTCTTCTTAATTAGCGGTAAATGAAATGGTCAAATTTAAGGCGGAATAAAACTGAAGAAACTAAAAGGAGGAAACATACCTGTTTGATACACTAAGTCTGCAAATATCTGAGTAATTCTTATACTGTCTGGTAGATTGACGTATCGTTAGCAAAGAATTTCTAGTACAAAATGCTCAAATGCCAGAAAAAATGATAATCTATTACGAAAATATTAGGAGAGTACAGATGATGAGGCACTATTTCGCAGCTCAGATTGTTTATTTGGACGCAGACGTGTATAAACGGGCGTTATCCTAAAGGAATATGACTCCACATCTGTTCACAGGTGTTGGATCCTTAAGTTTGTCACGTATGTCTCACACATCTGTACATTATTTAACTGCACTTATCGTTTCGCTTCCTAGAAGAAGTGATTAATGAATAACATCAGTAGAAGACCACCGCATAGTAAACAACATCTTCTTTAGATCCAAAGTAGGCGTCCTTTTTGGAGCATCCTTCGCTATCAACCATTGCGACGAACGTGTACAGTTATCTTAAATATCCGTCCATAGTCACAGATCTTTACAAGAATCTTTCTGCTTTATTAATTCATAATACAAAAGAACACACTTTTAAATACCATGATTTGATTTTATCAGAGAGCTCAAGATGCACTCATGTTCTGGCCCTTAAGGTACCAGACGTTAAATACTAGGTTAAATACTACAAAATTACTATCTGTTACAATTAAAACCTGAAATTAAATAATTTGCCTACAATAATATCAAAACCCAATTTGTCAATTGCGTTGTGTTTTGTTTTACCAAAAGAACTAACTCGAACAACCCCTAAGACCAAGCACGAGTACTGGTCTTAAGAACATTACACAAGACATCATAAGAAAATACTCTGAATCAAATATTTATACATATAGCCAAGGATATTTATTTCAGCATTATAAAGAGGACACGCAATCTTACAACTTAATTTCCCTCTATGGTATCAGGGTGACAACTATTTAAAAAATGCCTTTAGAACTAATTTATATATATATATATATATTGATATTTTCAGATATGCACCGAGATGACATTAAACAAAAATATTTCACCGTAAAAATATTAAATTTTTATATGCAGTTATCAAACTCTGCTGGCCAGCATAAAAATACACAGGAATTTAATGAATCACCGAGCAAGGTGTCTTAAGTGTTTACCAATATTGATAAAGATTACTTCATTCAAAGAAATTTCTTAATCTACACAGGTAAAAAAATTTCATGTATCAATTAAGTAATCCCTTAGGCAGTTAGAAAGTATTTCATATTCATGTAGACCCGTTGGAGAAAAATGAGTACATTTATTCCTTCATTCAATTACTCAATTAAAGGTAAAGTAGAATTTAAATTTTTATCTGATCCTTATCTTGCAAAAGATAAGTTAATTCTCAACCAAAAGTAGTAGCAACTTAAAAGTAAAAAGGTAAAAATTTAGATAAGTTAACTAATTTAATATCTCTGTCTTAATTCCTTATATATAAATTTAAATTACATTCCAAGTTAAAGTTAAAAGGTCCTAAATAGAGTAAAAGTGCAGCAGTTGCTTAATTAAACAGCCTGAATTTAAGATCCAGCAGAAAAATTTCTGACAAACAAGTTAAATAGAATTTAATTGGAAATTAAATATGCATATTATTACTCCTTACTTTAATAAATCATAACTAGAAAATTTTTCTTCAATTAATCAATTCCCTTCCAATATTTTAATTAGCCTTATTATTTAGAATACATGTTCCAGAACTTAGGCTGAATGCTGTACTAAATTTCAGGTGAACGGAGGAAACGGAATGAACAAAAAGTCGAACTCACTTGAAGGGAAGAATTTTGAAACTTAATTAAGCATTGCTATTGACAAAACTGGATAAAATCTTCTCCGGATGACCAATCCATAGCACATGTTGAACAAGGCTCTCCTGACGACCAATCCTTAGCAGATGTTGAACAAGGCACTCCAAGGAGAAATCTGGACACTTGGGTCAGACAATAAGAAGATGGTAAATTCGGAAGGGTTCAAGGATCGTCATGTCTCTTCCGTCGGCATGCAAATGATGGTAAGGTGCATTTGTGCAGCATATGAGATCTCCTAAAAGTACATCCCTTTCCGTCTGCACGCAAATGATGGTAAGGTGCAATTGTGCAGCATATCAGGTCGTCTCATTAGGCTTACATCCCCTTATAGGAGAGAGCAAAAAAAACGAAGGTGGCATTCCGGATAAGGACCGTCATCCGTCGTCCTTTTAACCGTCGTCCAGGATATTCATGGCGTTTCTTCCCAAGGAAAGAAAATTGCGAGTCCTTCTTACAGCTGCAAATCCGAGGCAAAAAGGGCTGAGAATGGCCTTGCGCACAGTTTTTAATCGTCCAGAGTCTAGAATTTTCGAAAATCCCCAAATTTGGTGAATTAGTATGCGAATCTCGCCAAACACAAAACAGTACTGCGAAAACTTAGTTTTTCCTTCTACACACCAAAAAACAAATTCCACCCTCGCCACCCCCTTCGCCAACGGAAGAGGGGTAGGGAAAGAATGTAACAACCCTACCTCCCGACCGGACGCTGAACACGACCTTGGACGAAAAGTGCTCGAAAAAACACCCTTTTAGCAGAATAAAATTTTAGACCCGAAATTCAACAATTTTAGCAATTAAATGGGCATAATTCTCCAACGGGGCGACGTACAGTCAAGAAAGTAGATTTATAAGAAAGTTAAATTTTTTCTCTCTAAGAGGTATAAATTTCATCCATGTGAATAAAAAGTAAGTATTTTTAAATTTCAAATATTACGCAGAAAGCAACCGATTTCCCATTGTCTCCTTTTCCCGAAAGCTAATACTATCGAACGCGTAACGTAAGAATGAGAACTCTGTTTAACTCGCATAAAAATAATTGATTCATTAACGTAAGCGACACAACTAGTGAAGAAAAATTTAGAATAAGAATAAATTAATGCATATAATTTTACTCACTCAATAATTAATTAACAAATAAACTGCAATTAACTACATATTAATCCACAATTCTAAACTAACTAAAATCGCTACATAAAAATCCCTCCCCCAACCGGGAAAAAATGTTTGGCGAGCCAAAAATTTTTAAGAAAAGAGACAAGGGCAATGGGTTTACAAGCCAGTTATATATTGCAAGAATACCAGAATGTCAGTGAATCCCAATTGTCAGTAGTAGACGAGAAAAAAAAACAAAACACCCCTAACAGCGTTCAATATGCCTGAGCCTCAGGTCTGTCTGACAATCGTCAAAGAACCGAAATTGAAAAGTGTTGACAAACAGCCATGACACACCCCAAAAAAATAAAGTGTAATATGTAATAAAGTTTGATAACATCCCCCATACAATGCTAAAATAAGAGTACATATAAAAATACAATAAACACCTAAAACGTTATATACTGGTGCAAGGTGTCGAATACAAAATCAGGAGCTATACAGGTGCTCACACACACAAAAACATATTTTTTTTTTCAATGCAAGTAATAAAACAGTCCTAAAACTAAAACACTATAAGTTGTATACCATTGCATACAAGCCCTGAGTCTCCATTTGCTAAAGAGACAAAACACTGAACCAATTCCAAGTTCACAACCACCGCTTTCCCCAAAACGAAATACGAGAAAGGTGGAATAAAACAAAACCGCAACTGTACAGCGCCGAAGTACCTCACAGAATCCCAGTCAAAACATGATTGGTAGTGCTGCAATCAAAAAAACAATAAATGGAAGAACTAACAAGGAGTATAGAGAAAAAAAACAATCTTGTCAAAACTAACCGAAAGATTCCCAAGCGCCTAAGATCTGAGAGAAGACAAAAAAACAAATTTAGATTTTAAATGAAGTGAGCTAACGGGGCCAGCCCTGATACCCCCCCCCAAAAACGAGCTATTGAGACAAGATAGTTGATTACCAAGACCACAAGATAATACTTCACATGCTCAGACATGTAAACAAAATTTCTCTAAGCAACACACGACCAAGGATACTAAGAGTAAAACTAAGCAAAAATTACAAAAATAAAAATTTCAAACAACGAATAGTAACGAGCCAATATAAATCGAATATGATACACTTAACCAGTTTACACAATGAAAATCAAATTCTTACAATTACTTTACAAGACCATGGATATCCCTAGGCCTTAGGTGGTAAGGATAATTATGCGTGTCATTTTTAGGTTGTTCCGCAGAACGTAAGTCACAATTCTGTAAAGTGGGAAAATTAATTCTCTCTGGTACTTTTGTGAGTCTATCGACATGAACCGTCTGAACCTGATCAGGATTAGTGATTGAAGCTATTTTGTAGTTGACCTTGGTCACCTGCTCAACAACCCTGAAAGGACCTTGATTCAGCTTAGAGAGTTTCCTAGCCATGCCTGGCTTAACAACTGGAGTGTATAAATACACTACATCTCCCACTTGAATACCCTTATCCTGAGAACTCCTCTCACGAAAAATCTCTTGTCTTTCGGCAGCTTCCGTTAAGTGTTTATTAACTAACTGGAAGGTTTTCTGCTATCTCAAAGTCAAATCTTTGGAATAATTGTTTGTGTCATCATAAGTTCTAAAATTAGTTTGCAATAGTAAATCAACTGGCAAACACAAGTCTCTTCCATATAATATATATGCTGGACACTCCTGAAGAGCACTATGTCTCCCAGTTCTGTGAGCCAACAAGGCAAAAGACATATGTCTATCCCAATTTCCTGTGTGTGACTAACCAAATGACTAAGTGAATTAATTAAAGTGGAATTTAATCTTTCCACTACTCCATCAGACTGTGGATAATAACTAGTAGTGGTGTGTTTGGTAATCCCTAAACGCTTATATAAATCCATAATAGCTTGAGAAATGAAATTACTACCGCTATCAGTAACAATGTGTTGACGCACCCCATGAGATGAAATAAATTGCTCTAATTTCTCAATTATTGTCTGTGTTGTGGTGTCCTGCAAAGGATAAGCCTCAGGCCATCGAGAAAAATAGTCAGTTATGACCAAAATGTATTTGTTGCCTGCCAAAGTCACTGGAAGGGGACCCACTACATCCATCGCAATACGCTCTATGGGACAACTGGCCACAGACACTCTCATAAGGGGGGCCTTACGAGAAGGCCTGCGACCTCGCCTCTGGATACAGGAGTGACAGGACTTGATGAAATTGTATATTTGCTTATCCCCCCCGGGGGTTGACCCAGGAGAATTCCTGGGAAGTACTGGCTAGGATCTGTACTTAGACAGTCTCAACCACGGGGGTAAAATATCAGGTACTATTGTACCTTATTCTTCACAGGACTAGAACCCGAGTATTGTACCCAGGTTGGGATCAGGCTCGGCAGGGACCGTACTGGTACTGTCTTAGGCGCTCCCTCGGCTCTGGTGGAGCTGTATAAAAACAGACAATGGGGAGGGCGAGGGACATATGCCTGTTAACCTAAGGTATGCATCAGGCGTCCCCGTCTTCCGTAAAGTGTCCCTATATTTGCTTATGCATTCCCTTCCAGAAAAATGACTTCTGTATACGGTGAAGAGTCCTATGATAGCCTGAGTGTGCTTCTGTGGGAGAATCATGGTGCTCCTGCAAAATTTTCAGTACTAGGGTTTTAGGCACCACTAATCTATTCTGTTTCTGCCAACGTGAAGAAGGTTTTCTATATTAGCAAAATAAAATGTCATCTTGTACGAAAAATATTTGTGAAGGAGGCCTAGGAATTTTGTTAGCATTTAAATCAGAAATAATTTGCTGGCATAAAGGATCCGAAGCTTGTTCTCTTTTAAATAAATTTAACAATTCTGGTGTAACAGAAGTCTGGATAAGTTGAGTGACATTTACAGCTCTGGATAAATAATCTGCTGTTAAATTTAACCTGCCTGGCTTGTGAACAATTTTATAGTCAAACTGTGACAAACCCATGATCCAACGAGCAATACGTGAAGTGGGGTCCTTGAGTTTTAAAACATGTGATAAAGAAGCCTGATCTGAATAAACAGTGAAAGGTTTGCCAAGTAAATATTGCCTAAAATGAGCAGTGGCCCAAACAACTGCCAAAACTTCTCTTTCGACTGTACTATAACGTGTTTCAGCTCCCTTTAACTTGCGACTAGCATAACAAACTGGATGTTGAAATCCTGTTGAATCTTCTTGACATAAAACTGCCCCCAAAGTATAGTTAGATGCATCAGTACACAGAGAAAAAGGTTTATTGAAATCAGGTAATACCAAAATGGGTTCATTCAAAAGTTCAGATTTTAAAGTGTCAAATGCATGCTGAGCTTCTTGAGACCAAGAAAAAAGAGTTTTATCTTTCGTTAGCTGTGTTAACGCCAGTGCCTTTTGGGCAAAATTAGGAATGAACCTTCTATAAAAGCCAATAAGGCCTAAAAATCGCCTAACTTCTTTTCTATTTTTAGGTGGCACAAAACTGTGTATTGTTTTTAAATTCTTATCATCAGGTTGTATGATACCCTTAGTGACTTTATAGCCTAAATAAGTGATTTGTTCCTTTAAAAAGTGACATTTAGATGGTTTTAACTTAAGGTTGTGCAACTTTAGCCTATCAAATACTAACTTTAACTTGTCAAGATATTCATCAAAACTTTTGGAAGCAATTACTATGTTATCAATATAAATACCAATTTTCAACGGAGAAAGATTGGCCAAAACAATAGACATCAGCCTTTGAAAAGAACTAGGAGCGTTACGTAACCAAAAAGGAGTTCTTAATCACTCATAGTGCCCTGAAGGAGTTGAGAAGCCACTTTTAAAGGTGTCATCCGAGTGAATTTTCATTTGAAAAAATCCAGAAGTTAAATCCAAAGTGGAAAAATAATTCGCATCTCCCAACTGCTCAATGAGCTCAATCATATTAGGCAAAGGAAACTGTCTTCAATTGTTTTTTCATTTAATTTACGGAAGTCAGTGACTAAACGGTATGTGTTATCCGTCTTTTTAACAAACAAAACAGGAGCACTGTAAGGACTGTCACTTTCCTGTATGATATTTGCATCAAGCAATTCAGCTACCTGCCTGTCCAGCTCATCCCTGAGATGGTTAGGGACCTTATAAGGCTTTTGCCTGACTGGTATATTATCTCGTAAGTTGATGTTGTGCAGAATAGTATCACACCCTGTTAACTCAGTGACAGAGGCAGCAAAGATGTTACTATATTGTTTCAGCAACAGTGACAGCTGTTGTTGTTGTTGTTCTGGTAAGTGACTAAGATCAAAATTACCCCCCCCAAGATTCAAAATCCTCTCCAGTTTCTATAGAAGTGTTGTTCACAACATGATCTAAGTGAGAGCCAGTAATCACAGCCTGAGCAAATGCCAACTTCATACCTTTGTTGATATGGATGGAGTCAGAAGAAAAATTAGCAATTTTTACATAAAATTGGTTAGAATTAGGCTTGTTATTAACTGATCTAGCAATAGCAAATTTACTGTGTGCATGCTCAGGCAATGGTTCAATTAAAATAGTGTCATGATGAAAGTTAGAGGAATGAGAAACAAGTTTAATAATATTCTCTGAGAATGGAGGAAGTTTATGTTTGTTAACAGAATAACAAAAGTCTCGACAAGGAGAATTGGATGCAGGGTGAGCTATGAAATTGGCATCAGCCATGTGCTTACTAGAATCATATTTCAAAATAATGTTCTTACCTAGAAGTTGAGAAGTTTCGAAATCTAAATGTAATTTATTGTCAATGAGAAACTGAGTACCCAGAAGAGCTCCATATTGAGAAGAAAGAGGGGTATCAGTAATTAAAAATTCAGCTTCAAAGTGATTGTTTTGAAATTCTACCACTAAATTAACTTTTTTGTTTACATGAACCTTCTCTGATGAAATTCCTTTTAAATGGATGTTACAGTTACTTAAGGAAATTTTTTTTACCCAAAACATTTAATGTACTTAGATTCAATTATATTAACTGTTGCACCTGAGTCTAACAAAAGTTTGTTTGTTCCCCAAAATAGAACCCTGAACTATAGGCAAAGATGCCTCCCTAGCAGACACAACAAAAACAGATGACACCTCCAAAAGGTCTTCGAGGGATGAAATGGAGTCTGATTTCTCCCCACCCTTTACGAGTTTAAATTAAACGCTGTAGCTTGGGGATTTAAGGTGCTAGTATGTGTATTCGAGTCCATGTGATTATTTGCAACAGATGGAGCAGCTGGGCGAGGGTTACGCCTATCACTCTGAGTATTTCTCTGTCTCTGCGGTTGGCCTGATCTGATCTGTTGGCTAGGCAGGATGGTGGCAAAACAGTCCCTGCTAATGTGACCAAATCTATTACATCTAAAGCAGCGAGGCTGTAAAGGTCTCATTCTGGGAGTCTGAGTCAACAAAGATTGCACCTGGGTTTGTAGTGATCCCATCATCTTAGTAAGCTGAGCAATGTTCTCCTGTTGTAGCTTTATAGCTGTCGTAAGCTCAGTGTTTGAGACAGCAGTGTCTGATGTACGCTTTTCAGTATAGACTGTCCTAACTTCTGCAGTTTGAAAATCACTACTCTCATGGTTCTTAGCCAACATATCCTCTTCTATAATAGCATGCTGTTTAGCAGCAGCAAATGTCTTGTGATTTTGTGGAAGGAGCAAACGCCTCAGGCATAACTGCAGCATAACCTTGAAAATTATCTTATAAACAAAGGTTAACGGTTTTATTTCTACACATAATACTGTTCTCCAGGCACATTGTTAAAATGAAAAAGCGGAAGACAGATACATTTTGGTTTTGTGGTTTATTCCCTAGAATTTTCATATCTTTTCGAAACTTGACATCTGGAAACAAATATCTTCGCCCTTGACATGACTTTGAACTTTAAATCGTAAAGCATTTCTGCTTCTTTACTTGGAAGTGTACTTTTCACACATTTTTTTATCATCTTTATCCGATTTGTGATCCTTTTCTTCTTCTGTTCTCAACTTTCTATTCCAAAAATGGTTAAAATGTTTTTTGCTCAAAGAAATTTTGGACTTTTTTCAAATAAATGTTTTAGGTTTTAACTAAATTTTAAACAATTAATTACCCAAATGTATTTCAGGAGTGATGAGGAAATAATTAATATTTATAATAAAAATATATTTAGTCATCGATCTACTGAAAAAACTTTAAACAATCTTTTGCAACTTTGTAACTAATCTTTTGTAAGAATTACTCAGATATTTATAAAATACAAGGAGATCGTTTTTAAAGTGACAGTGTTTGGAGCGCCCAGTAGCGTGATCTAACAGCCAAATGGCACCAAACTTGGTATTTAGACTAATCAAGACATGGGAAAAAGGATTCCATGAAAAAAAATTTTAGTTCCAAAAATCGCCGTACATTAACTTCCCTCATGAGGAATTAGACCACATTCAATGTAAGCACGGTTCTCAGAAATAACACCGTGAATTCTGTGCACAAAGTTCTCCACAGCCGTATGTAACGTATCACGAGGAATATTCCGCACTGTCTTTGTTATGTTGTCCTTTAGAATAGACAAATTTGATACTCCACCAACATAAACTTGAGATTTCAAATAACCCAGAGCCAAAAATCGCATGGCGTGAGGTCAGGGGAACGAGGCAGCCATGCAACTAGGAAACTGCGACTTATGACTCTATCATCAGTGAAGTTTTGGGGCAACAGCTGCTTTACCTTATTACTAATGTGTGGCGGAGCACCATCCTGCATAAAGATTGTCTGTTGGAGACGGTTTCTTTGCTGAAGTTGTGGAATAACAAACGTTTGCAGCATTTCGTGATACCTTTCTGAATTTATGGTGCACGTTTGGGGTCCTGTCGGAGTGATGGTCTCAAAAAAGAATGACCCAATTACGAGTTCGATTGTGAAACCACAATAAACAGTGACGTTTGAGGAATTTAACGGGATTTCGTGCACGGTGTGGGGCTGCTCAGAAGCCCAAATTCGGCTATTTTGTGTGTTTACGGACCCATTGAGATAAAAATGGCCCTCATCTCCCCACAGAGTGTGCTATGGGAAAGCATCATCAATTTCTACCCTGGCAAGAAACGATAGAGTGAATGTCACTCGCTTATCATAATCAGTTGGTTTCAGTTCGTGCAAGCGGCTGATTTTGTAGGGGTAAAATCGAATAACGCGCCCCAAAACTCTCCATACCGTGGAATAATTCATGTCCAATTGTCGAGCTACACTCCAGGCGCTGCTACTACCAGCAATGGTTCCCTGCGATCCTTCGACAAGTGCAATTGCCACATCAGTTATTGCATCTTCTGATACTGGTTTACGTCCGCTCCCAGCGCGAATGGCCACTGACCCCGTTTCCTGGAACTTCTTAATCATTTTCTTAAGACCATTCAGCGATAAAGGCCCCTTTCGTAATTTTTTTCTGGTTCGAAATTCCCGAAGAGCTGCGGATGCATTACGTTGATTCATGTAATACAGCTTCACCAGTAACGCACTTTCCGGTAACGTGAGAGGCATGTCCACTGCAGCTCGTTTACTTCAGCTGAGATTATTTGTTGGAGCTGTCTACTACTTGCTTTTATAGCCCCTATTACTGGCACTGTCATCGCACAACTTTTGCATTTTTCTTTGATATCCGTGTTTTATGCTAATTCTCGTTATTGTAAGCTACAGCAGCTCCACAAAATTCCCTAGCGGCAATTTTTGGAACTAAAATGTTTTTTCACGGAATCCTTTTTCCCATGTCTTGAGTAGTCTAAATACCAAGTTTGGTGTCATTTCCGCTATTAAATAGATCGCGCTACAGGGCACTCCAAACACTGTCACTTTAAAAAAGATCATCCTGTATATAAAAAATTTATAAAATTTAAACCCCTCTGTGTAAAAAGGACAGTGCATACATATATCCTATTTCCAACATAGTGATGTTAAGATACATTGCTGCTATTTCTCAAAGTTTTGTTACTAAATTTATGGCATGCAGTGATTAGGGAGAATTTCAAAATTTAGTCCATATTTTATAAAGTGTTACGAGTCCATATTTTATAACATGAAATTAACAGATTCTCTAGAATTAACAAATCTTCTCATCAATAAAATTTGATCAAAACCTTTGAATTATATATATTTTATTTTGTAGATTTAATTTGAAGGTAGCAGTATGTACTTTGTATCTGCATTTCTATTTCATAATTAAGATGATAGCTCAAGAACTGGAATATTTTGATGACAAAAATGGATCTACAAATGATTTCTGTAAGGAAAAAATCAGATATAATAAATTATTGCATAAAGAAACCTCTGAAAATGTGCTAGTGATTCAAGAGTTTTGAGAAATATATTTTTAACAATTATGACTTGCGATGCTTAACATTTCCCCCTAACCTTAGGTAACGTTGCAAAAGGCAGTATGATAAGAAATATATTTTTTTACGGTACAAAAATGCGTAATATTGATGCTCAGGTTTCCATGGAAATACTGCACTGTCGTTATGTGAGTACTCACTGGCAATGAAACTTCGCTTTTTTTCTTTAATCGCAAAAACTGAAGATTATTTCTGGAAATGATTATGACATTTGGAGGTCGTTTTGAAAATTGCAGAAACTTGATGATATAAAATGCAGCTAAAAACCTTATTATTTTGATGCGTTTTATTACACTAGACGCATTTCCTTACAAGAAGATTTTACAGTAGGTATATTTGTAAGGCTGCAACAGACGCAAAAGATATTGTTAAATACATCTTTTAATCTTTCCTATGTTTAGTAGGTCTTTTCAATTGCAATAAACAACCCAGGAACAAAAACTGAAGAATGTGAACCTTATCAAGGCTGAAAAATGCACGAAATCATGATTTATAACTTCAAATTTTTCCTGAATTTTTAAATTTCCCTCGGAACATTTAATTAAATATACGATTACATTTTTATGGAGTACACATATGCACTTTCATTATGTTAGCATAGAAAATTCTATATCAAAGAGCATAATAAAGTTTAATTATTAGATGGCACACAGCATATTTCTAAAGATAATTGCTCATAGTGTTAGGGATTTTTGTAATTATTTATCTATTTTTAGTAGAATTATGATTCAAATTGTTTTATTTTCCCTTGCAATTTAGCGACGAAATTTAATAGAAAGCTACGTCGGAAAAGTAAAAATACAAGAGCGCTTGCATTTAACATTTAATAAATAGATATCTCATAATTGCTTTTGCTACCCAGAAAAATCGACAAAATACCAGATTGTGGTTGTGCTTGACTAAAAAGTTTATAAAAGACGGATTAAAAAATCCCAGCTCAGTAGTTATTTTAAGCGAGCTGTTGTTGTGTACTTAGTGCTGTTATTGATTGTAGCGAATTTGTTGTGAGAACGAATGAGTTTCTATTTTTTTAATTGAGTTCTGCTTAACGTTCTTAGTAGTTCAAAATATAACTACTGGGAGATATTGCGATACTGTGATAATATCTCTGAGGAAATATTTCAGTATTTTGTTTTATTTCTTGTGAAAAGAATAACTTTTATTAACATTTTATCGATTTATGCATTCAATCCAGTACGAACCGGTACGCACGCAACAATAGTATTGCTCGAAAGAAGGCATACCAAATGCGTCTGGTAATGAAAGTGATAACAGGAAAAAAGCAGTAATGTTTTGAGAATTGCATTTGTTTATGCAGAAAACGTTCTTCGAGTTTTCAAATTAAAACAACACATCTTTCGCAACTATCTCATTTTTGAAATTGGGATAATAGTAAATGTATGCATACTTCAACTTGGCAGTCACTACGCGGCCTAAATCCGTCTCGAGACCTCTTCATAAGACTGGAGGCAGGATCAGAGGAAAGCCACTTTGGATATATTTTGCTGCCACCCAGTCCTACACTTAGCAGCCGACAGAAGTTTCTCCTTCACCACCACTTAGACCGGGCCTGCGGCGACACCACTCCCGTTCTCGGACTTCATGACGAGGTGCGGTGAAGATCTGAATAACAGTCAAAAATTCTACAAACCAGCACTACGCGGGCCACACGCCCTCTAGGCTTTACACAGAGTACGAAGAACAGTGGATCTACACTCTCAATTGCTTAGGGGCTGTTCCGTTACTGATACCCTAGTTTGTACCCTACTAGTACCTACGCCAAGCCTGTGAAGGGTTGGGATAATGCTTTTCCCCCACAGGCCCTCAGAAACAGCCAGGTTCGTGTTGTTGTATCTCCAGAGCTGCTACTGTATTAGATTAATGCTAAGCTAATATGTGCATTCTCGGGGGGATGAAATTATGATGTAAAGTCATGTCAAAAGGAAGTCAAGCTTTTCACACACCAAAAACGGCGTGAAAACATTTCCAGATAAACAGATAGGGAAAACTGCACAAGCTGTGTTGAGTATTAAAGAATACATGAACTTATTTTCAGGATTTCACCTCCTTTTTAGTTTTCTCTTATTTGAGAAAAGTGCAAAAAATTTAGAATTAAGTAAAGCTCTATTACATATATTAATTTTGATATTTTTCTATTATTTAAGGATATAAATATGCATATTTATAGTTATTTATAGAAAATAAAAAAAATAGGCGTATAAAATTTAATAACGCAAAGCATAGAATTGAAAACTATCTAACATTTCCAAACTTTCGATTATTAAAAGGATAATTATCAGTGTATTAGCATATTGAAAATTAGGAAAAATATATGCAGGTTCCATAATTAAGCAAATAATTATGCTTAATTCAAATACTATTTCTTAAGTACTGTAAGTAATACCAATGTTTCGTAAATAAGCAATTTTTTTGCAATTATACAGGTTGACTAAAGTTCATATCCAAGGAAAGGAATATCTTTAATCCGTTTAAATTCAATAGCAGGTTTTCTGAATATTTCACTTACAACAAATAATGTTAATTAATACCACACGAGATTAAATAAAATGACGTAAGCTTCTTGAAATTTTTATGCAACTGAAAGCAGTAGAATTCTGTGCAGCTGACTGGACAGATACACCGTGATAAGGACTGTTTTACGCAGTTACCTCATCAAAAGTATACAGGTATTCGAAAAAGATATAACGTCTATACCATGCCAAAATCCTGAATCTGCATTTTTATTTGCACATATTTTTACTATTATTTATCAATATTTATATCACGTTGAAAGAGAAATGATATATGAGGGAAACACTTGAGAATTATAATGCATGATAAATGAAGAACGCATGAGATTTATAATGAAGCATCATATATATATGTAGTGCCGATCATTTGGAGCCTTGATGAAATCCAGATGCTGTGACGTCATTTTCTCTAGTACTAAGAGCTGCGTAGGCGCCAAGCGAAAATGCGGGGAATTACCTTCTTTTTTTTTGGAGATAGTAGACGAATAGACGTGTTAGCAGAGACGCTGCTCCTGTTTAAAACTTTGACGAATCACTTTTTAATTCTCGTAAATGTTAAATATATGTAATAATCGTTTGTCTAATTAAAATGTCTTTCGTTAGCTAATTTGTTCATCGTTTTATGCCCACAAAATTTTCTCAGAAGTGAGATTTAGCACTCGAAGGAACTGTAGTTTTAGCTGATTTCCTGAATTACTACCGATTTGAAGATTTACTGTTGCTGTGCTGGATTATTTTACGATGTATAATGAGCGGTGTTCCGAACAGAAACCTCGTCAAACTCGTAGGAATTTATGCTGATTTACCTGAACCGAAACTGCGTAGTAGTGATTAAATAGTGTGCAGCTCTATTAAAAACTGTGGAATAATTTTTAATAATACTCGATGTCAAGTGTCAAGACTTGAATTGTGGCCAAAAATACATCGGACATAATCTGTTTGTACTCACACCATTTGTCATCTATTGGATGGTATGGAAGCACTTTGTTTTGTCTCTGCTTCTGAAACATCGTGGATTACCATTATATGAAGTGAGTGATTTTCTCAATTTTATTAATTATGTTTCTAATTGATGTGCCGGGAATGGAAGATGTCCTGAAAAAGGAAAAAACATGTAATATAAAATTATTACACAAAATAATATTTAACGATGTAGGCGACAGAAATAATCGAAAAAGATTAAGACAATTTAGTGGTTTCTCTTTAGCAGAGAATAGTAAGGAATTTAATAAAAAACTAGAAAACGTCAAACAAGATTTTCAGGCTTATGAATTAATTTCCATTGCCAATGTTTTATGCATTGACAGCTCTGGCACACAAGATGACTTAGCAACCCGAATTGTTTCTTATCTGAATAATTTAGAATTGCTTAAAAATAACGTAATTTTAGAAGAAAGTGAAAATGAAAGTGACTTAGAGGGTGAGGACGGTGGGGATAAAAATGAAATAAATGATAATGTTCAAGATGAAACGAAACTAAGAAACAATTCTGGTGCCACAGTGAGACAACTTCCTTCCCAATGTGCTAATGATAATACTCTTAGTACAATTGAAAACAAGTCGAATGTATTTCATAATTGTAATATAAATGTTACTATTGAAGACATCAAATCTTTTGTTGCTCAATTCGATGGCCAAAGCCACGAAAATGTCAGTAGTTGGGTCGAAAGTTTTGAAGATGCAGCTTCTGTTCTTCAATTAAATGATTTGCAGAAATTGATTTTTGCTAAACGTCTGATGACAGGCAAAGCAAAATTATTTGTTCTTAGTGAACCAAAGTTGAACTCATGGCAGTTATTTAAGAATGCTATTCTTGATGAATTCAGTTCCAGCTGCAATTCGGCCGAACTGCATGAGTTATTATCAAAACAAAAAATGAAGAGCAATGAAACGTTTGATGAGTTTTTTTTAAATATGAAGAGAATTGCTAAAAATGGTCAAATTGAAGATGTTGCTTTAATACGATATGTTATAGATGGTATACCAGGCTCCGCGTTTAAAAAATCTTGCTTGTATGGGTCACAAACATTAACTGATTTTAAGAATAAATTGAAGCTTTATCAACAGATATGTGATGATGAGGAAAAGTTGCGAACGTCAAAAACAAAATTTGAAAGTAAACAAAAATATGAATCTAGAAATAAATATGACTCAAAAAATTCTGCTAACCAAACAAAGCGTAACGTAACCGATAGTCGAGGAACAATTCCTGAGATTAAACGTAATACAACCTGTTTCAACTGCGGTGAAAGCGGTCATATTTCTAAACAATGTGTTCATAAAGATAAGGGCGTCAAGTGTTTTAAATGTAAAGAATTTGGGCACCGAAGTTTCGAATGCTCAAATACGAACTCGAAACCAGAAGTAGCAAACGTGAATATTGAAGTAGTCTCGAAGTTGACTAAAGAAGTAAAAATTAATGATGTATATGTAACAGCGTTAATAGACACAGGAAGTCAAACTACTTTGTTACGTAGATCTATTTTTGATAAGCTGAATATCGAAGGGCTAGTGCCCGTAAGCTCAACGCTGAGTGGGTTCGGTAAATGTCAAGTAAAACCTCTAGGCTTCTTTAAAGGTAATATTAAAATTAATGATTTCCAGTGTACTGCAGATATTTATGTTGTAGACAACAATGTGATGACACATGAGGCCATTTTAGGCTTAAACGTAATATTGAAAGGTGAAATACTAATAAACGAAAATGGGGTTACCATAAAAAATAAGTCACAGGATGTGGAGGAAGTAAATATTGTGTCTGTTTTACCTGTTGACCTAGCCAGTAACGAAAACGAAATAAACATTGCACCTAGTGTTCCAAACTGCTTTAAAAAGACTGTTCAACAGTTAGTTTCGAACTATATGCCACGTAAGACCAAATCTACGGACATACAATTAAAAATTTGTGTTAAAAATGACGAGCCAGTATCGCATCAACCGCGTAGATTACCGTTTTCGGAAAAGAAAATTGTTGAAACCCAAATATCTGAATGGCTAAAGTCAGGAATTATAGAACAAAGTTCTTCGGAATATTCCAGCCCATTGGTCATCGTTAAAAAAAAAGACGGGACACCAAGGGTTTGCGTTGATTATCGTCGTTTAAACAAAGTTGTCGTAAAGGATAGATTTCCTCTTCCCCTGATTGAGGATATCCTAGACCGCCTTCAAGAAGCACGTGTTTTCAGCACTATTGATCTCAAAAATGGCTTTTTTCACGTGGACGTCGAAAAGGAAAGTCGGAAGTACACATCATTTGTTACGCATGAAGGGCAGTACCAGTTTTTGAAAGTGCCGTTTGGACTCTGTAACTCACCAGCTGTATTCCAGAGATTCATAAATACCATTTTTCGACCGTTAGTTAACGATGGAATCGTTTTGCCGTACATGGACGATATCATCATTTTGTCCGCTTCATACGAAGAAGGAATCGAGAGGCTGAGTCAAGTTTTAAATCTAGCAAGGGAATACGGGTTGGAAATAAATTTTAAAAAATCCCAGTTCTTAAAGAAACGAATTGACTTTTTAGGCCATGTCATAGAAGAGGGTAAAATTTTCCCATCCACCTTGAAGACGCAAGCCGTTATGAATTTCCCGAAACCATCTAATTTAAAACAGATTCAGAGTTTTCTTGGATTGACAGGGTATTTCAGAAAATTTATTCCTAAGTACTCTATAATTGCCAAGCCACTTAGCGACCTGCTAAAAAAGGGTAATAAGTTCGAATTCGGTGAAGAACAAAGGATTGCATTCAATCGTTTGAAATCAGCGCTAGCTGAGAAGCCTGTACTTGCAATTTATAACCCTCATTATGAAACTGAACTACACACAGATGCCAGCATAGAAGGATACGGGGCGATTCTAATGCAGAAACCCCCAAATGACAGCAGTTTTCACCCCACTTATTTTATGAGCAGGAAAACATCTGATGCAGAGAAAAAATATTCAAGTTACGAGTTGGAGGTCCTCGCGATCGTAGAAGCACTGAAAAAGTTCCGTGTTTACCTTTTGGGAATTTCATTTAAGATAGTGACGGACTGTTCAGCATTTCAAAGGACGATGGAGAAAAGAGATTTAGCGACTCGTGTTGCTCGTTGGGCTTTGTTGTTACAGGAATTCGATTATGTTATAGAACATCGTAAAGGTGTTAGAATGCCACATGTAGATGCTCTAAGTAGAGCTCCTCTAAACGTTTTATGTGTTTCTGTTGAGAATATCCTACCTAAATTAAAACTTGCCCAAGAAAATGACACTGAAGTAAAAGCCATTAAAGAATTATTGAAAACCTCAAGTTATGAAAATTACTGTAATAGAAATGGCATACTATACAAGTTTATTGACGGCAAAGAATTAATAGTTGTACCGGAAAGTATGCAGACTGAAATTATAAAAGATGCTCACGAGAAAGGGCACACCGGTATCAAGCATACAGAGAAACACCTGAATGAATATTATTTCATTCCCAAACTTCGGCAGAAGATAGAAAACGTTATCTCCAGTTGCGTTCATTGTATCTTAATAAATCGCAAAACAGGGAAAAAAGAAGGATTTTTACATCCGCGATTCAAGGAGGACATTCCTTTGCATACCTATCACATAGATCACTTGGGTCCTCTGGAAAGTACCCATAAAAACTACAAGCACATATTAGTAGTGGTCGACGCGTTTACCAAATTTACTTGGATTTATCCAACAAAATCTACGACCTCAGCCGAGGTGATAGCGAAATTAGAGAATCAGAAGGCCATTTTTGGAAGCCCTTGTCAGATCATTTCTGATAGAGGAACAGCTTTCACTTCCAGTGAGTTTTCTGACTACTGTGCTAAAGAAGATATTAAACATCATCTAATCACTACAGGCCTCCCGAGAGCAAATGGACAAGTCGAACGGATCAACCAAGTCATTATATCAGTCTTAGCAAAATTGTCCTTAAATAAACCAACTGAATGGTATAAACATACACATGAAGTTCAGAGAACGCTTAACTCAACATATCAAAGAAGCATTAACACCACTCCGTTCGAATTACTCTTCGGTACCAAAATGAACAGTAAGGGCACCGATCAGCTCAAAGAACTGATAGAAAGTGAGTTTCAATCTCAATTCCAGTCCCAAAGAGAAGAATTACGAAAGCAAGCCAAGAGACAAATTTTCCAAGTCCAACAGGAAAATAAAAAGACATATAATGCCAAAAGAAGACAAGCACAGCCGTACAAAGTTGGTGATTTAGTGGCAATCAAAAGGACTCAATTCGGACCACACCTGAAATTAAGAGCAAAGTATTTCGGACCTTATAAGATCACGAAAGTTAAGGGTGGCAACACCTATGACGTAATAAAGGAAGGGTGCCATGAGGGACCCATGTACACTACCACATGTGCCGAATTCCTCAAGAAATGGACAGCGCTTTAAAATTTTCGTAAACACTTATTTCTGTTATTGTATATCCTTGCTTGTTGCTTTTTTTGTTTTGTTGTATTTTGCAGTGTCCTGGAGGGCCAGTCCACCCTAGGATGGCCGAGAATGTAGTGCCGATCATTTGGAGCCTTGATGAAATCCAGATGCTGTGACGTCATTTTCTCTACTACTACGAGCTGCGTAGGCGCCAAGCGAAAATGCGGGGAATTACCTTCTTTTTTTTTGGAGATAGTAGACGAATAGACGTGTTAGCAGAGACGCTGCTCCTGTTTAAAACTTTGACGAATCACTTTTTAATTCTCGTAAATGTTAAATATATGTAATAATCGTTTGTCTAATTAAAATGTCTTTCGTTAGCTAATTTGTTCATCGTTTTATGCCCACATATATATTTCTTGTCCACCTTAGTAGGTGGACAAGAAAAGTAGGGCGACTACCTTACAGACATTTCTAAAAGTATTAAGGATTTGGCATTTTCCAGGTATTCCTTCATCAGGTAAAGCACCCTCTACCTTGCATAAGTAAGCCTTCGGCAATCCTTTGCGCATGTTCTAATTATTTTAATTAGGCACTGGACCCGATCGAAGGCTTTCAAACCGCCTCAACAAAGGTACAGCTTTGAAGCCTTTGTTGGATAACGATATTCACAAGTCAGCACTATTTGTTTCAAATATTTCGAAAGCCGGCTAGAATTTCTTAATGGTCTGGCTCCAAGCTTTACAAAGAAGTAGCTTTTAGCAAGAGCAGAAACCCGGTAAATACCATTTTTCTAACACAGGTCAAATTACCCCTTTTCATAATAATACGAAATCCTAGTTGATTTTATCCAAGAATTTGTATGCAAGTCTTCGTTTTGTAAATTTATTTTCTATTTACTATTTGTATAGCCTAATACAGTAAAATAGGTCAAAGCTACTAAACCCCTAAAGAAATAGACCACTTGGTGAAAAATATTCAACTGATTCTTATTAATGAAATACAATGAAAAATAGACGACAAAATAAAACCCGTTGAAAACATCCATTAAGTCATTTCAAATTTATTCCTGAGTATTTATCGGAAGCAGTTTGCTAGTTATTGTTCATTTTAACATTTTCAATAACATTTCATCTTCTGAAACAACATTTAATTAAAAGGTATGAATTTATTAATATTATTAATCGACTAGTTTAAATTCTGCTTGCCGTGCAAACAGTAATTATCGAAGTTTCTTCCATATATCTAAAAAAAATCTAAACTTTAGCAATTCTGGTTCTTAACCAGTCGTTTCTGAATTTGTAGAGATATTTATGTATTTTAAAGCCAGAACACTATAGAAATCGCTGCTACCGTCGTTGGGACTCGAATTCCGCACTCACGATTGCTAGTTGGATGCGCTTTCCAGTTGCACTTCGACGACACATCATAGCAAGAAAAGAAAATATTTTATACGTTTTTATGTGTAGTGTATTACTTCATTTTAATATAAGAATTTTTCTTTTAATATAAGAACTCAAATATAGAACTATTCCTCACCTTCGCTAAGTAAATTTTTTATCCCGACATTTTCTCTGCATGTATGCTGCAATATGTAATGACGCTTTTGATTCCAACTGTTATTTCAGTATATAAGAAATGTGAAAATGCAATGTTTTGTTAAAAAACACACAATGATTATAGACGTCTCAGTTTTGTGTTTTGTCTTTAACAAGTACTTTAAGTACAGAAGTAGAATAATTAGAAAATTAGAAAAACCTGAATTAAAAAAATAAAATCGTATCGTATCAGTAAAGACAATTACAAGAATATTAAAATGATTAAAAAATTAATAGTCTCCCAAATAATTATCTTTAAATATGCATTAAGAGCTTTGCTCTCGAAAAATATTTCACAAATTTTATCGTGAAGGGCAAATATGTATTTGAAATTTAAATGCATGTAAATGTGATTTTCGAGTTCTTAAATTAAAATGCTGAGCCTTCGTCGACTGAATTAATTACTAAATAATTATTAGTTGTAAATCAGCATAGAAATCTATTTTGAAACCGAAAATGATTAATGTAAACGACTTCCATTTGAGAACAGAGAACTGAGCGCTAATAATGAATCTTTTCGTTCCCATTTCAGGGCTTTCACCTCCCTCCTGACCGTCCTTGAACTCCTGCAGAGTATTTCAAAAGGAATAGAACAGTTGGCAAAGAAAGATGCCTTTCTGCATCGACCCATTGAGTCTTTCTAAAATGTTCGCTAAGGTCCTAGTCTGGTTTTGATTGATTTTATCCACAAAAGGAAGATTTCATGAGAAATCCATTTTTCTTTTCCACTTTTCTGAATCTTTTGTACAGTGACAGGACACCTGTCATTCTGTCGTTACGGAACTTTTATGTTTTTTCCCTCTTTAGATGCGGAAACAAGTCTTGCAATAGTGTTATGTGCAGCATAATGCACTGATAGATTCATTTCCGGGAGTATAAGCAATTAAGCACTAAAAAGGATGTTATTCGGGAAATACTATTTTATTTATTAATTATTGCTTCATTAAGGGAGATTAACAGGAAATGTACATCTTTAATACTAGAGACTAACTTAAATCAGCTGCATGCTTTCAAAATAACTTGATGTGATATATCATAAAGTCATTATTATTATAAGAAGCAAGACAGATGAAAAATATACAGTTCCCTTGCCGGGCCTCGAATTCTTAACCTCTCGAATATGCATCAAGTACGCTTCCAGTTATCCCGAAGGTATGCGGAAAGAAGGAAGGAAGTTCTTTATATACTCTCTTTTTTAACTCTGACTGGGGATTAGGAGACTAAATCTCCAAATCCTGGTGATGACGAATTATCGTCAACAACCTTTTAATTCGAGGCCACTCGTACAGTAATTAGGATTTTTTGAAGCAGGAGACCTGTAAAATGTGCATTGCCCTCGCCGGGACTCGAACCTTGGATCTCTCGAACACACATCAAGTGGAGGGAGAAAGCATCGTATAATGTTTTCGAACTTTACGTGCAGGAAATATGTGTAGATGCGTACAAGGTAGTTAAGTTTAACACCACACTTTTTAAGCATTGATTTAACTCATTGGTTCTCAACGGAACCGGTACCGCCCCCCGGGGGACAGTAATAGGATGCTGAGGGCCGTAAACTTGTTTTGGGCAGTAGGGGGCGATGGGCACGTTTTCGGCGGTAAGGAGCGATAAGCATATTTTGGCATTCGATTTTAATTTTAAAACTCCCCCAGAATTTATCAAATCGATTATCCGGTTTACACCATTTGTACTAGCCATAAAATGAACTTAGGCGACTGCTAAGAATAGTGAGGCGAACTTATATTTTAGGTAGGATGACCTTGAAAAACTCGATACGTTTTTTCTGCGATCTGCAAAGCAGAATTTTGGTCGCAACGAATTCAACCAGTTTCCTATCTTATCGAATCTGCATAAGAGCAGTAAATCCCTTTCGATGAAACCCAAGTTTGTTGTCAACACCTTGAGTCTTTGAAGAAGGATTTTTCTGAGCGTTTTGGGGATATTTTGCCCATTGAAGTCTCTCAATGGATCAGAAACCCTTTTATGAATATTGAAAAAGTAAAGATTCAAATTCAGTCGAACTTTCAACTAATAAACCTTTGAAAGCTATCTTCCAGAAGTGTGATTGTCCCACAGAATTTTGGCTTCAAAGTAGCATCAGTCGTTTCTATCCAGGATTGTGGAGTATCGTCAAAACATTTTTAATTGCTTTCCCTTCCCTTTTTAATTGTTTTCCCTCCCTTTCTCGCTTATCGAACGAGGATTCATTGCTGTGATTGATTTAATTACAAAAAACAGAAGTCGACTCCAAGTCGCAGAAAAAGGGGACTTGCGCGCCTTCATCTCTCTAAAAATATTGAACCGAATGTTCAAAAACTGTTTCTGAAACATCAAGCACCTGATCATACTTAACTCTTTGAATGATATTACTCGTTTAGTGTACTTTTTGCCGCTCTTTTTTAATTATTTATTTTAGAATAAGGAATTTTTTTAAATAAGAAAGAGCGTTTAAGAATTTGTTTTAGTATTAGTCATTTCAGTTTTAACCAAAGGAATGTAATTACCTTCCAGAACAAAACTATGAGTTAAAGAAAGAAATTTGATGTGCAAGTCTACTGAAAAAGTTGCTTAAAGGTTTAGCGTTTTATAGTTCAGGAACTCCCACCTTCCCATACCCTAAATTACAGGATTTTCAGTAGGGGACTTGAAATAGTTTTCGCTCTTTAGCATTAAAAATTTTGAGAATCACTGCTTTAATTGATATTTTGTGATTAGTATTAGAAATAATTAGAAGTATTAAATATTTAATGGCTTTCAATTGCTAAAATATAAGAACAGTCGCAATACTATAAGTTCTTATTTTAAATTCAGACTATTACACTATTTTGTTTTCTCTGTTCTATTTTGCTTTGATTTTCTATTCAATGTTCTTCAACAGTAAGCAGTTTAACTACAGCAAAGGAAGAAACAGAGGGCCCAAGACCATAGCACTTAGCTAATCACCCCAGTAGAGGATACCTTGTCCTAAGACTATACATAATGCAAAGGATTTTTACACATGTTCAGAACGATTTCGGGGCTGTTTAATTAATGTGCAAAATGTAAAGGGTATTTTTTTAAATGTTCAATCTGATAGCATCTTTTCTGCACTATAAGTCTGCCTCGTGATTTCTACGATAGAGCGACCTTTAGTAACATTACTAAGGGGATTGATTTTCATTCCTCTTCCACTATTTTCCACAGCGTGTAAAACGTGATGGATTTTGGCTTAGAAAGATATCTTTTCAGAAGACCAAACACACAATACCCCATAGGTGAAACGTCAAGGGGCTTCGCAGGACCATGCTGAAAAGATATATATGCAATACTAGTATCACTCTTCTTTTTTTTCTAGGAATGTAGTGCTATTTTTGAAAGTATCACATATTGCTTTTGTTCGATGAAGTTTCACTTCTTAAAAGTTAATGAGACAAAAGGAATGAAATTTTTTCTGTAAATATCGAGAATAAAGCTTATATGATGATTTAATTTAAACATTTTCCTCACTCCTCTTACTTTTAGTTTCCCATTTTAAAAGAATCATGAGACAATCATAAATCCCTTGCTGAAACTTTCTTTGCATTGACGGAATTAGGTCTGTACAATTTTTCTCCTCGTTTGTGGTAATAAATGGAAATCTTTTGTTTCAGTCATTTAGGTAAATCGATGTTTCATCAATTTGCATACAACGTGTTTCCATTTAGGGCCTGTTAAATATTTTTCATACAGGTTTCTAAAAACTATTCTGAGTTGAGCCGCATGCCTAGGCAAAACCTGGTGAACATTATGGTTTTCAGAATTTTGAAGTTGACTTATTGTTAGTTATTAGTTATTTTATTTATTGTTATTTTACTTATTAGTTATTTTATTTATTGTTATTTATTATTATTATATTATAGTTATTTTATTTATTGTATTGACTTGTTTATAATATTTATTATATTATGTTTATTTATATGTTGTTTATTTTATTTAATGTATTACTTTATTTATTGTATTGACTTGTTAGTTATTTTATATATTGTTACTACAGATTTATTTAAAGATTTTTCAATCGATTTCTGGGTCGGAGGATTTTGTCTTGTTACCAACGATTTAACTTTATTAAAGATAGTGCGTACCTTTTCAGGTATTGTTTGGAGTCTTCTTTCCATGTAGAAGTAACGACTAACGGTTTTTCCCAATTTTAATTCATAACGTTGCTCATTTTGCATTTAGAAATTTTAAGAACATACATTTCACAACGTTTTTTGAATTATGGAATAGGTATATGTTGCTTCGAAAAGAGCAAGAATAGCAAACTATATTTCTTATTTTAAATAATAAGCTGTTACTAGAGATTTTTATTCTAAACATTTGATTTGTTTTTAATTATTTATCTAAATCATTCTAAAATTGCGTAACACCATCTGTAATCCAGATTTATACTAACATGGTAAAATTAGCAATAAGAGCATAAGGCTGAATTTTACGCTTAAGTTTTAAGTCGATTTCTTAGTGGAAAAGAATGTGGCGTGTATTGGATGCTGTTCCTTAAACTTTGGGAACTTAATTAGCAGTTTAATCCTTTCAGCAGATAATCTTCAAATTTTTTGGCGCTTTTATTGTTGTTTAGACTGTACCTCAGCTTTTCTATTCTCGAGATTAACGGAATGTACAGTTTTTATTATTCTTAGTTTTTACAACAGACGCTTTAATTCCCAACTGAAACCTTAAACATCTATTTACTTGCGTGTTCATTTCAATACTTCTTAATTTGTGTCTTAAAGTTGTGTTAACTCGGTCAGTGTTATTTTGAGGGTAAGAGAAACAATTATATTGCAACGTTAAATTAGATTTTAAGGGTAGATTTTATCAGGCAATTGAAAGAGCGAGTGTGACGAAAGACCAATTATTTATTTTAATTTAATTCAGTTTAATCTTGGTGTAAACCTCATGCATGCGACATAACCTAACTGTAATAATAAAAAACATTAACAGTCCTTGACATAGTCATATTCTGTCACTACTGAACTGGCCTTCAAAGGGGGTTTATTTAGAATATTTTTCGAAATATTTACTGCAAACTGCATTTATGTTAGTAATTTTAAAGACAGTATACGAAAAAAGCGGGCGAAACATTATAACTTAATGTTTAGGTTTGCAGATATAGTCTGCCACCGCTGTCACCGTATAGATTTATCCAAGTTTGTTGGAGAACGCCTTTGGACATGAATCCGTGGATCTCCCAAACTTCTTTTTTTACTGCTATTC
>KK115607.1:284261-295936 GCA_000611955.2 Stegodyphus mimosarum
GTTTCAGATAAGTTTTTATAGCGTATTTTGATGACCATAGGATTTTTAGCAAATATATTCACCATCATCGAACTCGTTTACTGAAGCGGTCGAAGAAGCCTGCAAAAAGGTGAGTAATCACCGTTTCTTTATTGAACTCTTAATTTTTTGACACTAATCACTATACTGAGCAGGGGGGACAAAGAAGTTAATTTTGCTGCACATATTCCCTAAATAAACCCAAACTCCAGCTGCTCAGATATGTATGAAGTTAAGGTTAGTAAAAACATTTGCGATGTCTTAAACGCTCTCTTGAAGAATTTGTGTGAAATTCAGAAATCCTTCAAAAGAAAGGTATTGTTCAGACTTACTGAATATCAGAAATATCTAATATATTTTTATTTTACTGCTTACCTCTAACTGTGACTTTAACTTTAGAGGAACTCTAAGTTTTGATTTCGATGTAGCCGCGTGAACTGTAGTGTGTGTGCGTAGTAGCTTTCTGTATCTGCTTTAGATATGTGCTTGTATCTTTAATCTCTTCATTAAATGTTTCAGATATAAAGTTTTTATAGCGTATTTTGATGACCATAGGATTTTTAGCAAATATATTCACCATCATCGAACTCGTTTACTGAAGCGGTCGAAGAAGCCTGCAAAAAGGTGAGTAATCACCGTTTCTTTATTGAACTCTTAATTTTTTGACAACATATGGCATCCCTGCCGGGACGGTGTAATATTTTGCTATTATTGAAAATCTAAGGTGTTCATCAAATACTGCTTATATTTTCAACAGCGTAATTTTCAATGTAATGTGAATAACATCTTAGTTTCACATTTCTGATACATTAACAGGTAGTACTGTGAGAAATGAAAAAAATGTTAAAACTATTTTAAGGTTCTTAATCTAAATTTGATCAGCAGAAAACATTTCAACACGTCAGATAGCTAATCAATAACGCTCATAAAAGTAGAAATGAAATATTAATTCTCCCAGAAATGTACAGTGCTGCAACTTTCATCTCTTTGGACAGTGTTTAAATTGAAACGGAGAGTGAATTTGATTTTTATAGGTCATCTATCTTTAAATAAACAAAACAGTTCTTTAAAATTATTATTGTTATTTAATTTGAAGTAAAACCTGTTAGGAAAACTTAAAAGTGATTTTGAAAGAAATGGGATTATGGACTTCATTTTTTTAAATGTTGATTTCCGATGTGTACTTCAACAGTTAGAAAAAGCTACGAAAACAGTTCAAACAATGTAGGGGGAAAATTTCTATAATTACAAAATCCAGCCTTTATATAGTCTCCGCTGAAAAAAAAGATACATATAATATAGTACACACTACACTTCAATAAGTTAAATACAAATTTTTCATACCTCCATTTCTAAAATTTGCACATACCGTCATGTTATCACATCGCTAGTTAAACATATTTTCCGCAATTAGAAACCATTTGTCCTCAAAACGGGCAAGTTTTGTTTTTAAGTTGCATTTTAATATAAGTCAAGAAATGTTGCAAATGCATCTATAAAAAGTAATGAAATTTTATTTAGTCTAGATGCCAAATTCCTCCATGAATCGAGTACTAATTCTTGACGGTGATTAAGAATGCTTTTATTTAATTTATAATAGCGAATAGTTTGATAATAGTGGAAGCATAGTGAATAGTTTGATTGCTGTAATTTTTAATCTAAAGGAAACCTAAGTTAGATGCTTTAATTTACAGAACCTTCTACCCATAATATTTGAAATTATTCTCATAAATTGAAATTATTTTCATATACCTCCCCTATTTGAGTAACTTTGCGAATAGAAATGCACAGCAAGGAATCAAGGTTTAAGGAAATAAAACAAGCAATCACTTTCCTGCCATCGTGCATAGCTGTAGCACTCAGGATTCACATTATACGATATTGTGGTATTTTATTTTAAAACGAAACATACACTGAAATCTATTTTTACAGTAACATAATCCACAGTCTGGTACATAATCTATAACCTAGTATTATCACATTTTTTAAAAAAAATTATAGCATTTTACACTCTATTCTTTTAACAAATATGACAATACAACAACACTAGATAAAATATCCCGGCAATTAGGTGGTAAGTTTAACAGCAATTTCACAACATACATAGATTGAAGAAATACCTCGGTGGAATGTCATCAGGGTGCTTAATAAACTATTAAATCATTCTTCGCTGAACACTGGTAGTTGCATCGAACCCTACAGAATGGGCTGACCTCATGGTAGTGGTTTCCTCCAAGTGGTAACATGAATTTGATCCAGTTTGCCTTAGAAAATTCTCCATGCGGTCATTTCTAATTTAAGGCATAACACAATAATGTGCTTTCTATAATCATATTTATCCGAGAAAGCGCAATAAAAACGCAGTTAACACGGAACAATATAAAATCTTGCATGCGACATTTTATAAATTTATTATCAAGAAATGTGCATTTAAAGCATCACAGAAGCTGTGTGATGCATGTAAATATGCATATAAACCATCAAGAAAGCTGGCATTTGTTTATAAACATTTCTCGAACAATGAATCTATAATATCTTATACATATCAAAGGCTAGAGACTTATTCATTTACACTCAGTTCCCTCTTGATTTACAATAACTTCAGAATACTGAAGAAAATCCAAATATGAATAGCTGAAAATATATTATTAAGGAAAAGTAACTATGAATACTCTAAATGTGTATCCTAGTCATGAGTCACTTCAATAAGGTGATCTCGCACATAAAGCTGCAGAATCAGCAAATCTTGTGATAGCAACTCAATAAAGTAGAAGATGAAAATCTCCTTTAGTACTGCATTAAATCCTTAAAAATGAACTCAGTTTTACTTTAAAGATACATCAGTCTGCTTGTCTAGCTGATCCTTTAAAATGAAGTTTTACGAAGTCAGAAATTTTACAAAATATTATTCTTAAGAACTCCAGCAATCTTTCATAGCTATCATTGCTACCAATTTTGCATATTATTTTTTATTTTTCATGGCTTTGGGGCTTCGAAAAAACCCTGCGTAAATCAAAACTGAGGCTTCATCTTGCTTGCCACATCTATTATACATATTGCCGTGCAAGAAAAGAAAATTATTGACAGCTTTTGGTTTCAAATTCTCAATAACGCGTAAAATATTTTTGGAATAAGAAATACGATTGTAGACACATTAAGTATTTTTTGAGAGCAGGAAATCGGGGAAATGAACAATGTCCTCAACGGGACTCGAATTACGAACCTCTCGAATATGTGTCGAGCGTGCTGATCATTACACCACGAAGGCATGAGAAGAAAGCAGGGGAAATACCTTATACACTCCCCCTTTTAAAGGACGACTGGAGATTAGGGGACCCAATCGCCAAATCCTGGTGGTGAAGAATTATCATCCACCATCTTTTTAGTTCGGGCGCCACTTGTAGAGTCATTTGGAAATTTTTTGAAAGCAGGAGAGATTAAAAATGAGTAATGCCCTCGCCGGGACTGAAAACACGGACTTCTCGAATACGCGTCGAGCGTGCTGACCACTACACCACGAAGGCATGCGAAGAAGGCTGGAGAAATACCCTATAAGTTTAAAAAGACAAAAATGTTACTGTAATTCCTGACAACTAACTAGCCAATTGACGGGTATCAATATTCAAAACGAAGTTCACTTTCTATCCGCTTTTTAGATAAATTATTTGATCACTTATAGCCTTCCTTCAACTGTTTGGTTACATAACATGTTAAAGTAATGATTATAAATACATGCATATTGCGCAAAAAAAGGGGGGACAGCTCCATATCTCCCATTCTACTGGGCCGATTGACGAAATTCAAATTGCGTTTTTCATGTCTGGAAAGCGCGACTTAAGCTATGTCTTAAGATAGCATTGTTCTAATATAGGTATTTTGATACAAAGTGGGTATTTTTCTGAAATAACATACCAATTTTTTCCATATTTCGATTTTATGACTCAAATTATGCCTAAATATTCAATTTTGTAAGATTTGGGACGAAATTTAAGGAGAAATTCAAAAATTTAACTTGGCGAATTTTTTTCAGTTTGAGCCAAGAATAATTCACTCGGCGAGCTTCTTAATACATGGCGACCTATTTTCTGATCCCTTCCACTGTACGGGAGAGGAAAACACGTCACACCGTTCCTACCTTTTTACATTGTGCATGAGCGGAAAAAAAGTCACATCGTTCTACTTTCAAATAATTTTAACAAAGTGCCTAAACCACATTTGATGTTATTATCGTTTTCAACAAATATGCCAAATTTCAAAACGCGCCAACATATAAATTCACAAGGATCTTCGAAAATTTTGAATAAAAAGCTCTCATTTTTGCAGGTATATTTAGAAATATATCTACTTTAAGATGATGGTAAAAATTTTATAGGTTACAATTCAAAACGTTTTCCCAAAAATGTATAAAAATTATTTTAAAATACAAATTTTAAAAACAAATAATAAAAAATGGGTAAATTTTATTTGGAGTGAACCTAAATTTCGAACTGTGGAAGAAGAAACCAAGTAAGTTTAATAAAAAAAAGAGATATTAATAAATGCATACCAAATTGAATTAACATTGAAGAGATAAAAGTTTGAGAGCTAATTTTTTAAAAACTACTCGTCCGATGTTTACAAAACTTGGCAGTTTGGCATAATTTGAGTCGTAGAATCAAAATATGGAATACAATTGGCATGTCAGTTCAGAAAAAGTCCGATTTTATGTCAAAATACCTTTATTAGAACAATGCTATATATAAATCCAATACATATCCTAAGTCGCGCTTTCGAGACCTGAGAAACGCAATTTGAATTTCGTCAGTTGTTCCAGTAGAACAGGAGATGTAGAACTGCCCCCTTTTTTTGCGCAATATACCTACTGAATTAAGGAATATTATCGACACAGAAAATGTACGTTTTTAATAGATAAAAATTATCAAGCAAACTAAATTAATCTGTCATCATTTTCAAACCAAACATTGGTGTATATTATCTTATATTGTTTCTAAAATAAATGAAAAACTAAAATAATTGTTAAATATGGTGGTAAATTTTTCAGTAGACGAATGGATAAAAGAAATTGTCGTCTGAAGGACTAAATCTGTCTTCGTGGCAATCCTGTTTCAAGGTTATTTCAAACAATGGGAGAAGCATTCTTTAAGAAGTTTGTTTTTCCTTGTCTTCCTTCTGTTAAGAAGTACCGTCAATGTTTTACAGAGCAGCTGTATAAGAGTAAATATTCTTCAAACTGAGGATCACTAAATGTTGATACTAATAAATATCATAAAATGTTAGGAGTTTTCCATGTTTGAAAAAAAAACGATCCAAATACTTACATAAATTATGATTTGTATGAAACATAAATTAAGCGTATTTTATTTTATATCTGGTAGATGTGATATTTAAAATAAAATCAAATTTCAAATTATTAATAAATTCGTTTTCTGCTTTCATATCACTCAGTTTGTTAGCAGTAACGAATTGATTAAAATTTGAAAGGGAAACTAAATAACATATTTTGTGAAATGGCAACACTTGCCAAGAAATCTGGATGATATGTATGTGATAAAACTAACAAAAGTGTCCGTAAATTTCCTAAAGACTCGGCTAGGGAACTTTTCTAACATCAGAAAATTAACTGAAAAATGTAACCCCCATAAAGTTCAACTTACGGAACAGAGGTTATGCTTCTATAGCCAGCAAAATTCTGTTAACAAATTGAAACACGTACAGTTTATTTCAATTCTGTTTCACAAAAAATCTTTGGGCTTGATGATGGATATGTTAGAGATTCAGTCGTTTAAATGTTTTGAGAAAGTGAAACTCAGATTTTATTTTTCAAACAAGACCGTGAATCCTCTTCGAAATGAATTTAATATTATAAATTAGTGTAATAAAATTAGTTGTAAGTTAAATATAACGCTATTTAATCAACTCAGTCAAATATAATATATTTATTTTGAATACTTTTAAATGCTAGGATTTGAATGCTAGGATTATTAAAAATCTGGAATGAGGATGAAATTACTATTAATGAAATTCTATTAGTTTTTTAGTGCGCTGCAAGAACAGACAGAAAAACGCACATAGGTCTACACATGAGCATACTCTAATATTTCCATGAAAGCATTTGGATAGATTTGGTTTCTATCTCTCTGTCTATTTGCCAAAGCCACCTAAGAGAAACTGTTGTGCTTGAAAGACTCCGTGCAATATATAAAGTGGGTTAATGAGATCTGAAGGCTACTTGTTTGCAAACGAATATCAAGTTATTTAACAGAAAGAAAACGTTTGTAAAAATTTCAAAAACGAGCTACAGCAAGGAAAGTAAAACGCTTTTATGACAACATTAGGTTAAAATAAAAGAACTGCCGTCTGAAAATTGCAAACTGATCTTGATAACCAATTTTCAGTTTAACACCAAAAATAATTTAAGATAAGTAATCAAATTTAATAATGAATTACAATGAAATCGAAGGTATGATAACTTAAAGTTGCCATATTCGAAAATGTGTAGAGACATTAGGTGTTTTTTGAAAGCATGAGAAGTGTCAGAAATGAGCAATGCCCTCGCCGAGAGTCGAACCACGGGCCTCTCGAATACGCGGCGTGTATGCTGACCACTACACCACGATGGTATGCCAAGAAGGCGGGAGAAATACTTTATAAGCGGTTCGAAAATCGAAACCAAACAGTATGAAGAGCCTGTGCTGTAACATTATTTTATCATACATTAATACTCGTACACTTATTTATTTAAGAAACAATTTAGTTATTCAAAGAGCATGTGCATTTATTTCATTGGATTTGCATATTGGCCTTGCAACATATACACTCTTTTGCAAAAAAAATCGGAGCACCAAGAAGGACTTTCGCGATCGTGACGAAATTTGGTATGCAAAACTATCTTGATCGAACATGCAAATGGTCACAGTTTCAAGTGAAATGAACAGGAGTTGCGATCATAGCGCGCATTTCTAGTGCGCAATTAGCAAAGTATAAAACCAGTAACAGAGACGGAAAAATTATCTTTTTTTTTTGTTGCTGCCACTGTAAAGAAGCAATTAAAGATGTCATTATGACGACATCGAAGACCTTAAAGACAACTAAACGACTTAGAACATGGTCGAATTGTAGGGTTGCGTGAGGCTGGGTAGTCATACCTAGCAATAGGCCACCACCTGCAGCGTACAGACACTGCTGCGCAAAGATGTTGGCAGCACTGGTTGCTACAAGGAAATTGCCGACGAAATGAAGGCTCTGGAAGGCCAAGGAGCACAAATGCGAGGCGAGATAGGATGATTGTTCGCCAGGCCCGAACCGCCCCAACAGTATCATTGTCGACTATTCTACGCATTAGAGCCTCGTATATACTTCCCGCGGTACCGTCCACCATTCGCTTGTTCACGGTCGCTTGTTCTGAGGCGAGGTTACGCTCTCAGAGGCTTTTAAGACGTTTGCCTTTGACTCTAAAACATCGGTGGAGTCGTTTGGAGTTGTGTCTCAGCCGATCATCATGGTTGCCATCAGAGTGGCATCGTATAGTGTTCAGCGATGAATCCCGCTTCACTCTTGAAGCAGATGACCTTCGTGCTCGTGTCTGGAGAGGATGGCGTCAGCGGTCCCAATCAGCCTTTGTTTAACAAAGGCATACAGCCATAAACCCTGGTCTGATTGCGTGGGGCGCTATTTCTTATGACAACAGGTCATCTTTAGTCATCCTGAGTACATCTTTAACAGCTCAATCATTGTATTCTCAACGATACTCTTCCTTGGCAAGCAAGGTCACCAGACCTTTCACCAATCAAGCATGTCTGGGACATGATAATCCGCCAGGTTCGGGCACCACAAAATATCGCAGATCTGGAGCGACAACTGATGAATGCCTGGCAGAAAGTGTCGCAGGATGACATTAGGAACCTCTATCACTCCTTGCATCGACGAATTACTAATTTGAGCACTCAGTGGATGATTGTGATCCGCGAATAGGTACTATGACGTTGAGCTTTTAGCCATTTTATTATCTGTGTATGAGCTATACACATATTCAGTTTCATCAAAAACAATCACTTCCTTCATGGTGCTTCGAGTTTTTTGCAAAAGAGTGTATTTTCTATAAGTGGCGGTAGGTTTTCCTAAATCTTTTTTTTTTTTTTTTTTTTTTATTTTTTTTTTTGTTTTGCTAGGAAAAAACTAAAAACAATAAGCATCCAGAAGAGATTTCATTTGAAATACATAACAAAGAATTTATTTAAATTGTCAAAAGACAATGTTTCATATTACAGAAAAGTTTTGTACATTCATTTCCTAGACTCTTGATTTGTGAAAGATTTGGCGATAATAACTACCCAAGAAATCTTGAATTATAATTTGTGTCCAAATTATTTAACGCTTTTCGGAAACTTAAAGCCACTCGTGGATGCAATACATAATCATGTCGTTTGCGCATTTGCGCTAAGAGATTTAAAATGAAATGCTTAAACGAAATTTATTTCATCAATGTTTGTTAATAATATTTAGTTAACTTTACCTACAAAATTTCATTTCGGTCGTGCCTGGTACGAACTATTTTGATAGAAACGTACGTAAGCAACTGAAATCTTTGGTAATAGGTGGCAGTAAGACGTATAAGCACATTATTCATGTTACGCTTCTAAACTATAGAAGACAATTTGTGTCTATTAAAAGAACAGACTGGCAAAACATGTTCCAGTTACCAGTATTTTAAATTTACACCAGCTGTTAATAAACCAAAATTACTTTAGACTTTTGTTTGGTGATTGGAAAACATGAGTGCTACAGATGACCGGTTTTGCAGTGGATATAAATATAGGGCTAGCATAAATGATTCATTCATTTTGAAAAGGCTATATTTTCAAAAGTATTATGCGTACACACATGAAAAATATATGAAAAGAACCAAAAACTAACCAAGATTTGTTTCACCATTTCATCAAGTTTCCCTGATAAGTGGAACGTTGCTTCATCGCTGAATATCAACTAGATGGCGAAATCTTGGTCCTTCAATACTTCCTGCACGTTGAAGCAAAACTCTAGTCGACGGGTGTAATCCGCCGGCTTTAATTGTTGCAGGAGCTACACGTGGTAGGGTTTGAAATGTAACCTTTGACGAAAATTCTTCCACATAGTGTTTTGCGATATTCTGAACATCTTGTCAATTGACAGGAAGAACATCTGGACAACAACGCTACTAAAAGTAGGGACCGAGCTCGATTATCGTCTGGACGTGGGTCGTGTTACCAGAGGGGTACATGCTGAATATTTGTAGAAGGTGTATAAACGTGGTGAGTTTGCGGTTCGTTTCACATATCTTTCATGTGTGTATGTGAAATACTTTTGAAAGTATAGCCTTTTCAAAACGAGTGCATCATTTATGCCAGCCCTGTATATTATTAAGTTTAAAAAAGAGGTTTTTATGTGTGTGGAAGATGCAAACAGAAATACTTAATACTGGGTAACGGTATAGTATGTTATCTACCGCTTTTAGGTATTTATGTATTCTCAATGGGCCCACTAGAACTCTATTTTTAAATATTAAAATAGATGCAAATAATTAAGGATACATAAATGAAAATGATTCCATCAAATAATTAAGTGACATTTCAAATTTATAATTTCTTTAAATTTAGACTCCTCTCACGTTTATAAATTAAAAGCAGAAATGGCCCTTAGGAGGGCCGTTTTTATGAGACGTTCAGCCATATACATTACGAATGTTGCGCAACATGGCAAAAAATAGTCATCATTTTTATTAATGGACCTGTCTACTACGTTTCTATGAGGTAACGTGGAAGCGCTAATCTAACTAAAAGCAGTAGGTCTCATTCTGCGCCTAATGCTGAATTGTGAATAAAATCAGTAACAGATAAGTTTCTCAGACTTTATCTGATTCTTACGCCGACATGTAGAAATAAATCTTAAATTAAAAAAAATCCTTGAAATCTGTGAGAAATTAAAATTTTTTTAGAAGAAAAACTAAGAATATTGTAATTTTTATTTAAATTCAGTAATGAATCTATTGCATGTCTTTCGAGAAATCTTCCAAAAACGATACATAAGCCGAAAAGATGTGCAATCGAAAGAAAAGCTTAAGATGTAAAGACATTAGGTTATTTAGAAGCAGGAGAGATAGAAAAATGAGCAACGCCTTCGCCGGGAATCGAACCACGGCCCTCTCGGTTACGCGTCGAGTGTGCTGACCACTACACCACGAAGGTATGCGAAAAAGGAGGGAGAAATGCTTTATAATGTGATATTCTATATTTACGAGGGTATTTTCCCCCATTTTTACTAATTGTATCAGATGAAAATCGAGGAAAATTATGCGAATAATGTTATTTTGAAGGACACAAATATAGTAAGAACAAAACAAATTAAAGGCTTTCTTTATTAAACCAGTTGGCATAACTCAACTTGCATGTGGACAGAATGCAGGATCTGAAAATAGCTGACAGACTGGAATTTCCTTTTTAGCAAAATTAAATTTGTTTATCAAAAAAATAAGAGTTTAAACTTCGCTTACTAAATGTTTGTTAAATCATATCCAAAAAAATTAAATAATAATAACGCGCAGGAAAAAATTCAAATTTATATTTATTTTCTGGAAAGTTAGTTCGGTTTCTGCAAGACGTTTTGCTCATTACAAATTGTAATTCAAAAATACTGAAGTTAAGAGCCGTAAAAGTAAACTTTCCGAGTGGGATAGAGTTTGAAAATAAATAATGACAATTTAGTCTGTTTCTTTTATTTATTAAATTTTCTTCTACACGTACCTAAATTAAAGTACATATGTTTCTATATAAATAATTACAAATTCTACGTATAAATACAAAACTTGCTTGTGTAATGTCCGTGTTAATACAGAAAATTGCTAAATGTTATCTTTATTTCGGGTTGTAGATGTTCATGTCTTAATCGGGTTCTTATTAATTTTCAATTCTGAACATAAGTTGCTCACATATTCCCCAAAAAGGCGATTATTCCTAGTGCAAAAATTCGTAACTAAACGTTCTTATGTTTTGACAAGTACGAACAAATTTAATCAAAGCTTTCCAGGCCGTATAATAGTCCTTCGGGGCTGTATGGAGTCCGAGGTCCACTAGTTTGAGACAACTGAATTAAACTACTGGTAGCTTCCACGATAGTGTATATTTAAGACAAACCTGCATTCCATTAAGAATATATAGTAATACTACTATTACAATACTAATTAGATATCTTCATTTCTACTTCCCACTGTCTAGAATTTCGCCAGCTCTTCTTTTGTCTACTGCTACCGGCTTCAAGTCATTTAATAGTCAGGTCAAATAGAAGTAGGACCAAGGCTTCAAGTCATTTAATACTGCTGGAAACTGCTGTTTATGTTGTGGCCATAGTCACTGCTGTTTCACCATTCAGTCTGACTCAATACGTGTAATGATCTTAAGAATGTCAAGCGTATTAAATATCCCCATGTTTTTTTAAGCTGCTTACTATTATTATTTCATCAAGCAGAACCTTTATACCCAAAATTCACGAGCAAATCACTTAGGAAGACAAAAATGAAAACTATGTGGACGAATCCATTTTAAAATCCAGGGGGGTCTCTTAATTAATTTCTTGAGGAAGGGAAAGATTACGTGAATACTTAAACATTTTTAGAACTTTGTGCTTAA
>KK115607.1:296015-321094 GCA_000611955.2 Stegodyphus mimosarum
AAAATTACGAGTAAATGCATTACATATTTTACCAATGGAATTTTATATCTACTACTATACTAATGCTATTCAAAAACTTAAATTTATCATTCTACTTTTAGTTTGCTTGTTATTTGGTTATTTTTATTTAAAAAGTCTAGAACAAACAAAATCTAACAATGTAATTTACAAATGTAAGAACGACGAAATTTTCTTTCACTGGTCCATTTTTAAGAAAATAATACGTTTTTCCAAGAGCATTTTAACACAGGTACAGATTTTTTTTTTGATTGGCGTTAATTCTGAGGCTAAGCAAAGATTATGAATATTATGAATCAAATTAAATTTTTAAAACCTTTTATCTTTTATCATAAGTATTACGCGAAGGAAAGACATCTGTCAGTGTGTCAGAGCAATGCATTTCACACTGAAAATATAGTGAGATTATTTCCAAATTTCTGTTTTCACCTCCGTTATTCAAATATTTTTTCAGAAACTTGTCTTCAATCACTTTTCTACTTATGTATCTTTTACAGTCATTAGTTTGGCATCATCATTTACATAGTTCCTGAAAATCATATCTGCATTCGTAAAATTTCAATCTTGTACACTGCGGAAAAAAAAAAGGATAGTTCTACTGGGCCGAACTGGGACGTTCTAATGAGACTAGACGTTCTACTGGGACGAAATTCAACTAGCGTTTCTCATGTCTCGAAAGGGAGACTTAGGATGTATAGTAGATTTATATATAGCAATTCGCACTTTCGAGACATGAAAACGCAATTTGAATTTCATCAATCGGCCCAGTAGAACGGGAGATACAGAACTGTCCTTTTTTGGCTCAGTGTGCGTCTTCCAAATGTTCAAAAAAAGGAAAAATATCTTTGCAGAGAAGGCATCTGAGCTGCAAAAAGTAATGTCAGTGAAACAAATCAGTACAAATAAGCCTTACAACAGAAGTTACATGCCATATAAATATTTTATTATTAACGTAATAAGCATATCAGGACTTAGTGTTCTGTGTGTATTCTTTGAGAACATGGTAAATTCTGTAAAGGGTTCTTATCCTTACGTTCTAAGTCCTGAACTGGAACAGGGAGCGGAAGGTACGATATGTTCTGATGTAACTGCTGGACTGGAGAATAACTGCACGTGAAGGGATTTGAAATCCTTTTTTATTCAATCACTATTAATAACAAACCTCCCAATTCGGGAGAGATACAGAACGTAACAGACCACACTTTGGTGTCAAACTTAACAATCAAATAAATTTAAATGAATTAAAATAGAACTTAAATTAAACGTTGCTTCGCAGAGCAATTCGCGGAAGTTGGCCTCTACCGAAAAGGGTGCGTAGCAAGGTATACTAAATACTACCGCACTTTAATTTATTTTACAATGCAATCACGTAGTAAGCACTATGGCTTATAAATTTAAACTGCTAGCTGGTCAGGCGAACGTTGAGCAGCGTGACCGTGATCTGAGGCAAAGCTCTCACACACCGAGAGGTTTCTACCTCTGCTTAAATAGTGCATGGCTGAACTTCAAAAATTAGCATAAGCTAAAAACGCGCGCTTCTTCTGACAGGAAGTTGAAGCAGAGAGGAGATAGAAAAGATTTAAATTAAAATAAACTTGGTTAGTTTAACTAAAACCTTACAAGCAAAGAATCGAAATAAATCTAAAAGAATTTTTAAATGTAAAAGACATATAAATGAGAAACGTACAGACTGTGTTTCACCGCGAAAGTGTATAATTGCTGCATGCTTTTCAAACCTTATATTTTCTGTCATTATTGCCGATTTGCTAGTGTTCATGTTTCAACGAATTCGAATAATTCGTTATATACCTATACATCTAGCTATCTATCTATATATATATTTGTTGAACTCCGACATCTGTACATATGGGAAACAGGGAACTCCTGATTATTGCATTTTATTATGTTTCTCAACTGAGGCGAATCACATAAAATCACGTAAAAGTTTACAAAAATTATGCAAAGACTCTCTTCGTGCGGTCTAGATCTTTGTCAAGTATAGATTCTCATGGTTCACGAATTTAATGAACTTTTACATCATGTGCATATGTTCAAAAAGATTCCACTTGCCAACTTTATAAACTGCAATAATCTTTTATAAATGTAATAACCTCGCGGACCTATCTTCGGTATTATTATTATTATATTATTATTACAGTTTATTACAACATTGTGTCCCCAGTACTTATTATACTTATCTCATTATGTTTATCTATTAGTTTTGGTGGATCAAAACAAGTGCTCAGTTTAATTTGTGAATTTTAAATTGCATTGTAAGTATATTGTAATTTCTTTATGCCAGAAATCATTATTTTAATAAATACTGGATGTGGGGCGACCAGTGGGATTGCACGATGTACATAATCAATAAACTCTAGATCCTTTGAAAAGCTTCAGTTTCTCATTTCCTCAACCTTTCTTTGTAAACTCTTATAAAGACAGCATTTTTTTATTTAGTTAGTATGGGAAGTTATTACCAGTTGACCCATGGTACATCGCTCGGGTCCCCCATACTATACATATATATACATCAAATGGTTCAGAGGAACAAAGCATGTATTCGGTATTCATTAATGGACCAATTTAAAGTTTCAGATACTTACCTCTTGACAATTTCTTTTGAAACTGTAAACAATGAATATTAATATTTTTTCACTTATCTATTCTAAGTTTTATAGGTCCATTTTCAATGCTGCTTATATGATTTTTAGCTTTAATTTTAAGTTCACAGTTAGGATTTAAATGGTTCAAGACTAGCGTTCACAATGCTTACTTGTTTATTCTTTTTACTGCTTTAATTATTTCACTACACCTTTTCCCTATATAGGATAATCAGGACTTTTCCGATTTACTCAAATTTTATATATATGTAAAGTTATATTGCTTTTATAGTTTATTTTCTCATGAAAAATCATATTCTGCCATTTATTTTTAAAATTATTTTTTCCTCAAATGAATTCAATTGTAGGAATGTAACCTACTGCATTATAGATGCAACTGCAGAAATTCCCCTGTAATGCACTAAATTTAATTCCTCTATTTTCATTTTCATTATTACAGGTCCTTATGAATGCTGATTTAAGGAACGTTCTTAGTTCATTAAGCGAACCAAACTTCTCTTAAAGAGTAATTGCAATATTTGAATAAAATTTCATCAAAGGAAGGAATAAAGCTTGAAAGAAAATTTTTAGTAGAATTTTCTTATGAAGATGAGAAAGTTTTTAGTATGAATTCGAATTCTTTGTTTTACGTAATCATCTGTGTTCTCTGGCCATAACACTTATGCTTCATAATCACTGCTATTGATGAAACGTCCATATTAAAATGTCATTAAATTTGGATTAAACTATTTACTTTAGGCAGTCAGAAACTGAAGAGCGTTCCCTGCTTTCGTTTTAAAATTCTTAAGAAAGTGGTTACTACCCTCATATTAGTATTTGGCAGTAAGATAAATTAAAGCTGAGCAACATGTCATTAAAATTATTGAAGAAACTTTACGAATCATGGGTTTAACTGGAACCAAAGGTTTAATAAAAAGTTTAATAATCTTCAAGTCAAATATTTCAAAATGTATGCATGTTCATTTTAATTAAAGTACAGACATTTTCAATTCAATAGTAGAAAATCTATTACCATGAAAATGCGTCAAGTTGTTTTTTAAATTAATCTTCACACTCGATTAAAAAGGAACAAAAATAACTTTTTGTTTTTTGATTTATAGATCTGAATGCAGCACAGAATTATTATATATGCAGATCACTTTGGAAATAATATGATGTAATTAAATATAAACAAAGTATCGTGGAAGCTATCTAGAAAAATCTCCTCAAAAGTTAGGAAATAATGATGAACCGTGAAGCAAATAACACTGATATGACCAAGACTCTATTGAAAAATAACCGAAAAATTACATTTGTAGGGTTTCATTTGATCTGCTAACATTTAAATAATACAAACCCTAACAGACCTAAAATGAATCATCGCTGTATCTGAAAATGACTTCAGAGACTTAGAAAGATTTAAATAGACTATTTTATTTAAGCACTGAAACTTTGGACATAGATGCATGATCTTCTGCTAACAAGGTCAACCACAACTCGTGGTAATGCAAGTGAAGAAACAGTCAAATTTCAAATTAAAACTAGACGATTAAATTTAAATCTAAGCTGTTTCAGAACTTCTATCCGGTGTATTAAACTCGAATGTTGGCAGTAATAAGCCAAATAATTGCTAACTTATCAGAGCTGGTAGGAAGCAACGTAAAGTGGCGAGTAAGGCAGAAGCACGCTCTATCTCACAATTCCAAAACCTCACCTTAAAAACTATCTAAGTCATTTACATTCTGGTGAGGAAACGGAAAACCTTTTGGTAAAAATTCAAATCATAAAATCCTGGCTAATATAATTAATAATAAACTTACAGACTCATTACAATCATGTAGTGAACACTGACAGATGTATCAGTGTATTTATTATTATCTATTTGGTCGACGGTATTGTACTACAGTGTTATTAAAATTCCTTGTCAGTAAAATATTAAAGCTACACATACGATTAAAACACTGACTAAGTTTTGTATACCCAATGAAATTTAATAAAGGTAATAATTTTTTAAATTATTTTGAAAACATGTTTATGAAGATATTTTTTTAAATTTGACTTCTAAAATTATAGATCAAAGCCATTCCAGGTCAACTAATGATATTTAAAATTTTTTTTCTTTCCTTTCCCCTTTTTTTCCAATTTTCCCAGCACTGGTTATTACTTCCTCCGCCATTTTATTTGTGAAAAGCTTATTGAGTAAAAATCTAACTTATCACCTGTAATTTGGAATGAAATTGTGCTCAAATATGAATTATATTGCTCAAATGTAACAAGAAGGTTTCTTCTAAGTATAAGATAAGGTAAAATAGGCAACATTTTTTAATAAACAATCTTAAAGAAGATCTATTATTTCGAATTCATGTGAAATAAAATCCTATAAATAATCTTCCTAACAAAGGTTGTTTAACTGCTGAAAGAAAAACAGTTATAATTCTTAAAAGTCTTGTTCAAACGGTCTTTGAACCTCACAATGAATTATAAAAGCATAGCAAGTTAACCATCTTTGCTTCTCTCTGATTTCCTTGTCCTGTAGCATCAGTGAGCCTTTAAGGTCTATGTATTCCAAAAAAGAATCACTAATATTTTCTAAATGCTTAAAAACATTGAAACTTTGTACACACTGTTGCAACGTAGATCCTATTTCACCGGTTTACACTTCTATGTAAAAGATAGGTGTCAAAAGAGCACAAGACTAAACATCAAATGATAAATTGGTTCTGGATTCATGTTTCAAGTTTTAGAAACAAATAAGATAAAACGATAATTCAGAAAACGATGATTTGGGGTAAACGTAAAACATGAATTTAAATTTTCGTACGGGCCTTCTATCAATACAAATTCTAATTAGTAAGTTATTCCTATTTTTATAGAATGTCCTTCAGAAGAATATTCTGTGCTTAATATGCAAAAATGTCTTGGGAAAAGATGAACAGATGGTGAAAGGTATATGACTTGAGCTGATTTCACTCGAAGCATTTAAAAGTGACTTAGAAATCATATAAAACGAAATATTTATAAATACAAGACGTCAAATTTTAGGCTTTTCGTAAAGGGTAATTTGAAGTTAATTCTTCTAAATTAATGTTTTCCTGTAATAAAAGATTATTTGAGAAATGAAATCATTTCTTACAATAATTTATAATTTGCATAATATCTTACCGCTAAGAACCACTGTCACTCATTAACATAGATTATCATAAGTGCGCATTTCGTGTAACTATCTTCAGTCAACCATGTTACAACTGTTTATATTAGGATTAAGAAGCTATTAGCATTAATCGCTCTGTTTTGATTATTAGTATATAGTTCAGTTGATACACAATCTGAAATGTTATTAAACTCTGAATAACGGCATTAATAAAACTTATCGAAAGAGAACAATAGTTGCGCCGACTCATTAAATTACGATTTGGTGGATTTAACATTTTCTTGGTGAAACTAGTAATTATTGGTTACTGTTATTATCCCGTTCGAAAAGGCATCCAGTAAAAATATCCATTTGTCATTTCACCACTTCAGAAATTTATTATATTTATTCATTACATTGTTTTATTCAATCAAATTATTCCACTCATTTGTCATCAACGTACAGTGTTGGCTAATAAAATGGATTGTTGGTACTGCTGTCAAATGAACACTGCTGATAATTTCTACATCGTTAAAGAATGCAGTTACCAAATCATATGCATTTTTATATTATAATGGAAGGATGAAAGGATTACCATTTCAGGCAGTTTTGAGGGACATATCATGCAGAAATCCACATCAAAGTATCAACCTCTGACAATAAAAGCAGCTGTTATGAAGCTGAACTTCGCTGTTACATGGTTGAGTCGAAAAGACTGAATGAGTACTGCTATTACTGCCGCTTCAATTCTATACCAGAGATCATCTGTCGTACTGGCAAATGGATATTGTTGCGCAGGTGTCTCTGTATCTATTTACTAGATATTTTCAATTAGCGAGAAATCTGGAAAAAACGCAGAAAAAGGCAAGTGTTGGACATCCTGTTTACTGAAGAAACGTAGGACAGTGCAGAAAATACGCGGCTTCACACTGCCCTATTGAAAGGTGGGGTAACGGAAACCTCTAAAGCTATATAGCAAAACCCCAAGCTTTAGAAGCTTAGTAACGTAACGGTGGCTGATCAGACTATAGCTTATGCAAAATAGAGTTAAACAGAGTGTGTACCTATAGGATTATACACCAGCTATTGGGCTGCTGTACAGGTACGACGATGAAAACTATACGATTCTTATATTCATTTCCCTCATTGCCTGTATGTATGGATACGGTCATCATAATTCTATAAGCCAAAGCAAGATTCTACTTAAAGGACGACATTGAGCTATTGATGTATGAATGTGCGTCATTAAACACTTAACTTTAAACGCTGAATCTTGTGCTGTAACATCGGAAGTAATTGTCGCATTATATTGAAAAATAATTGTGCTGAAGACCTCGTAGCATCGTACATGCGAATATTTAGGTAGTGCAACACATCCAACTTCCTTACTCAGGGTACGTGATTTAGCTGCACGAAAGCTGCTGGTGATATAGACGTAATCTAACAGCAGCCAATAAGGAAAAAGTACGTGGTTTAGCTAATGGTGATTCAATGTGACCCCACTCAACAATAACAGTGGTAAGTGGAGTCACGTTGATTTCCGTGCATTGCCATGTGTATGCACTTTCTGGAGTCATTCTCATGAGAACAAGATGTCTATCACATCGAGCATTAGTGAGCGTATTGCCACTGAGTTCCCGTAAATTGCTCTATGTAGTCCTGTTTGATTTTGCGTATTTTGATAATAGCTACTGAATCTTGACAAATGGGAGATGTAGAAATCCTGCGTTACAATAACCCACAGTGCCAGTAGGTTGCGATTCTCTCGTCATCGAATTCTAAGAGGTGCTGTATAATTTTCTTCTTATATGAAGAATAACACTATTTCCAACTTAGGAACCAACAAGTAAAGTCAGTTTCCATATACAAAGTCGGAAATGCAATCTACCTTTTTCTACTTTTTCATGGTATCATCTCTTCTTGTAACATCGGCAACATGTGAAATGCTAATCCTTTCCATATTTGAGCATATTAACAAACAAATTTCTGATTTTTTTGTCCACTGTTTTCATGGTGTAAGAATTTTAACAGCCTGCAGTGTATATTGCAATTTGAAAGATTAAGTTAAATATTTTTGTCGGATAATTAATAGCATTTTTCAGAAGAGATAATTCGTCGAGCCTAGGGGATTACCAATGCTGTAGCAGGGTAATGTGGCGAAAAAAATTAAGGCAATAGACTATTATTTTTATCAACTTTAGAAATCGAGTTTTTGATTAGAATGCGTTACGTCTCATAACCTTTACACGAAAAGCAACAAGAAACAGAATTTAACTAACAGAATCTTTTCGAAATTAAAATGTCAGTAGCACAATTTGAACTACGAAATTTAATGTTCAATACAATGTTCATTTATTTTTATATGTTATATACAAAAAATAATTATGATCTATGTAAATAACATGCCGGTATATTTTAACCTGTCTTTTTATTTTTTACGTTTAATTAAATTATTGTTTAACTAAAACATCAGTAATAACATATAGCCATATCTCTAGAAAAAGCAGCAAATGTATCATTGCAAGCAATCATTACATCTTTTTCATGCAATTCATTGAAATATTACTCCAGTAGAATACTTGCTTTTATTGCTATTTTAGAAGAATATTTACTTAAAGTATTTAAACTTGTGGTTAAATGAATTTTATAAAACTCTGAAAAAATTAAAAATGACTATTATATGAAAGCTATTAACTGAAATTAAATATTTCGCAATTTTAATTATTTTTGTGATTAATATCGCCACAAAAACCTTTGATATAAAATGTTTGTTTCTTGCTCAAAATGTTTCCAGCTTTTAGTTATTTAAACAAAGTTTATAACATTGCGAAAACACCAGATGATTTTCTTCATTCGACTTGTATTGATAATAGCAATTTGAAATAATTTAATTATTAAAGCTCTCTAAATTAATAAAAATATTTTCTCTCACAAAAATTTGGAACGCATTTCACTTCATGCAGAAATGTCATAAGATTGAAATTACACTGTTGGGATGACAATTTGAATAATATGAGCTTGCGCTACAGGCTAATAAAGGAACACATTTAAAAATTTGCAAGCGCAAAATACTACTTTTTATGGAGCTTTAGATTTCAGCGTCAGGTGAATGTTGGTTTTCTGCTAGAGAGTTAGAAATGTAAGAAAACCAGATTTACAGGCACGCAAGCAATTAAAGACCAGGCCTTCCTCGACAGTTTCTGAGATTAAATAAATTAATAACGCTTTTAGGCATAATTAATGAAATGCGCATGTACGATTTACGAGATAAGCCGCAGCCGCTTTTCCAAATCTGCTGGAAGTCTGAGGCTTTCAAAAGATTTTGTTCCAGAAACCAAACTTTCTAGAAAAATGCCTATTATTTTTACAGCATAATAATAAAATATACACTTAGACTATTAGGATGAGAATACGCTGCATATTGATTTTTTAAGATGATACGGATTCTTCTGCGATTAACCCATTAATTTTCTCGCACGAAATATACTTTTTGCTTAAAACAAAAAAAAATCATTACTACAAACTTCCTTGCAATGCAGAACAGATGAGAGTTCAAACAAATCAAATTTTGCCCTCGATACATTCATATATTAATAGAAAACTCCATTTAACTTCCTTATTATCTGAATTATGCATCTCAAAACATATCTTATGAAGTTAGTAAACGCAGGTAAGGTACACTCTTCCGAAATTGTTTTAATCTTTAAAATATGCATACTATGCTCAGCAGGTTATTTTTATGGAGCATAGAAGATATTTAGATAGCGTTAATAAAATGAATCAGTTTTTAAATTAAACAGCTGGAATTCCAAAGAATAAGATTTTCATTACTAAAATAATTTGAGAGAATATAATAGAGTAAATTCTGCTATATAATATTCTGCTGTATAATGGAGAATTTGCTTCTTTAAAAATTAGGAAATTTTCTAAAATGAGTGTTTGGCTATATGGAAATAAGATAAGTTTGATAGTCAGTCTACTTTTAGCAGTTATTTTATATTTTAATCTGAAAACAATTCCTCAGTTTTCTAAAATTTAAATGACTTTAATTCTTATTTTCATAGTTTATTATAATAATATCTCCAAATCTACACACAGACATTACAAACACGTGTGATAGTAACGAGCAATTATCTTTATGTTGACTTCATTTATATAAATCATGTTGATTTTAAACACATTCGAAGTGTAATTGTTATTTTATATCAACTTAAGATTTCTTTTCTCCTCCCTGCGGCTTTTTCATTTGGCACATATATCTGAGATCCTTTGAGGAAGCATCTACTTTGCTCCATCATTTCGTTCGTAAAATACTTTGTCGTGGTGGACAATGATTAGATTTCAAGGCCTTGGCACTGTCAGCAAACAGTTATACCCCATTCTCAGTTTGATATAAAGTCCCTATTTGACTCAAAAATGGAATAATTATTTTTTTGCAAGACTATGCCCCCATTTTACTTTTGTTGAGGGTTTCATATGAAAAGGCCTACCGCGTCGATTATCTTTTGTTTTGGACTCACAACATTAAAGACAGCGCCTTCAGGTCTTACGATGCCATATGCTGCAAAGATACGCCATTGATGAAAATTCTCAAGCATTTTTCTGCACCGATAAATGTGTACCCTCTCTTGCTCTGTCATTGATCTGGGCATTCTATCTAAAGTAAGATTTGCAAACTGCTGTTAGTCATGAAAGATCAGTTGAATGGGACTAAGACCATGCCCAGGGATATGCGAATTTCCACGTACGTCATCCGTTTCTTAGTCATACGATGCAATCTGTCTATATTTTCCTATATTGTTGCAATCATAGGACGCTAGTAATGTCGCCATCAAGCTTTACCTGCGACAGGAAAGATTAAACCATTGACAACGGTAGCAGTAAATGGCGTTTCAAGATAAAATGCAACACAGAGGCATTCGTAGTATTTTGGTGGCGGCAAACGTATCTACAAGTCATAAAAAATTATAAATGTTCTTTCTTTAAAAGCATTATTTTCCTAACACACCAAAATAATTTTTCCTGCCTCGGACATATAACCTACTGCCTTTTCGTTTGCACCATTTTTACAAAATGCAGTCTCGTGCCTACAGCTATGGCATTACCCTGTATCATTCCATGCTGCCAGTGATTAAATTGATTGTGTTACTTTATAAGATATTTTCTCTCTCCTTTCCTCATGCTTTTAATCTGTTCCTTATGCGTTCAAGGTGCAATTGGAAGCCTATTCGACGCATATTTGAGAGGTCCAGACTTCGGGTCCCGGCAAGGGCACTGTACATTTTTCACCGCTCCTTCTTCAAAAAATAAAATAAGACCTAATGACTCTACAGTGGTGCCCGAACTAAAAAGTGGTGGACGATAATTCGTCACCACCAGGATTTGGTGATTAAGTCCCCTAATCCCCCCTCGCCCTCAGATATTTTCTCCTTCCTCTACGCATACCTTGGGGGGGGGTAAGTGGAAGCTTAATCGACTCGAGGCCCAGGGTTCGAGTTCCAGTGAGAGCACTGCACATTTTTCACGTCTCCTGCTTTAAAAAAATACTAATGCCTCTACAACTTCCATATTTATGATCTGTTATTTTTAATTTTTGCGACTGAATTGTTAAAAAAGATTCAAGAAAGATATGTATTTTCACTTTATGAAATGAATTTTAAACTACCAACAAGTAAAAGACATTTATTTACACAAATTTTATCCTTTTCAGAAAAAGCCTGCTTTATGTAAAAAATATCATGTCAGAAAGAAGACATCTAAAACGTTACTTCTCATCACAATGTTCAAGTCAAAATTGCAGTTAAATAATGTGGAAAGAATGACAGAAAATACTGCAATAGTGTAATATTTTAGAATTTAATATAGTAAACATGAGAAAAATAAATCATGTTTTTATTCATATTTCGAAGATCATGCTGGGTTTTTTCCAGCTATCGAAAGAAACCATTTGTGTGCATCTTTTGTTTGACCTAAATTAATCTAAAGATTTATAATACTTTTTCACACATAATATTACAAAAATTAACGATAGTATTCGATAAAATTTAAAAATGTCAAAATGAAAGTAAAAAATGAAACCCTTTTTCATTATGATAAAATGTAATAAAACTACTTACAAATATATTTACATTATTAATTAAAAGATATGCAATCGTTTATCAAAACCCCATTCTAGAACTTTTATTTTAGCTTTATCATTGACAAAAGAAAGCTTATTTCATTTAATAAACCAAGAAAAAAATTTGAAATTTATTTAGAATAGTAACATGATATGCAGTAAAAGACAAACTTACACGTGGCTGAGGTAATTTGAAAGATATAATTTAATAAAATATATATTTAAAAAATCAAAATAATTTTTAAGCCCATTTCTGAGCGAGTGTTTAAATATGTTTTATGCGGTTAAAAGAATGACGATGCATGTAGCCGGTAGGTGAATACTGATAGAACACTAAATACAGCTCAAAAATTGCTCTTAGTGTTTTAATAATGCATACGATGTACCGTAGGTTATAGTATGAAGCATAGAAGATATTTAGATAGTGTTAATAAAGTTACTCATTTTTTAAATTAAAATGCTGGAATTCGAAAAAATACGATTTTCAGTGCGAAAATATTTTGAGAGAAACTGAGTATTTTAAATTAAATAATATGAATATTTTTAATAAAATATTAGTGATACAACTCATATGCATGATTGTGGCTTTACAATGCAATTTCCTCCTGTCTGGTTTCTATGTTTATCCTTAAAAATATATTTCAATTAAGGTAATCACGATCCAAGCCTTTCCTGTATACTTCAAAAAATTAAAGGTATTAACTTCACAAAATTAAGGCAGTTTCTTAAATAAATTATGATTAATTTTATAAAAGCAAAATATTTGCTAACGTAATTTCTCGAACTAGTATTTCAAAATTTTCTTCATTCCATAAAATTATAGAGGAAAATTGAATACGGTATTTTATTAATCCAAAGGGGCAGTTTGCCCAGAAGGACTATTAATTGCGTTTTGGCACTTTGGGTTGATTCACTACAAGCGTTTTGGTCATTGGTCATCAGGATACAATACGCATTTAACATTTAAAATATGCTTTTATCTATATTTGAAGTTTTTACCCGAGGGCGCTGGCTTTATTTAATTGTTTAAGAGCACAGGCGAATCCATGGAGGAAAACCGCCACTAGCGACTAAAAGAGTCTTATGAGCTGTTGTACGGGGAATTTGAAGATTTAAGCTTAGAAGCAATTAAAAATTGTGGATTATGATGCATGGTTCTTGGCCGTTTGACAGTAAGTTCAATAATTGGGTCATAGTTTACAAGTTCTCTTATACGGTGGTATTCTGAATTTTGCATTTTCTGGAAAAAGTTATGGCAAGTAGAAATTATTTTGTCATGTATGAAATCGATCTTTATTTCTTTGAGTATTTGCTTGTTCCGAACATACCATGGGGCGTTTAAAATCATCCATAGTAATTTATTTTGAAAAACTTCTAATTTTTTACGATAGGGTTTAGCAACGGTGCTCCTCGCAGGAATACCGTATAGTAAAATGGGTCGAATCATTCTGAGATATAATATACGTTTTGTTCTTATGTGAAGTTTTGAGTTTCTTCGTAGGAGAGGATAAAGGGTAATAACCCCTCCGTTAGCTTTCCGTAATGCATTCATAGTTTGTTCTTTAAAGAATAGTTGTTCGTCAAAGAGCGCACCTAGGCATTTAATGGAGCTGTTAACTGGTATTTGCACATTATTAATTTGAATATCAATTTCGACAGGAATATTCTTTTTATATCTTTTAAAAATAGTGGCGTTACATTTATTTTGGCTTAATTTAATTCTCCAGATCTTGAACCAATGATCTGTGATGTTAACTGCGAACTTTAGATTGTCAATAGCGAGTCGCGGGTTTAAAGACTTCGTTCAGAACGACAGTATCATCAGCCTATTTAATGATTTTTGCAATGAATGGATGCGGCATGTCATTTATAAAGATGTTAAATAGGATCGACGCTAAAACGCTTCCACTTTTAATGATTTTTCTATTGGAGAAAGGTTTTCCAATTCGAACCTGAAAGGTACGATTTTTTTAAATAGGAGTATACTAATTTGATGAGATTGATAGGGATAAGTGCTATTTGCATTTTGAAGAGAAGACCGGCGTGACGTACTCCGTCGAATGCCTACTACAAGCGTTGTTTCACTTTTCAAATTGTTATCACCAAATATAATCGTTCTGTGTTATATTTAATGAAACTAACTAAAAATTAGAAATTTGTTTTATTATCGATTTCATATTTTGTAAAACTTTAAAGAATGTTTGATTAACCAACTCAAGGATTTCAAAGCGAGCAAATGGCAACGCTGTACAGAAAAAACATTTTTATCTCCAGAGCGTGAGACTGTGTATCGGAAATTCTAAAGATATGCTCATTTTAAAATTATTTTGCAATATTGTTCTTGAACTGAATTTTATGTTTAAGTGCGAAGAACATGATAATAAATAAAGGTAACACACAAAATGTTAAAAAAAATCCTCTTTGGACGTAATTAAAATCTGAAACCTTTCAGACTTTATTTTTAGTTTTTTCATATACTAATTTTGAATTTTTCACTTGCTTAGAGAAGCCTTCTTTTATATTTATTATTCAAAATAGTAAAACGAACTGATGGTATTTCACAGAAAATATTTCATTATTAACAGTCTATTTTACATATTTCTGCCCATAAAATAATTTAATTTGTGTTTAAAATTATTCGTTGTGCTAATACATAAATGTTATATGAGATTGTGTTGACAAATAATTCATCTTATTTTCAGTTGTTACGATTCTTTTATTGCAGTGGTGATATTTATGCAAGGTATAGTCATGCTTACAGAGTTACAAGGCTCTCTCTTTCTTTATTTTATGGTTAAATTCTTAAATTTTCCTCTTTCGAATTATATTATACATGCATGTAATTTAGGAAATGAAAATTCAATTTAGCTCTCAATTATTTAGATGTTCTTATAAAAGAATTTTGATGCAAAGTGAAACTAAGTTTGATAACTATTTTTTATTCCCCAGTAAAAATACTTTTTCCTTATGTTTCAAGAAGCTTGAGCTCAATTTACAGAAGTTTAAGCTTCATTCAATTTATTTTTCAGTATTTGCCCTAGATGTTGGCTAGGATTCGAACTTAACTCTCTTTTCAAAGCCAGTTGTACTTAGGAAATGGGATACGCGAAGTAGCCAATAACTTTCGGATTACATTTAATGTGCGTAAACATTCGAGTAGAGTGACCTTAGATACATTCTATTTTACTATGAAATTTAAAAGCTTTCTAAAGATCTCCTTGACTTTGTGAGGATTTATCTATTTATTTTTGACTAATAATTAATTCTCAGTTAAAGCAACTTTCCTGGTGCTCTCCTCCCCCCACTTTTATGCCAGAATGCAAATGAAATAGGTCGCGTTTATTCAAATTGAGGGAGAAAGAAGTGAAGGTTTCGCAAGTTAATTTTAGAGCCTATTCTGCCTACTTGAGTCCACGTTGTTACCGTGACTAAATAGCGATTTAATGCTGTGACGCTGAGTGCTTACAGCCATTAGGCTTGTTTCCTCGATTTTTGCAATCCAAAGCCTTCCTACGTTACTTTATTATGTGAGCCGTTAGGCTAATCTAACTACATTTGAGTTTAATTCAACATCGCTTGTTCAAGTTAAGGCAGAAGTGCTGGCTTCTGTAAACCCAAGTTACTTCTTTGTGAAACAAATAAAATCTCTAAAGATCTCTTTGACTTTGTGAGGATTTATCTATTTATTTTAGACTAATAATTAATTCTTAGTTAAAGCAACTTTCCTGACGCTCTCCTCCCCCCTACACACACTTTTTATGCCAGAATGCAAATGAGATAGCGCGCGTTTATTCAAATTGAGGGAGAAAGAACTGCTATTTAAGTGAAGGTTTCTCAAGTTAATTTTAGAGCCTACTCTGCCTACTTCAGCCCACGTTGTTACCGTGACTAAATAGCGATTTGACGCTGTGGCGTTGAGTGCTTACCGCCATTAGGCTTGTCTCGCCGATTTAAGGTCATTGTTAAACGTCATTGTTACTTCTTTGTGAAACAAATAAAAGGGCTGTTTACACACTTCTTCTGACTTTGTCTGTCTACAGTTAAAGTTTAGAAGATTATTCCTCTATAACCTTCCCAGAGCTCAAAAGTTAATGCTATCAAAGAAAGTGAAACTACATAACGTAACCAAGTGAGCAATTAAGTCACTACTACAAATTTTAAGTTAAGTTAAACTCATACTGAGTCTCTTTAGAATCATTTTATAAAAATATTTTAGAAGTTAAAATAATTGTGAATAAAATAATATAAAAATATTTATCCAAACTATAAAGCATTAAAGCCTCCTTCTATTCTTTCCAATCTCCTTCTATTTGTTCCTCATATGTCCATTCGATATTCGGTGCAGTCGTGTTCGAATCTAGGCAATGGGGTGTTTAACATTCTTCTCGATTATTTAAAACAGTCTAGAACTTCCAAGCAGTGCTGAACAATCGAAAAACATCCATCCTTACAATTATGCAAACTATCAGGTTCTTTCTTATTAAATTAACGCTATTCTAAAACGCGTTCACATAAAGGTTGATTAAATAACTAATACAATTTAACTTCAGTTTAAACTTCAAGTAAACTAAGGTTTTGATGCGTTTGATCAAACACTGTTTTGCTCTCGTGACTTATACAAAAAGTCAGATTTCTAAGCTGTTAAATTGTAGGTTATAAGCTCTTAAGTTGGCGTGTGTAATTTTATACTTATTTTTTTAACAAAAGCGTGTAAAAATTAAATGAATAAAAATAAATTCTCTAAAGGTATTAGACATAAATATTTATGAAACAGTGATTATTAAAACAAAACGTAGTTTCAGAATTCTAAAACCGGTACAAAAGGTAAGTCACATCGGAAATAAAACTTTATGCTTCCTATGCAGTGGCCAAAAATTCTCGGTAAGTAGAACAAAGCCTTCATTCGTCAGGATATGTGGCAAGCTGCCAATAATTATAGGGGTCATACACAGCTCAGAATTTATTTGAGAATTTGGCGCATTAGGGGGAATATGTACTCACATACCCTTTTCCGTAAATTAGAAATCATATAGAAAGTATATGAAATTTGATATACAAATACGTACACACGCATACACACATGTACATATATACGTAAATATATGCAGTTATCAAATAGATGCATGTTTCATAAGTACTTTAAATTCTACATAAGAAATTTCTTTCGGGGTTTGCTCGTCAGTTTATCATTTCGATAAACGTAGAAAAAACACATTTTCAGTAATTCTACACTTATATATAACGTAATTATAGAACACATATATAGTCAAAGTTATTACAAACGATTCATTGGTTTTAAAGTCCGTCCTATAATTTCGAAGTAAAGGGTCAAAGACCGTAATAAATGTAAATAACCATAATAGTATATTGAAAATAAGTAATTTAAGTATGTGCATTGCAAATATTCTTGTGACAAACAGATATCTCTTCCGCTTTTAATTGGTTTGTTTTATGTGATTACGGCAAAGCCTCGAAGGCTATCTGTCTAAGGGGAAGGTTGCCTACGTGGAGGACCTTTTAATAAAAACTGGCTCGTATACAGATTATCCATGAAGGAAATTACGGAAACGCTCATGCAGCTAACCCGATCGCGGGATTCGAAACTCGAACCGAATTACCAGTGTTCAGCGACTTTACCGCTTGGCCGCTGATAGGCCTTCCGCTTTTAAACCAGTAAATTTTCACTGTTTTCACTGTTAAGGTGCAATATAACAATTCGAAAACTATAACTGCAATTTGAAATCAATGCAATACAGACCATCAAGTCACTAGAAAATTCATGAATGATATGCATGATTCAGAAAAACTTACCAGTGAATGGCTATCTGTGAATAGGAGGAGTCTCGGATCGTTTAGCGTTTTTAAAGAAACAATGGAAAAGATTAGAAAGAATTTCTGGCGCAATCCACAAAAAAAAGCAAGACATTTAGAGCAAATAATTACATGAAATACGAATTTCACAATGGCAGGCTGGAAGTACTCAAAACGATGATTTTACCGTTTATTTAATATTCAGAATTGAAATGATATTCCACTTACACGCTTTTTTTCCCGTGAGAACATAATGAAGGGTATGTTGATTCTTGAGAAGTTGCAGTTACAGTTATTTTCTCAAATGAAAAAGACTTCACAATTTTATATTCTAGCAAAATGTAGCTCCACTTTACTGGCGGATGAAGTACGTAATTACTTGTATTATGAGCTCCCACGTTTTTCAACGACGTGTAAAAAATAATTAACATTGCATAGAAGGAGAGCAAGACTTCCCGACCTCATGTCTAGGGATATTTTCATTTGGGTTACATTTAAGACGCTGCATGTGAGACCTTCTGTCATTAACATTACAGAAACTCTAAAGGAATGATGACCACTGCTTTGACGCAGTAACATCACAATTAGTGTTAACAAAACTGAAGTATAGTGCAGATGTATATCTTGTACCATGACAAGCATGAATTAAATATATTTATACAGTTACGACTATACATTTGTCGAATAAATATGTTTACTTCATTTCGTTTAATAGTCATGATTTTTACTCGCAAAACTTTGCTGAATACAGCGTTTTGGAACCCGGTGAAACATCTTAAATAATTTCATAATTACAAACAGATCTGTTTAGTAAAACTGTAGTATCAAGAAAAAGTTATTGGAACTTCCATTTATTCAACAGAGGAGTTGTTTATCTTGCGAACATGCGAAATGACAATGATTGTAAGTTCACGTGAAAACATACAGTAGGATCTGTGAATAGCAGTGGATAAAAGTGCACGTTTTCGGACACCCCCCCAAAAAAAGAACAAAAAACAAACAAAATCAAATTTGAATATTGCATCAATGTTTTTTCTTAGTATTGCTCTTCAGCCTAACCATGATATGTTTCGTTGAAAACGTCAGGTGTTATGAATGAGTTTGTAAGTTTTTTATGCTAAGTAGCTTCTATGATTTGGATCTGCACTATAGCTTCTCCTTCTGATTAATATACACCAGGAAGCAAATGAGTTAAAAGGTATTTAAAGCGAGGATATTAAATGTTTTACAGAGAAGGCTTTTGGCAGCGGCTCTCGCAGCTTTACTTTCTATCAGTACGTATGGAAAAAAATGGAAAACATTACCGGTAATGCTTGTTTCTAAAGGCTATTCAAAAATATTTATGTATTAATTTATGGAACAGGTAACACTATAAGGTATTTCTCCCGCCTTCTTCACATGCCTTCGTGGTGTCGTGGTCAGCACGCTCGACGCGTAGCCGAGAGGTCCGTGGTTCGATTCCCGGCGAAGGCGTTGCTCATGTTTTGTGTCTCCTGCTTCGAAATAACCTAATGTCTCTACACTGACGCCCGAACTAAGAAACAGGTGGTGGATGATGATTTTCCACCACCGGAATTTGGCGATTGGATCCCCAAAAACTCAGTCGCCCTTTAAAAGGGGGAGTATGTAACGTATTTCTCGCGCCTTCGTCGCATGCCTTCGTGCTGACCCTCGATACGTAACCCAGAGGTCCGTGGTTCGATTCCCGGCGAAAGCGTTGCTCATGTTTCATGTCTCCTGCTTCAAAATAATGTCTCTACAACACTATGCAAAAATATATTCGTAAATTGGTGGAAATAGTCCGCATTCTTCCTTATACAGCATTTATACAATGAAATACGCGTTGAGATGCCAGTTCCTAATAAGTTAAGACATTAATATAAATCAGAAATATAAATATGAGACCTTTTGTTTACAACCATTCATCTGAAATAAATTCAAATAATGCAGAAGGAATCAAGATAGTACCGATATATATGTTTCAGAGAAAAGGATAGCTTTTTTTTCACTATCAAGAATAACCATTGGAAGCAGATATATTGAAAATGACTGCTGTAACCTAACAAAATTTTAAAACTGGAAATTTGTTACGTTTTAAATTAAGAAACTTTGGATATTTAAAATACTGTATCAGCTTTTCATCAGGTTTGTTGCATCGCAAATCATAAGGTATCCTTATCATAAAATGAAAAAAAGAAGAGAGATATATTCGGTGATGTTTTCGTGAAAGTAGATAATCTTCATTCATTAACCCAGAATCTCAAACATTGATTTCTAATAATCAATGGATCATTGTCCGTCAAGTACACTTATCGCATCTTAATTTATTGATTATTTTCTTTGTTTGCTGCGTTCTGTCTGAGTTATCGGTCTGATTGAATTTTAGCAGATTTCTGATTTAGAAAACCATCATTAATTTGGAATTTCAGGTCGAATATTTTTCCTTTAGAAGAAACCTTCATTCCTTTATTTTTCACGATAATTATGCATGTAACAAAACAGAATAAATTAATGTTAATATAGAGATTAAGTAAAGAAGATTTAATTCTAACATGTTAGACACACCTCTACCCCAGACTATAAAGCTGAAAGTACCAAGTTATTAAGCTAGACTTGCTTCATTTCTCATCTAGCCTTCGCTCTTTGTTCCAAACACAATTCGCCTCAGAATATGAATTTCCAAAAGCCACATTATTATTTAAGAACATACTGCTTGTGGTACAGCTAGAATACAGTACTTGGCAGTTAGAAGGAATGTCGAATGTGCGCGAATGACTTAAAAGTGCTCTTACATTGGCCATAAAGGTGACGCAGATGTCGGAGTTCCTATTTCTTATTTTGAAATCATGTAGAATCAATTTTATGTTATTCTTATTTTAACGAATACTGAAAGTTTCTCCTATAAAAGTTTTGTTTGTCCCTTCCTTAAATAAAACTAATAAAAAAATTAATTGGCGAACTCTTTTATCTTGAAAGACAAGCTATTTCCTACTGCAATTAAAAATTTTACAGGCTTAAAAGGGCTCGTGTAAATAAATTCCGGATAGAAGGTTTTATTTTTGGATTTATTGAAGAAAACTATGCTCATTTCTTCAATAATATATTTATAATAATCTCCCAAATCAGTATAACTAAATTCAAAATAAGCGCTATTATTGTAACCGAGGAAAAACTTGACCATAACTGTTTTCTGCCGGATATAGAGAGCCAAATGTATTTGTCCAATAAATGTGTATATTTCAGACATCGTTCAAAAATAAAAACTGTGGCGTCAAGATGGCAGACATAGCCAAATCCGTACTACGAATGAATGCATAAAATAATAAACAAAATTCAATTATGAGAAGTAAAAAACATGCCATGTTCATCATCTCCTTCTGAGACATCTTGTATAGTGTTAGGACCAGATGTAAAGTTCTTCACTGCAATTATCTTTCAAACCCAAAAGAGGGAAATTTTGTGCAACCGCAGATTAGCCTTATCTGTGTCTGAATGATTGCAACAGAGAACCGATTTGTGGATTTGTTTTCGTAAAAGTAGAGAGAAAGACTTAAAAATTTATTTTGAAAAGTCTAAAGGAAATTTTAATAAAAGATTCATGATTATAGCGATTTTTTCATGTAAAGGGCAACCGAAACTAGAGTGTCGAAAGAAATATAAAAGTAATCTCTACTGAAATAATTTTTTTGTCTTCTATATTTATAACTATTGTGCCCTCAGATTATATTAAAGCGTACATTCTGCAAGTCAACGAGCTAGTATTGACGAAAGCCTCAAAAGATGAACGATAAAATTTCCAAAGATAAAATTAAGACATTCCATTTACGTCAGGAAATCAAATTGTAGCTAATTTGTTAACGGAAAGGGCGACCACACTGAGCACTTATATTTGCATTGTAACTAACAGTTTTACTAAATAAAATATTTTTAAAAATATGCAAAAACTCTCTGTAGGGCACTTAATAAATAAAAAATTATAAATAATAAGAAGAAATAATAGTAGTCTTTAACAAGTTACTTAAATATTGTAATTTATAAATGGGTGTTGCGAATATAATAATTGTGTAGATCTCTTTGTTCTGTTTTTCAGAAATTTAAATATTTCGATTATTGCAACCAGTATATGCAAAGCAGTAGGTAACATTAAGATGGGTGTAATTTGTATTTATTATTCTGTATATTATTCTCTCGGTAAAACAATGAACACTACGCTTCGATTTTTGCTGTCGTCGGGTTGCTGCGTTACTAATTCAACAACTGAAGGTAAATTTCTTTTTGCCTTACCTTTTGCTATTTATCTCTTGAGAAGCCCATATTCTAAGAATTTTGAACTGAAAATGAATGTTCAGATCATTCATAATTCGTAAAACATTTCATAATGTATTTCTATTTCCACTGAATTCTTCGGAAACATTTGGTACAACAATATTTAGTCTTTGAAATTTGCTTAATGTTTGCCAAAAGAACAATTTAACAATCTATGTTATACTAAGAAAATTAAATTATCATCTTATTTGTGATACATTTAAATAGTCACTAATTTGATGGAGTATTGCAATTATTAAAAAAGTATTTATTTATCATATTTAATAAAAATAGGTACTCAGTTGTTACGCTCCTTTTCCACAAAATATTTTCTTTGCTTTTTATTCATTAAATGTAAACAGATTTCACATCGGTTTAATCATGTCTTTTTCCCAATGGAATAAATTTCTAGGTGAAAAAACTGGATTATAATGTAATCCTTCAATAATTTTCCTTGCGAATTGAGTTGCGCTCGCGGCGTTTTAGGAAAATGGATTGTTTTTATTTGCTGCACCACAAAATCATCTACAACAAAATCATTATTAATTTCAATTCTTAAATAATATCTTAACAAGAAAAAAAAAACAATTCTAAGTTCAGTCTGTGAAAAATAAATATAATATCGTCTGATTTATATTACATTAAAATATTTAATAGAATTTTATGATTACGGAGAAGTATATTTCGCCGCCAATCTGAATTCATGTCGACATTTTGAAAATTCAGGATTCTAAATATCAAATGTAACTATCAAATTATTGCAAGATACATTTCCTGTAAGTCTCTAAACAAAAATTAAAAATATTAAGCTAAACTTTTAAGCAATTAAAAAAATTTATTCTTATTTTTCAAATTTTAACTTAATTCTGTAAGCTGATATAGATTAATTGTTATGTAATGCGAAACTCTTGAAATCAAAAAATCAAAATCCACTTTTCAATAATAAAAAAAGAAGTTCTTAACACCTTGAAAAAAATTTTTTCCTCCGCATATGGTAAATAATACCACTTGCTTTCAGATGTTTAAACCTTTAATCTACTCATTTATTAGACACCCTGTATAGATGATAATTAAACAAGGCTGACAGTCAGGCCGATACCGATGAGCTCAATTTAATAAGGTATTTCTCCTGCTGTCTTAGCGTGTCTTCGTTGTGTGATGGCCAGCAATCTCGGCGCGTATCGAGAGGTCTGAAGTTTGAGTCCTGGCGAAAGCACTGATCATTTTTCACATCTCCTGCTTTCAAAAAATATCCTAATGACTCTACAGTGGCTTCCGAACTAAAACAGGTGGTAGATAATGATTCTCCAACACCCAGATATGGAAAAAAGGAATGTTCTTACGGAAAAAAAAGAAGATCTTACTACCTTAAAAAGAATTATGTTTTCTTTTCATCGCATGTGGAAAACAATACCACTTGCTTTCAGATGTTGAAGCCTTTAATCCACTTATTTATTAGACACCCTGGATAGATGATAATTAAAGAAGGCTGACAGCCAGGCCGATACCGATGAGCTCAATTTAATAAAGTATTTCTCCTGCTTTCCTAGCATGCCTTGGTTGTGTAATGGCTAGCCCTATCGGGGCGTATCGAGAGGTCCGAGGTTTGAGTCCCGTCAAGGGCATTGATAATTTTTCACATCTTTTGCTTTCAAAAAATATCCTAATGGCTCTACAGTGGCGTCCGAACTAAAACAGGTGGTGGATGATGATTCTCCACCACCAGGATATGGCGACTGGTTCCCCTAAAAAAGGGGGGCGTATATAAGGTATTTCTTCTGCCTTTCTGGTGTAATGGGAACCACTCTCGGTGCGTATCGAGATGTCCGAGGTTCGAGTGCCGGCGAGGGTATTGCTCATTTTTCACATCTTCTGCTTTCAAGAAAAAAAAAAAGAATCCTAATGACTCTTCAAATTCAGCTCCCATGTAAAGGCAATTTGTCTGTGCTGTGTGACTAAAAATGCCTTATGGTTTTACCCCCTGTTATGCATCCAGGGACCCCGCGACGAGACATTGAAATGAACGACGAGTTAGATGATTCCCGGATGAAAGCCAAATCGGCCTATTTGTACATCACTCACTGCGTTACGTAAATATTTGTACATCAATAATTTGCCTTTTTATTTCCGTGTCATAAGCGAAGCAACATTTATTAGATGGTAGGTAGGTAAAGGTAGCAAAAATGAATACTTTTAAAGATAAAATTTTAAAACTTTGAATACGAAAAGTAGGATATGTGACATAAAATCAGTAACGAAAAAGGTATGTACAAAGTTTTATTAAATGCATGCTAAATATGCAATTAAAAAAGCTAAAAGTATGCGAAGAGGTTTCCTTATTAAACCTTGATTAATTAAATTGACAGCCGTAACAGGAAAAACACAAATAGAAGAATGAAGAACAAAAGCTCTTCCTGATTAGCAGGAGTAAAAGAAAAAAATACAATAAAGAGGAAATGAATAATATGCTTATCACGAAAGAAACTTAAAATAAATGTCTCTTGAAGGAAAAACGGCCAATGTATTTGCGTTTGAATGTATGATTTTTTTATTAACAATGATAGATTAACAGGGTCATTTTTGTCGCAATGCCTTTAGCAGAGTCTTTCCGAAATTTTTGGTTTTGCCGGTATCCAGAAATGCGGCACCTACGACAAACATAAAGTCTTTAATTTACCTTTCATGCGGCCTCGCACTTGACAAACTGTCAGGTTGTTGCCATTCGGAATTAATTTACCTTTAGTTTTAGTAAATCTGTAATTTCCTAACAAACTGAATACTATAAAATCAAAAATACTTTTATAATCTATGCAGATCTTTATTTTATATTTAATAATATAATAATTGATATAAATTGAAGTATATGCCATATTATAGTAACTACTGAAAAATGTTTCTAAAAACTTGTTTTAAGCACATGGTATGGAAGCGTTTGTTTTTTTTAAACTTAAATCTCTGTACCAGTACTTTCGATAAACTTTAGATAATTGTACTTTTAATATAATGTTCCTGTTATCTGTTAATTTACTGATTGATAAAATTTAATCTGTTTCCATTACATTCTTGTATGATTTTCAAAAAATGATAAATACATATT
>KK115607.1:321152-382663 GCA_000611955.2 Stegodyphus mimosarum
GATTTAGAACTTTCAAGTTTATTTATTACTTTATATTTAATTTTTAATTAAACAGCAGGTATTTTTATAAAACTATTTTATTTATATAACTATAATTCTTTAGGTAATTAGTTATCTGAATATGAACAAGGCACTAGGGCCAACGGATACGAGCCTAAGAAGAGGGATGCCTTCGTGAAGGACATTCTAAGAGACACCGGCTCGAATTCGCTATACATTGGCAAACTCATGAAAGCGTAACATACAGCCAGGCCATTTCGCCTGGGCTTAAATCCGAACCAGGTCAAACTGCTAGTATTCGGCTCTTAACCATTCTGCCATTGATGGCTTCCCTCAAGTATTAAAAGCACAAGCGTTATATTTTTAGGGACTGTTGTTGTAAATGGTGAGCTGTAATTCCTTAGTTATGTGACGTACACAGCTTAATCTTCATATGTAAAAAGTAAATTTCTATAGAACTGCAATTTGGCTATTCAAACCGTTTAGAAATAAGAATTTAGAGATGTGCTACAATTAGTAGATGCATATCTGAAGTATGGTCATTTTTAAAAAATTTACAAATAGGCTTTTAAATTTCACTCGAAATGTGTCATAAATTAATATATTTGTAGTGGAAATATGGGATTACATGAAAAATATGATATAATGTAATATAAACTAAATAAATTAAAAAATAGTAATACTTAATCGTGCGTAAGTAAACAAAAAGCTGAAGTGCTTCCAAAACACTGTATAGTATATGGAAAACATTTGCACGTATGCTATATGTACTGAGTGTTCAAAAAATGTGATTAGGTGTTTTGTTTGTTCTTGATGCTATAGCCATGTACTTTCACTTTCGAAGTGTCTTAAAATGATGTACAAATTTTTTAAGACCGGTGTTACGAATATTCTCTAAATAGGAAATTATGTGTTTTGCATAATTCTCAGAAGTAAAAGAATGTATAATTCTGGCAAAACTCTAGAAGATATTACTAAGTAACAATTTCGAAAAGCAAAAAGTTAATACCAATACGGAATTGTTATTTTAAAAAAAACAGTTTCTTTTTTGTTTTATAATTGCTTCCTGAATCCGAGAAAGAACTATTCAGTTTTACTTGATAACGTGCACTGAAAAGGGACTGAGTGTTGTAAATTAGCTCGCAAATAAATATAAGAAAATTGTATTAACCTTATAATTTAGAAAGTTAGACATTTTGTTCTACAGGGATCACGTAAAAGATAAATGTTTTATTTATAACCCTCTTTTATCCAGTGCTAATGCTGTTTTCATAACACTGTCTAATGTCTAACATTTCATAACATATCATTAAAAAATAGGTAAAGAAATTTTCTACAGAGCGTAATTTCTTTTATTTAAAAGATAAAAATCTCCCCAAGCAATTTATTTAACATAAATTTACAGTTCTGCTGGAGATTCAGGATTGAAATGTGAATTACGGAAAACTCCTTGAGAATGATATGTAAACTTCTAAAAGCATTTTAGCAATACATTATTTAAAAAAAATACGCAAATTATCTCAGCGGATTGTATTTCGTGCATAAAGGATTCTAGCTCCAAAACCTACCAGATTTTATAATTAAACTGAACACTTTTCCATTTGCAGATTAGAACTCAGTTTTTAAATAAGAAAGAAAGTAGTTTGCACGTTTCAATATTTTATTAGCATATTTTCACCTCTGCAGTAATGGAAAAGGAAAATAAATTACAAACTAATTAGGCAGAAATAAACAGCATATTCTCATTTCAAAACATGTGTGATAATTATTATTGCAATTGCAATATTATCCTTTGAAAATTCAGCAGTCAAACAAATTATTATTTTACTGCAAAGCAAATGATAGACTTATAAATCATAAATCACTTGCGTGGCTTCGAATTCTTAGATATTTCAAGTAATCGCTCAATGGGTAGCAATCTGTATGCATGATATTACACCACATGATGCAAAATTGCTTAAATCTTGGTCCTAACCTCTTAGAGATTTTCAGCAAGATACAATTATTTATAAACATGGTTGCTATGTATAGGTATGTTTTTGATCGTATTAATATTCCCCATATTTAAATATTTGCAAAAAAATGCTCATAGGGAAGATCTGTTTGAAATGTAAAATCTTATTAATTTTGAGGTATTATTACCCACTGGCTCACACTGCCCCAGCATTTCTAACATTGTTGAAAGCATCGGAAAATATGCCTCGTTTAGTATTTACAATGAAATTGACCGGCGCATCGACTTAGGTAGTAGCAGTCATTCCATATAATCATCTTGATAAGAGAAAGCAGGTACTCAGAAGATAAGAAAACTCGCAGAGAAAGTGATGGCGTGATATGTATCTGTTTCCAATCAAAGAAACCCAAGCTTCGTTATATAATCCAAGCTTCGTTATCGTTACGAAAAATGAGACATCGCATCGAATGATTGATTTATGATTTAATGTTGCGAAAAATTCGGCGGTTGTGCCTGTATGTAAGCTTTCCGGCATAGCACTAGGGTTGCCATAAAATAGTGTATGGGAGGGTTGCCAGATTGGTGACTTTATCGCCCATTTGGCGACCAAATTGACGATATCCCATGGTCCAATCGGGAAGCTTCTAGAATAACTTCCTGTCGAGATATTTCTCGAAACATGTAGAACCTAAGGAAAAGCTATATAAACCCCTGCGTTTCTGAGAGTCGGCATTGTGAGAATAGCTGCTTACTACGCGAGAGTTTTGTGAACGGAAAGCGATCGAGATAGTGCTTTGCCGTGAAGCTACCTTTACAGTATAGCTTGACAGTGTATTGGTGATTGTTCCACGGTGTTTATTATTAGTGTTGCCGTGAAGCTACCTTTACAGTTACAGCCTGAAGCTGTATTGCTGATTGTTTCAGCGTATTTATTGTAGATTTTCGACGCTTTTAAAGGTAATTTTGGAACTGTGCTGTAAATAGTGATTCTTGTAAATAAATTGTGCTTTTTATTGTTCTGCATCTTGTTTTCATCGGATACTCTCAAATCCATGAACCCGTATAACGTAACAATATCGTTTGCTCTGCGACACGAACTATGTTGTCTCATATGGCATCACTTCACATATTTCTTCTATAAAGATAGCTCCATCTAACAATCAAATTTAACATTTGCGAGTTGCATGAACATGGCATGGCTTTTCCATGAACATTTTGAAAAAAAGGGTATACCAAGAACGGAAAAGGTGACTTTTATGGAGACGTCCTTTAATATTTCAAACTGTTTTATGAATAAAATAAGGTTTAGTTTTTCTCCATCTTGTTAAATTAAAGAGGAAAAACCGTTTTGAGAATGAAGATAGAAAATATTATTCTAGCAATCATTTCTGTTATTTAAAGGCAACTGATTATTTGGCCTGAAGGAAAATGCACTTATTTGCATATAAAGTATACCGATTTGAAACATTTCTTCTCTTTTAATAATTTCTTAAGCACTGTATCTATGGTTCTCAAATAGAGACATCGTTTGTGCATCTTGAAATTTGAAGATTGCCTTTACATTAGAAACTAATAAAAGCTAAACGGAGTTCATTAAATATTTAGACATTCTGCTACAGACTAGTAATCAAACGGAATAGCGCGTTTTAGATTTTGGCTATTATTTAATACATGGTATATACTTTCCTGCCAATATAAGTCCAGATGCAATGCAATGAAATATAATGATGTTAATAAGCACACAGTAAGTAATGAACCATTCTATCTGTTTGACCATTTCTATTTTCTATTCTACCCATTTCCTGATACTAGATGTACAATATAAGCTCAGATGCTGTGAAACGGGATAGAAATTAATGAATGTGGGATGTAAACGAAAGCACAATACTAAGTTTAAACTATACTATTTTTTTAACTATTTTTTGACTAAACTATTGTGATTAAATAAGGAACCTGCTTAACTAAGATTTAATAAAATTCAGCTGGAGAATTGTTTGAGTAAAGGAGAATATTTTTCCCTAGAAATTTTCTGGGGAAGGTTGAGCTACATTTTGTTTCATGATAACTGTGGAAGTAACTAATACTTAAATTTCTTATATAATTTTATGTTTAAAATGTTCTCGCGAAGTATGCTTGTATAGCAGATTTATCTGAAATTCAAAAACTTATCACCTAATTACTCTTGAAGGAACATCTATTAATACATACACATGTATGTGTTTTGGTGTTTCTATTGCTCCTAGAAGCATTAGGAGAATGCTTATTTTGGTACCTGTCTTTGATTGACCGTCGCGTAATTTCAAACAGCTTGAATAAACTGAAAGCTTTGACTACTTAGAACCATTATTTATAACAGGAAGCTCAAAATGTCAGAAATCTGGCAAGTAAGACTGAAGTGACATTAGAGGAATCGTATTATTAATCTAAGAATTCCAAGCTTCTTAGTTCATAATGGAACATCTAGGCAGGCAGCTCTCGTGTGCTTTGCCGTAATTAAAATAAACCAAACCAAATCAAAATGGTTGGCAGATGCGTTAATTTCTTTTGTTCAACTCCACGTATATGCCCCCCAAGATGGTATAGTGGTTAGGGGACCTTGACTGCGATACCGAAGGGCCTGGGTTCGAATCCTCGAGAAAGCATGGTTGTAACTGTTCGTCCCTTCATAGGAGGCAATGATGACCCACCTATTAAGTGTCTCCATAATAAAGAGACCACTACATCTGGCCTTGGTATAGACTAATGGCCTATGTTACAAACTGCAACTGTTCTTAATCTGCCATTGGAAAAAAAACTCCACGTATATTTTAAGTATTCTTAAATTTGAATATATACTACAACGATCAAGCTACCAAATTCAAGTATACTTCAGATTTCATGTACGTGGCAACGTTTCTTGTGGATTGTTTGAAGGAAGGAGTAGCTCTACGATTCAGAAGATAACTTTTGTTGAAGCATTGATTTTAGAGAACCAGTTTATTTCATAATGTTTATTTAGTAGCTATTATTAAAAACTTTCTCAGTTACCTAATATTTAATTTAGTTGACTGGTAAATAGACAGCCATGGTAGTGAATTGATATCAAAAGGAAATGAGTTAGATAGCAAGAAATTTTGTGATAAGCAAATTTAATTACATCTGTTTCGCTAATGTGCCGCTAAAATCATGAGAAGAACAAAAAAAAAAACAAAAAAATATAGAGCACTGTATAAGATAGAGCTGTTCCAATTTTGGTTATCGGGAAATGCACACACTTTTAACCCATTTCCTGATACTAGATGTACAATATAAGCTCAGATGCTGTGAAACGGGATAGAAATTAATGAATGTGGGATGTAAACGAAAGCACAATACTAAGTTTAAACTATACTATTTTTTTAACTATTTTTTGACTAAACTATTGTGATTAAATAAGGAACCTGCTTAACTAAGATTTAATAAACATTTGCTGAGGAACCTCACAAGAATATGATAGCCCTTACACATTTCACTATGCAGTCCTTGCACTCTCTCATCTCTTGCACAAAGTTCAAATATCCTTAAATGAACACTATTAAACGTCTGGCTGAACAATATTAAACATCTGGAAGTCCATCTTCTTATAGTTGGGCCATCTGCCTTACGGATTCCAAAGCACGTCCTCCACGCCCACTGCTCATCTGATGCTGTGCTGGTAACAACCTGGAGTGACGTCAGTTTACACATCTCCTGGCTGGATGTAACTTTTTACATGAATAAGAAAATATATAAGACTTCTTCACTTATTAGTAGGTTTTCTTTTTCGTGAACATAAGTCATTATCTTAAACGGGCGACGTAGTGGCCAGCTTACGATGAGCAGAGAATTATGAAATATTAAGCTAGCAAGATGATATAGGAAGTACAGTTCGGTATTGACTCAAAAGCAAGTGACAATCGTTAAAATGGCTTGCTTTGGTATAGAATGTAAATCAAAATCTTTTCTGCTACCAATTAGGCGGATAACCCTCTAAGCTTTGCCATAATCAAATAAACCAAACCAATCTCTCTTATCAATACCTAGCTCTCATGTAAATACTTTTATTTTGGAGTTTTTGAGGAATATGATTCATTTTTGAAAATGACAATAAAATAAAATTTTATTAACTAAGTTATTAACAAAGTTAGTTTACTCTAAATACTAATTTAAAATTGAATAGTGACCGATATTTATAAAGAAGGATCACACATTCCAGTGAATATCCTTTCTTCTGTACTTTGTTAATAAAACGCTTGATTTCCCTAGTAATTTTTCTGAATTTTTTTCCTGTTACTTATTAACAAAACCAATGAAAACGCAGGAATTTAGTAAAAGAAAGAAAATACTTCTTCGAGAGTACATCTTTCTTAACACTGATTAAAAATTGATGTTTTAAACGAACAATTTCTGTAATGGAATTAAAATGACTGAAAAAATTATAAATGACTGAAAAGTGTTCGCATCAAATTCAGAGACCGAAATATTCTTTTAAATTACTGTCGCTTTACTTCAAAATAACTCTCGATTCGATTTTGATTACATAAATGTTTTTAGAATGCTTCCAAAAATTGGGGCGGGCTTGATTTTATTTGTTTATGTCATCAGACTGATGATGCTTTCAGTTCAAAAACATTTCGTTGAGTTCTGTTCCCTTATAAGGTATTTCTCCCGCCTTCTTCGCACGCCTTCGTGGTTTAGTGGTCTGCATGCTCGACGCGTAACCGAGAGGTCCGTGGTTCGATTCCCGGCGAAGGCGTTGCTCATTTTTCATGTCTGATGCTCTGCAATAACCTAATGTCTCTACACTGGCGCCCGAACTAAAAAAGGTGGTGGATGATGATTCTCTACCACCGCGATTTGGCGATTGGTTTCCCCAAAACCCCAGTCGCCCTTTAAAAGGGGGAGTATATAAGGTATTTCTCCCGCCTTCTTCGCATGCCTTCGTGGTGTAGTGGTCTGCACGCTCGACGCGTAACCGAGAGGTCCGTGGTTCGATTCCCGGCGAAGGCGTTGCTCGTTTTTCATGTCTCCTGCTTTGTAATAACCTAATGTCTCTACACCTTATCCAGATGTAAATTTTTATTTTTAAGCACTATGAACACTATTTAAGAAGCTTCTTCGTATATCTCTTGCCTTAGCTATCGATTTTTACTGACATTTGAAAACAATGAAAAAAACAAATAATTCAAATCGCAATGAAGATGCATACCTAGAATTCGGCAGCGCTGCCAAATGAGAGATTACCCATCAATGAAGTTACTATGCATCTTTTCATATTCTATATGATATCCATTTCTATTCCATCCATTCCATATATTTCATATTCCATTAAGCATTTTATAGAAATCATTCAACTCTCTCGAATTCGCAAATATGTACACCAAGAACTTTATATTTACAAATTATGACAAATTTTAATGAATTCTTAGAATGCATTCTGAAATGTATTTATGTATGCATTTACCTCCTCGTTTCTAATGTAGCATTGTGGAGGACTAGTTCTAACTACTAATAGTATAATTCGGCTGTTCTACTTATAAGCTATTGCTCCCGCCTTCGTGGTGTAGTGGTCAGCACTCTCGGCGCGTATTCAAGAGACCCGTGGTTCGAATTCCGGCGACGGTCTTGCTCATTTGTCCTGTCTCCTGCATCTAAGTAATAACCCAATGTCTCTACAGTGGCGCCCGAACTAAAAAAAAGGGAACGGATGATGATTCTCCACCACCAGGATTTAGCGATTGGATTCCATAATCCCCAGTCGCCCTTTAAAAGGGGAAGCATATAAGGCATTTCTCCCGCCTTCTTGGCATGCCTTCGTAGTGTAGTGGTCAGCACGCTTAGCGCGTATTCGAGACGTCCGCGGTACGTGTCCCAGCTAGAGCATTGTTTATTTTTCATCTCTCCTGCTTTTAATAATCTAATGTCTCTACATACTCGCTTATCAATGCCTCATTATTGCATACTCCTTGCAATACATTTATATCCTATAGCCGGTGACAGAACTACACATGCATCACTGATAACGTATTTTCTCCCTTCTTTCTGCATGCCTTCGTGGTGTAACGGTAGCACTTGGCACGTATTGGAGAGGTTCCAGGTTTGAGCCCCGGCGAGGTCATTGCTCATTTTTCGTATTTCCTATTTCAAAAATCCTAATGACTCTACAGTGGCGGCCGAACTAAAACAGATAGTGGATGATAATTCTTCACCTCCAGGATTTGACGACTGCGTTCCCTAAACCCCAATCGCCCTTTAAAAGGGTGAGCGTATAAGACACAAATGAGAGGAATACGACTCGATCCACCTGGTCTAAAAATAGACCTTATAATCTTGTTTGGGTTTCTTCTAGGTGTATATAAGGTATTTTCTCTCTCCTTTTTGCATGCCTTCATGGTGTACTGGTAACACAGTCAGCACGTATTCTAGAGGTCCAGTTCGAGTCCCGGCGAGGGCATTGCTCATTTTTCACGTCTCCTGCTTCAAAATATTCTAATGACTTTGCACACTAACGATAAATTCCTGGATCTCTATCTTGGTCTCTGAAAGAAAATATTTTCATTACTCCAAGGAAGCCACCAACAACTTTTTCTTAGTCTATTATATTTTCGTTTCATAAATTGAACTATCCATTATTCAGGAAATAACAGTATCGCAGTTCCTAGACGATATCTAGGAAAATATAACAGCATATAAATCGTGTATGTGAAGATTAAGTATATAAGGAAGATCTGAGATACAGAAGAGGAGTTGTTATTATCCTTAGATTCATGTTTCCGTTTTTATAAATCCCATTGCCTATTAGCACAAATCGACAATAAGTTATGTAACGTTTTCTTGGATGGGTATCATCCTTATCTGATTCGTTTTATTTCTGGAAGCGTTTGCAGTTACTATTAGGAGTATGTTCCAAAAATGGAAGTAGTATTAATAATATATATTTAGGAAATCTTTAAAATGGCAAGGTAATGTTTCGTGATCTGTAAAGTCGTTAACTATAATATGGGGCCAAAACTAAAAGAACAGTCATTAAATTAGTAAAATTCTTTTTTTTTTTTGTATTTTGAAGATAAAACGGAGGGAAGTTTACAAAGCTTTTATTCTGACATACCTAACACATTTTTAATGCATAATTTTCTGTTTTCGAAGTTAACTATTTTCAAATATATTAACATAATATCAGATGTAAACTTATAAAATAAGTATTGTTGCTTGCCTACGGAATCGTAACGGATTGAATAGTCGTTAAAAAGTTAAAAAAAATTATTCTTTTCACAAGAAATAAAAGAAAATGCTGAAATATTTCCTCAGAGATATTCGCACAATATCACAATATCTCACAGCAGTTATATATTTAAACTAATAGAATTCGCTACAATCAATAACAGCACTAAACAACAGCAGTTCGCTTAAAAACAACAACTGAGCTGAAGTGTTTTAATTCTTTTAAAAGCTTTTTAATTATTCGCGAGAACATTCTGGTAAAATCTATTTTCTCCATTTTTTCTGGATGGCAACAGCAATTGCGAGGTATTTGTTTATTAAATATTAAATACTCGCGCTCTTGTACTTTTACTTTCCCGCGCAGCTTTCTCTTCAAAATCATCACGCGCTGCGCTGCACGGGAAACAAAACAATTTTAATTACAATTCTATTAAAATAGCTAAATAAATGCAACATCCGTAAGAGTATTTTGGTATTAATATTTATGGAGAGAGATCTCTGACAAAAGTGCAGGCTTCCATCGATTTTTCATACTTTTGATTAGTTTATCTAGGACCACCTGTGGCATAAAGAACGCATTCTCATTAATTTCTAAAGCTCCTTTCAAGTAATATATGAGGAATAAATTGATGCAAATCAATGTTCTAGTATGTCCCAAGTATGTTCACCTGGATATATATATCCGGTGAATGTGTGGTCTAAACGAGTCGACAGATTCGTTCGCGTTTAAGATAGTCTGACACTAAAAGGAGACACAAACAGCAAACATATATATCATTGGTTAAAAGCTATTATTTGCTATGTTTCTCAAAGGCTTCAAACGTGAATCCAAATTTTTATCTTTTCAATGATCCCAAACTCTACCGAGGAAACTATACATTTTGTAACACTTGGTGGCTTCTAAAAACTTAACTAGTACAATTACAATTTCAATAAAGTGTTACGCGTGATATTTGCAAAGAATTATCGCCATCGGAATAACAAATCATCAAGCAGATAACAGAATTAAATTAATTTTAAATTTATTCTATCTCTTTACTTAAATTGTGAGTAAATGTGTGAAAATAGTGAGTAAATGTGAGTGCTTAAATTAAAGTATACAATGTAAAATTACCAGCCAACCTATACCTGGTTTCAACGAAATGTTTCCTTGCAAAAAGGATAATTCAAAGCTAAGACTATATGTTTATATAGACCAAAATAGACTTTCGAACACATAGTTACCAAGTATTATTTAACTTCGGCCTAGCGTAATCTCAAATAACAGTTTTTCTTCTACCGGCAGGGCAGAAAAAGCAGTTTAAAATTCACGCACTCCTATTCTTAAATTCTACAGTTTATAGTAAAACTGCTTGCTCCTCAAAATCTACATAATTATAGAATGAGCGAACCTTGTGGCTAAAAGTGGCAGCAAGGAAAGAATTAAATAGTTTTTAACCTATTTCCTGATAAGCTATCGAGTTTAAATTTTGTATACGCACTGTTGGTCGATGACAATGCAATGAGGAAGATTTTTTCAAAATTATTTCAACAGAATAATGCGCGACTACAATTGTCCAAGGTTCCTTCGTCAATCGCCAGATTGAATTGCTTCCCTGGTCGGCTCGCTCTCCGGATCTTTCGCCGATAGAAAACATATGGTCCATGAGCAATTGACCTAGATTACATCCCAAGTTGTCACACCAGATCAACTCTGGCAACGTGTGGAAGCTGCTTGGTCTGCTGAACACCAAGAACACATCCAAAGTCTCTTTGAATCAATGCCTAGGCGTGTGGCAGCGGTGATCTCAAACAATGGCGGCTACTCTGGCTACTGATTCTAGAAGGAACCACACTTCATAGAAGTCCATAAATTTAATCATTTGATACTTGGTCAACATGTTATCTACTAAATAAATTTTGTTGTAATATCTCTTGTCTTTCTTGGCGTTGCAATTTGGGTAGCCAGCAGTGTATATCAAATTGCTGTACTACTATTGTTTCAATACTGAGTTTTACGCTCAGTTCAGAAAAGTTATTAGTCATATAGTTACAATTTTTCTTTCTTTCTTTTTTGGCGTGCTCGATGCACTCAATAATTAATTAATTCGATGCATACAAGAATTTATATACTATTAAGGGTTTAGTGCTGTTTAATCTTTGCTAATACCAAGCAGAAAATATTTTCAGATTCTTTGCTGTAGTATATATTGTTAGATGAAAGAATAAATCAAGTGCTCAATTACGCTTATTTATAATAATCTGAATACTGGTTTGTAATTTCCCCAAACATACTTTAATTAACGTTAAGTGTATTGCAGCCTATAATAACAGCATGCAAAGAATAAGCAAATTATTTTAACACAACTCTCGAACGATGTTACTCCAATGGATGCCGATACTTTAATTATCCTCATTCCGAACTGCTAATTAAGCTCCAGTTTATAGTCATTGAAAGTATTTCGTTATATAAATCAATGACGATGAAGAAAGAATGTGTAGACGAAGATGAAACATACAGGGTGTATCAGTACAGCGGTGACAAACTTTCAGGGGAAATAGAGTACACCTAGACGATGGGAAATCACGTAACAATGCATGATCGGAAACGCTTTCCTGGGGCTGTAATGAAAACACAAACCGTAAAAAAGGAAGGACACAAATAGTTAGACAAAACATGTTGTATTATGTTTAGCACAGCAGAAACCAACAAATAAGAACGAAAACAAACAACGATAGTCATTAAAAACAGTGTTCAAAATTACTGTTATGCAGGCCTCCCTTCTCCTGAGCATGGAACATCTGCATCAAAATGGAAAATCGCATCGAAAACGCATGACGCATGGTTCCTGCATCACGGTCCGAGTTGTAATTTCGAACACCTTCTTTGATGAAGACCGTTGTCTCTTTATCTTGCTTTTTCTTCGTTTTTGCTGTCCTCCGAATAATAAACATGTTTTCTCACCCCGTTCGTGTCCTTTCTTTCATGATTTTTGTGTCGTCACTACCGCGCCAGGAAAACGTTTCCGGCCATTGTCTGTGATTTCCCATTTTTTAGGTGTACTCTCTCTCTCCTGAAAGTTTGCCACCACTGTACTGTTACACCCTGTATATAAATCTCAGTTTCCTTAACTGCCATAAAAATATCGAAGTAATTTGAAGGCTGAATTTCACAGGTATAACTTCCAACACTTATATGTTTCAAGGCAAATATTGAAACATTTTATGTTTAGATTGTAGTTTAATAGACGCATTATATTAAGGAGTTACTGCTAACTGTTCTTATAGCAAAAATCGTATTTTATTTAATTTCAATGTACTTACAAGTTACTTTTTTCCTTCCTCGCTGCATGTATTCATAGTTTAATTGATACCGCTTCCGGTTGCAATCGGGAAAACCGGAGTTAAAATACCCGTGAGAACAGCCTAATGTTTCATTATTTTGGAAATCCTAATAGACTGTAGAATGTCTTTCGACTAAAATATGGTAGGTATTAATTTTTCACTAGCTGGATTTGACGAACAGGTCCACCTCCTGCCAGTTTAGTTTCTAAGTGGAGAAGAATTTAAAGAATTTTCTCCTTTCTCACAGTATGGCTTAGTGTTGCAACTGGAAACTCATCCATTTTGAAGTGGAAGGGCTGGAGTTCGAATACCGGCGAGAGTGTTGCTGATTTTCTTACATTTCTTGCTTCAAAAATCTTCTAAATAATTCTAAAATGGCACCCAACTAAAATGTGATAAGTTCACCTTCAACTGGATTAGGCGAATCCCTCTGCAGTATGTGTTTATGTGGTTAAGAATGTAAATAACTATTTTGATCCTAACTGCATGCATTCGTGGTGTAACTGACATCAGGTTCGGCTAGCAGTCGGAAGATTAGGAGTTAGGATTCCGGTCAGAGCATTATTGATTTTTCATATTTCTCCATTTCGAAAAGCCATAATGCTATATTTAATATCTTTTCGTTAAAAGCTAGTTCTATAAAAACTTCTATAATTTAATATTTCTATAGCAACTTAGCTACCAGTTACGTAGCTTAATTTTGTGGCTTTCGTCATTTTTGCATAGTTTTCGTACGAGAAGAAACTATTTCTCTTAAAATCATTTTAATACTGAGCCGTAATAAATTGTAATGAATGTATATGACATAAAATTAAAATATTAAAAAATTAATTAAAAATATTCTACTAGGACAAAAACTAGGTAAAGAAAAGCAGACATTATAGTAAAGAAACACGAAAAATATTAATGCCCTGTTTATGACTAGAAACCTGAGCTTAAATTTTTTTTTGCCCTACAAATAAAAACAAACTTAAATATGTAAGAATAGACTGCGCTCACTTTTCTCAAATATTTTGTGAAAAGATTAATAAAACTTGAAGCTTTATTAAAAGAAGCAAGTTCTACTTTTAAAATAAACATAGATTCTTCGTTTAGAAGCTATTAAAATAATTTCAAAGGATTTTAATCCTCTTAATAAGACAGCCCTTTGAACTGCATTTCATTTGGCAGCATAAGTGTAATTAAAAAGCTCTAGAAAATTAATTGATTACGAATAACTTCAAAAATTTGTTGTATTTATTATCATGAATTAATTTGTATATTTTCATCGTTATATTTTAATATAATATTGTTACTATGGACTAGCATGTGGTGAGTTTTTAAAATTACTAGCTGTTTTATTATTTTATAAACAACACAAAGGCTTTCTTAGTATTTATAACATTAATAATAAAACCCAAAATATGTTTATTTTTAAAATTAATCATGTTTGTAATAAACTTTAACCACAGAAAATGAACAGTCGTTGCGATATATATGCAAATTTTTTTAAAACATTTTTACATCCTTAACAGTTGGCAACATCTATTTCCAGAAACAGCAGTGTGCAATTTTTTTACCCTTTTACACATTTTTACAATGCCTCTAAGTTAGCAACATTTTTGCACACAAAACAGAATTTTAAATTTTACATTTTACATTACTTAAAGTTTACAAAATAGTTTTTCACAATAACTCTAGGACGTAGCAGCTTAACACTCAACTTTACATTGTATTAGCTTCCTCTACTTTTAATTTAGCAGTAACAGACTACTCAACCTCACTTAGTTTGGCAAATGCTAGTCCACTCACAGGAATTCAAAAGTGTAGTTCTGGGTAAGTTCAATTAGAACTTGCTATTTACTGGCTTTTTAATATTATTTTTATATTTTGATATATTGTATATAGTTTTTAGGTTTACGTACATGCATAATTCGTGTAGAGGAAGTTTTCAATAGGCAAGAGTTTCTAAATTATTTTTGTTTACTTAAAGAGTTTCTAAATTACTTTGGTTTTGCTTTAAAATTATTTGGTTTTCTACCTATTGAACTTTAATCAGTATTCCTAGTGTTTTGTTGCTTAATTTCTCAAAATTTTAACTAGTTTAATTTCTTTTTAATTTCATTTTGAGTGTTCGCAACATTTGATTTTACTTTTGGTTTTGAATTTTTATCCTTGCCTATATGGATGACGAAACACGATTTGAGTAATCAAAGAGTTAGGTTTGGAGGCAACTTCCCCTTGATAGGTCTGTCTCCTGCCTGCTCAACAATTATTCACTAATTTGCCTTAGATTTAAAAATTTTTTAGATTAATTTTTAGGAATTATGTATTTTTATTTTTTTACTTTAATCATGGTTTTAAATACGTACACTTAATTTAACTATGCTCTTAGAATTTAAATGATATTGTAAATTGGTTCGCAGCAATAATTAATTTTATTTTTGCAATTTTAAATTTATATTTACTTTTTACAATACAGAATATTTGTTAAATTTAAATTTCCTTCCTTGCAGCAATGGCGCAAGAGAAATGTTTTTAATTTTAAAAAAATTAATTTAATTTAACTTTACTATTTTCTTACATAGGTGTGTGTGTGTGTGTGTGTAATATTTATGTAAGATATAAGAAAATACGATAGCTGTATTAAAAATAATTGGCTACCTCAAACTTAACGGTGGTTATATCTGGTACTCTACCCCTAAATTCATCTATTCTCCCAAATTCGAAATCTTTCTGCGTTATATAATGCCATGTTCTTATTCTAGGATGATATAACGCGCATATAAAAATATTCTAATTGCTTATGATATAGAAATATCCTATCTACTAAGAAATGACTTGATTATATGTGAAAATAAAGATTGGTGATTTGTCGGAATCTCGTTTCGCCATCTTCGTCTCTTCTTGCCATTATACCCTCACGACTGCGCATCAAAATATGAATGTTAAATATATATATATATATATGATCTCTCTCTCTCTCTCTATATATATATATATATGCATCAAAATTATGACACATATGCTAATGAGGTACTTCATTTCAATTGAATTCTAATTACTTTTGCTAAAGGAGATAATTTACTCAATAACCTATTAGGGAATACTATATAAATATACACGTTGCGTTCTGCCGATTGTAATGAAAAAGGAGGAGCACAACTCTTACAGCAGTCCCATATACAAAATGTTAGCGTTAATCAGTTTACGGTTAATCAGTTTTGAGGTATACGAGTTACATACATACATACGTACGTATATACAGACGTCATGAAAAAGTTCCTTTTGAATCCATTTTACAATCCGTTTTGAAAACAAAACAGCTCTGCATTGTTTCGATACCTACAAACGTCACGCGAAAAAAAAAGTCCAAATGGGTTCGGGGTAGATCAAAATGGATATTTCTGTTGAAATAAGATACCCGAAATTTTTATCCTTCTTTTTTCTTTCAGAATTATTTTCGTTTTGTTCGTCTTTTGAACTTCCTTTTGTACTTCGTTCAAGGAAGTAAAAATTGAAGAGATAATTAAATCAAGTCATCTAAGTATTTTGAAAGGTTTGCTTTTTCCAGTTAATGAGCATTCAACTCTGTTTCTCTATTCATTGCTTGCATTTCTTATTATGCCAGAATTTAAGCTTTTAATCACACGTGCAAATGTTTACTTTAGTTACTCAAGTAACTAAGGCATTCTCGAAATTCCTGCCTTTAATTTAGTCATGCATGACATAATAAAATGGATTAAGATATAGGTTGCATGAAAGTCATTTGATATCGTTTTTAGCTTCTATTGTATTGTATCTAATCCTAGTTATCTTGTTACCCCCTATATAATGGCGGGATACATACTGGTAAATATTCCCTTGGAGCTATTGATTAGCTTATTGTTTCATCATCATCGGGAGAAGCAGCGATATGAGGACTACCGATATTGCACCTTTAAGTAAACGGCGGAATCAAAGTGTTATTGCATTTTCCAGAATTCGACTCTGATGCCAACCATATGGCAGTAGATCCTTTTAATCACCATACGCCCAGAACAGCTGTAATTAATCATTTATCACTTGCTGTTTCAGCCAAGTATAAATATTTTGAATTCAGTTAGCCTGAACGCCGTTCTACAGGAAATAATATAGCCCAATCGTTGTATAATGATAAATTTTGTGTTCTAATTCTCTTTCAACAACTGACGACAATTCTATCCCGAAACTAAACCCTCTAAAGCAAATTATTTACTTGATCGATATTGCATATTATATGACAAGACTTTGGGAAAGCATAGAAGCGTCATATTGAGATTACGACTCTTAGACTATTAATGTTCTCACTTCTTATTGAAGTATAGTTTTCCGCAGAAGTGATACTGGTCGTTAAAATAAATATGTTTGGCCGCTAGATTGCTCACATTTTATCATTTCCAGCATTGAGTTTGCAAACCTTTATTACTATTAAATGTCCATGTCCTTGAATAGTTGTTAAATGTTGTGCTTTTTAAAAGCGCAGTCATAACGTATATTTTAGTTTAAAGTTTCACCAAAATATGTTGCTTATTATCAATATCACAAAAATGTACAAATTAAAAATCTTGCAAATTTCTTTATTCCTATTATTAAACAGGGATCTTCTGTTTGGATCTGTTTACTCTCGAAATCGATTGTGTTTTTGGCTAAAATCTACGCCAAACACAAGGTCGTTGCTTTGCTACTTTTATGTTTCACTTTGCCATGTTTCTCTTTTGTTGTTACAAATGAAAACGTTTTCGAAAGAAAATTTGCCATTGTGAGCTTATAATGCACTATTATATAATTAGTATTATAATGTGATTTCAAATGCAAATAAATGTTCTATGATCTCAACGTTTTCCCATTTTCCTTTGCAGTGTGATAGAGGCACTTGATACACTTAAGTCGCTGATTGCTTATGAGATTTTGGCAAAATATGGACCGATTTTTGGACACCTTCTATACCAATCATGTAAATAAAAATAGGAATAAATGCAGTTACGGTAACAATCGTGATTGACAGAAATGCAATCGTGGAAATAAAATATTTTATTCAGTTTTTAGTTAAGAAAATAATTGTTTACATAAGCCCCTTCCCTCATGTATGATCTACAAATTATCAAAATGCGTTTCATAAGCAATACAATTTCAGTTATAAAGCAATACATTTCATAAAACTAAATAATAAAATATATGTAAACTCAGTGTTTCATGACTGACTGAATTAATTGTTGCTTTTAGAAATGATCGAAAACTCATTTTTAAGAATTTTTTCATTTTACCATTCGACAGTAGCCGAAATGTGTTACCATTTTATTAATTTAATACATTCGATCGCTCTTTAAATTAATAAGCAAAGCATTTGTTTCGCATAAAATTCTCTCTAAATGTACTTTACTGAAATCTTTAATCATCGAATAACTTAGCGAATATTGGTTATTAGTAGTCGTACTCTGGTTTGCAGCCTTTAACTCATTAAACGCATCGCAAAGGAAAAGTAATCATAGTCAAACAAACTTGAAAGAATTTTTTAATCCCACAGAGAAACCTGCTGCTCATAAATAATTGAAGGCTTTCGTTTTAAGTTACAAATTGAATACTATTTATAAGAGCATAAGACGATACCACGGCTCTTAAATATAATAACGTTCTTTTTAAATAATGCTATTAGTTTATAGAAGATAAGCCTTACATAAAAATTGCGAGTGCATTATTTTTTAAATGCTAATAATGTGGATAATATTTAGGCTGTTTTTATTAATATTTCTTTTTCTGCCAAGCTTCTTAATTTTTAATATGGTATCCTTGTCTTTATTTGTAATTTCCCGCTTTCCAATACTCATGATCTAGCTTTTCCTACCGGAAATTATTGAAAACTTCTATTTTCCTTTTTTTCAGATTTGATTTTTTGTAAACACCTAATCATGTCCTGATTTAATTTTATACACGATATGGGCACTGACACATGTAATTTTATCTAATTCAATGCTTTTGGGTTTATTATGCCGATCTGAAAAATTCTCTTTTAAATTCGAATAATTATAGGTAAAATATTGTTGAGGATTCTTCTTCATTAATTTTTTTAATCGAAAACATTATTTCATCTTTAATTCGCTGCTACAAATTGCAAAGAATAATTAAATGTACAAAATACTAATCTGTGCATCATCAGCTTTACAAAGATACATGTCATAATTTACAATTATGTTATAAAGCAAATTTTATCACTGAAGACATTATCAATACATCTATTTTGTGTTTACATCAAAAATTTGACCCATTAGCTTTATCGAATCTGTATTTGTTACATAATTCTGATTTATTCAAATTAAACTTAATGCAAATATAGTACATAACCATAAAAAATCATATAATATGTATTCTCCTATAAAAAGTTTATAAAAAACATATTATTGCATTTTCAATATTTTCCCATTATTGATAATTACTCGAAAACAGCGATTTTAGTGCATAAAATTAGATCATTTATATTTCGTATGAGATAATCAATAACAGAAATCAATGATAAATCAATAATAATGTTTCGCAGTCTTACAAATTTGTATTGATTATGTCATTTACTTTTGCGTCTGGGCTTAAAACCAAGCACTCGTAAGGATTTCATAGAAAACTGAGAATTTTAATATTATCTTTCTTCACTTACAATGAATGTAACATTTATTTTTGAGCTAATTTCTGTTAAAATAACCCATTTGAAATCACTTAACAAATGTTCATTTAATGTAAAAAATCTAGCTCTATGTATTCAAATATTAACTAAAAATTTTTCATACAATAGTAAGTAATTTAATTATGTAAAAGATAATTTTAGATATTTCAAAATTTGCATTAATTGAAGTTATATTTAGCACCTAGAGCGTAAAAACTGCATGATTTTTGTGAACTGACATAATGAATTATTACATATCCATGTTATTTAAAACATATATATATATATGTATATAAATATATATAATAAGTGGTGTCTCTAGGTATTCATATTTTAAATAACATGTATATTTTACCTGTGAATCAAAAATTGAAATAGTAAACAAATTACTGGATATTCTTAAACATTGAATTTTGAGTGATATTAACATTTTGTAAAATAATATGTGAAGAGCAGATGATGCATTATTGGAAAACAATCAGCATGCAAACCTACCAATAATCACCAAATACGTTCCGACAATCACGTGGGTAGAAGACGGAAATTGATAAGGATAAATAGGAGTTGCGGTTGGATCAGAATCAGACATCACCGGTAGATCATCTACGATGCTAGAAGATGCGTTATCATCCATAATGCAGTAGTCATAGGTTCTCGGGGAAAAAAAAACTCTCACTATGTTTCGGGAGATGAATAATAACGCACCCTTCGTCTGATGCGGAAGGACGGCTTCTGACTCGCAGACAGTCTAGCCGGACTGTGTGCGAGCGATGTTGAGTTGTTTAGAGTGTTCAACAGTCGCAGACGATTGCCAAATCGCCTCACTTTGGCGCCAAATAAGAGTTTCGGCTATTAAAGAAGACCCACAAGTAGATAGGATGTAATTCGAGACTGTTTAATTCTTGTTTTTATGGGGAAAATGTTAAATAAGATTACAAGACATTAGTTAAAAGTTATGTGGAATTTTTATTTATTTTAGTCACGTGGGAAGTTGCATCTCCTTAGTTTACATATTTGTTATTTTATCGATTTTCCAGAGTGGATATATCGGAGTCATAAGCAGAAAAGAGATTTTTTGAGGAATAAGACCACGCGTAAGTAAATAAAGACTGTAGTTGAACCCAATATCGAACTTAAAAGATTCCTGAAAATATGATAGTCATTAACATTCAATGTATTACTAATTTTTATTCAGACAATGTTACGTGCATCCATTTTTTGAGTGGATAATAGAAGTGAAGTCAATCCTAAATTTTATCGAATTCGAATCCTAAAACATTATCGAATCCGAATTCGAATTATCAAATTCGGTATTACTTCAAACCCTTCCTACAAGAATAAGAACAACAAAGTAAAACCTTTTACACAATGTTCAGAGTCATTAATAAAAGCAAAATTTCAAATCTGAATTTAATAAAACACAAATTTATGAATGTGCGTTTTTATAAATACACCTATATTTATTGCGGAGAAACAATAGAATTTAAAAAAGGAAATACACAAATTCACTCTTTACCTCTTCAAGTTTATTTTCTCAATTAAATTAAAAGAAAGAAATCTGATCAATATTTTAGACTTTTCACATTTTTATAGATTCGTTTTTGATCAAAGCAAGTGTAGAAGAATAGGATTATCTTAAAAGCTAAAATAAATAAGCATTAAGTATGGAACAATAAATTGTCTTATGAAAAATAAGAGTGTGGCACTCAATGTCACCAGGAGGTAATATTAATTATCTAGTTCCGCTTCTTCTGCTTCCATTTCTGAGAATAAAATGCGTGGTAAAAGATGCAATTTGTGCGACGTTTATATCCGATTTTTAATTTTTGGAAATAGCTTTGAAAAGAATACAACACAGTTTCCCCGTGGAAAATCATTTGTTTGTTGTAAGAATTATATTTTCAAGAGTGCAAATACATATTTCTTTTGATAATGAGCTTTTTGTTTAGGCATTTGAAACATTTATAGCAAATATGATAGCAGGTATTTAAGTAAACACATTATCACTTAAAGGGCATTTTCTATATTTCTAGAAAAGGGAATCGCCATGACATCTCGAAGTACGTAAGTTTATCTGAAATATAATTTACAATTATAGATGAAATTTGGTCTTAATCGTACAACGTTTTGTAAGAGAATAAGATTTAAGTACATTATACCATTTATGCATTTTATGTATTATATTAAAAAAAATAAACATTAAATTATTTCTGAAAGAACATTCCGTAAATATTAAGCTCAATTATTCTATGAAGCGCTTTTTTATTTAATTTCTTCATTCACTTGGAAGTTTTAAAGCATTCAAGATAATGCTCCTTTCAGATAGTGGATAATTAATAGCTATATTTCCCATATTTTCACGACAGCATTCTTGGATCCACGACTTTTGATTCTCTATTTGGAAAACAGGATTCTTTTGTGCATAGAATATTAGTTCAGTAATTTGAAACTGTGATAATGAGGACTGTGAATAAATCTAACTAATTTTCTCATGACATACATAGAGAAGTCAAAACAGCTCCAACCGCGGAAATTCTTATTTAGAAGAGAATCAAGAGCTAAACATTTTTAAGCACTAAGGTTATGCAGAAATCCTTATGATATAAGATTTTGCAAAATTAATTAAGAAAATAAGTTTTGATATGAGCTACTTTTGCTCTCTGGATTTTAAAACTATGAGTGGCATCTCGTTTTTAACCTGCTGTCGAGATATCAAATATTTCAGACAGAAGTACATATGATGTACACTGCGAAAAAAAAGAAGGGACAGTTCTGTATCTCCTGTTCTATTGGCCCTATTGACGAAATTCAACTTGAGTTTTTCATGTCACGAAAACGCGATTTAGGGTGTACTAGATTTATATATAGCATTGTTCTAAGATAGGTAGTTTGACACAATGTCGGACTTTTCCTGAAATGTCATGCCAATTTTTTTCCATATTTCGATTCTACGACTCAAATTACGCCAAACTACCAAGCTTTGTAAAAATTGCACGAGTAGTTTTTAAAACATTAGCTCTCAAAATTTTAGCTCCTCAGTGTTAATTGAATTAGATATATATTTGTTAATATCCCTTTTTTATTAAAACTTATTTCATTCTTCCTTTCATATTTCGAAACTTAGGTTCATTGCAAATAAAATTTGCCCATTTTTTGTGATTCATTTTTAAAATTTGTATTTAAAAATATTTTTTATTAATTTTTCGAAAAACCTTTTAAATTATACCTATAGAATAATCTATAAAATTTTTAACATTATCTTAAAGTAGGTGTATTTCTAGGAACACGTGCAAAAAATTGGGGTTTTTTTATATAACATTTTCAAAAATATACGGGAATTTACATATTGGCGCGTTTTGAAATTTGACGTATTTGTTAAAAGTGATAATAATGTCAAATGTGGTTTACGCACTTTGTTAAAATTATTTGAAAGTATTCTTACGGATTTCGTATTTATTTAGCTATTAATTTAGAATTGTAATAAAAATTGTTTTATTTTCCCGTGCAACGCAGATGATTTTTGAGGAGAAAGCTACGCCGGAATAGTAAAAATAAAAGAGAGCGTGAATTTAATAGTTAATAAATAAATATCTCGTAATTACTGTTGCCATCCACAAATATCGAGAAAAACTGAGGTTTTACAGAATATTCTAGTAAATAATTAAAAAGCTTATAAAAGCCGAATTAAAACACCTCATCTCAGTTGTAGTTGTTTTAAGCGAACTATTGTTTGTTTACTTAATGCTGTGATTGATTGTAACGAATTCCCTGTGAGATTGGATTAACTTTATCTGTTTTGAATTAAATTCTGTTTAACGTTTGAGATATTGTGATATTGTACGAATATCTCTGAGGGAATATTTCAGTATTTTGTTTTATTTCGTGTGAAAGGAATAAATTTTTTTGACTTTTGTAAGACTTGTGCATTCAATTCCGTTACGAACCCGTACGCACGCAGCAATATGAACGATGACTTTTTCCGCTCGTCTAAATGAATGAAAAAAAAAAAGAAATGAAAATAGGTTTATGCATTAAGAAGTTCGCAAGTGAATTATTCTTGCCGCAAACTGAAAAAAAAATGTGAAATAATAAATTTTTAAATTTCTCCGCAAATTTCACGCTAAATTTTACAAAATTTAATATTTAGGCATAATTTGAATCGTAGGATCTAAATATGGAAAATATTTCGCATGTAATTTCAGAAAAAGTCCGATTTTGTGTCAAAATACCTATATTAAAACAATACTATACATAAACCTAATATGTATCCTAAAGTCGCGCTTTTGAGGCATTAAACACGCAATTTGAATTTCGTCAATCGGCCCAGTAAGAACGGAAGATATAAAAGTGTCCCTTTTTTCCCGCAGTGTACTTCTCTTTTCTTTTCTAATTTTTTTAGTAAGGGGGCAGGTACTATATGTCCCCTCAGCGTTCGCTCTAGTACCTGATAGAATGGCAAATGGGTTTTATTATAGTACACTTGAATTTAACAATCTACTCATCAACTGGAGCTGCTTTATGATGGTAAGCATTATTAGCCATTAAGAACTGGAAACGATTATTAGCAATAGAATATAATCTCCATAATGATTGAGGGTTTCATTTCCGTACGCCACAGACTTCACAGAATCATCAGTAAATACCAGTAAGTCGAATCAAAAGAATTCTAATTGAGAGGGTAATTGACACTAATTTTAACATTATATTTTATTTTGAAAGCAGATTATAGAGAAAAAAGAATTAAGACTAAAAATTTCACAATTCGATACGTTATATATGATAGTAGAAGTATAAATACATAATCTCATGCATCGGTTGTTAGCAGTAATGATGCGTTCCTCGTGTTTCTGATCTTTATTTCTGGCCGACAAGATTCTGCAGCTAACTAAAAGCAGTAACTCGTCTTCAACGTATTTTATTTTCACAATCGATATCATTTTTGTTCTCCTATAGGAGAGAATTGCCCCCCTGTCAGCCGCCCTTAAAATTCGTAATAAATATTTATAAAAGTCTATGCAAATATAAGATTTTCATTTTGTCTCTTACTTGCACGCCCGAGGTATTTAAAAATTTAACTAGAGATTTTATCATTCTTGGTTATCTGTGATTAGAAATAAACGAATTGTATCAAAATAATAAAGTAAAGAAACTCTATTTGGACATTATTGAATTATAAGGAATATTAGACATAAAATGATAACATAGAAAGAAATGACTATAAGAAAAGTGTGTATACATATATATTTTAAAATGTTACTTTTAATATTTTCAAGCCTAAAACACAGAAGAAGAAATATATATGATTATCCAAATATGAATACGCATTAGCAGATGCTAAAATAAAGTATAAACATAGTAAAATGGTAACTTTATTTCTCTTGCCTTCTTGCCATGCCTTCGTAGTGTAGCGGACGGCACGCTCGGCGCTTATTCGAGAGATGAGTGGTTCGAATCTCGGTGAGGGCATTCACAATTTTTTAACTCTTCTGCTTTCGAAAAATACCTAATGTGTCTACAATGGCGCCCGAACAAAAAGGTGGTGGATGATGACTCTCCACCACCAGGATTTGGCGACTGGGTCCCCTAAACACCAGACGCTCTTTAAAAGGGGGAGTATATAAGGTATTTCTCCCGCCTTTGTGCTGTAGTAGTCAGCACACTCGGTGCGTATTCGAGAGGTCCGTGGTTCGAATCCCGGCGAGGGCATTGCCCATTTTTCCTCTCTCCTGCTTTCAAAAAATACCTAATGTCTCCACAGCTTGATGAAACGTTTTATAAAATAAAACTTATTTATATGAGTGTTTGTAAACCTTGGCTACTAAATAAATATTTGAACAGTTAAACGGAATTATAAAAGAATACTTCAATGGTGCTACACGGAGAAAGATACCAAAACAAATTTCCTGGCGTTCGTTACCTCAAACTTTTGCGTTAATAATGCCACAGTCACATTTAATATCAACTTAAAAGATTTAATAAATGTTTCTCCGTTAAGAAATGTTACTCCAAGTCACTGTACGTTATTAGGCCTCTTCCTGTTCGTCGCTGTTCAACTATCAAAACACGCTGATATATCTTCGACACCTGCATAAAAATTTTGCATAAAGAAAAAATACTCAATTAAACATAAAGAATTAAGTAATAGGTGTTTTTCTTACGAAAGAATATAAAAACTATAAAAGCGCAAACTTCTGAGAGAACAATTCAAAAACAATTAATTTTTATTTTGCAACTTTCTCAGAACTGGAAAGGCCGATTTTTAAGAAGTTTTCAACATTGGTAAATCTATTTCCAATTGTGTTTTGAATTTCCTTTTTCTATAGGTATTCGAAATTCATCTAGCTCTGCGATGACTTCAGCTTTTTTCACTGATATGCTCAGTATGTTTAATCTAATAAAATTTCCATAAAATTACACAAAATTCAACCATAAAAAACTCTCAGTTTTAAAAGTAAGTACACACAGATCCCTCTCTATCAGGTGCAAAGTAAATTTGCTGCTGAAAAAAAGAAGGCAGATTTTTTCCTTCTTAAAGAAGACCTGTGAAATTTTGCCTCGTAAATGCAAATATTTAAAAAATATATTCTTGCCTGGGACTTTTTAACTTAATTTTATATTCTGCTTTCCCCATACATACGGATATTAAAATTGCTTTTATTGTTATAATTGGTTATAATGGGTTTTAATTTTTTTTTCCATTTACTTAGAGCCCAAAAATCTGACTTTGTTAATGCTATTCTAAAATATTGTAATTATTTTAAGTTATTTCATTTTCAGTTTGTAATTAAAAATAATCGATTATGAAACTTATAAAAGCTATTGTTGTTCATAAAATGTGAATAAATATTAATTAAAAGTCAATTGATATTATCATTTCTTTTAAGAAAATTATTTTCAGAAATGAGCACGACAATTGTGTATAATGATACTTGGAATTTCTGTGCAAATTAAACACAGAATTTGAAGAAAATACTAAAACATATTCACCCATGTTACTCAGCCATTTTTTTAAAGTCCTGATTGCTTTCAATTCTTGCAATCCTTTTCTTCAATCACGACACTCACTCTCGAATTGGTTGAATGTGAGAGAAGGAAACGCACTATGAATAAAATATATAGCTAAAAGGCGATGATGTCATGGTATATCTAAGTATACTCAGCACAACTAAAAAAAGTCAGTATTTCACGTTCTACTGGACCAATGACGAAGTTTAATTTCGTTTTCATGTCTCGAAAGTGCGACTTGGAATATATATGTATTATAACATTGTTCTGCCATAGCTATTTTAACGCAAAACTGGACTTTTTCTACGTTGACATACCGACTAATTTTCCACATTTTGATTTTGTGACTTAAATTATACTTAAATATTAAATTTCGTAAAATTTTTGGTGAGAAACTTACAGATTAATTTAAAAATTTATCTTGGAGTACTATTGTCAATTTGTGCCAAGAATAAATCACTTGGCGAAATTCTTAATTTTTGGTACCTATTTTTCATTCCTGTTCATTGCACACGAGAAAACAAAAGGGCATTAAATGCAGGTATGCTTAGAAATAAGTCTATTTTAAGGTGATGGAAAAAATTTTCTAATTCAAAACATTTTTCGAAAAATTTATAAAAATTACTAAAAAATATAAATTTTAAAAGCAAATCAGAAAATGGCTACGTATTTTATTTGGACTGAACCTGAATTTCGAATTGAGAAAGAAGGAATGGATTAAGTTTAATATAAAAAAAGATATTTATAAATATATACCAAAATCAGTTAACGTTGAGGAACTAAAACTGTAAGAGCTAATTTTTAAAAACTACTCATGCGACTTTTACAAAACTTGGCATTGGGCGTAATTTGAGTTCGTAGAATCGTAATATGAAAAGACATCGTTATATCATTTGAGAAAAGTCCGATTTTGTTTCAGTAAAGTTATGTTAGAATAATGCTATATGTAAATCTAGCACATATCCCATGTTTCGCTTTTAAGACATGAAAAACGCAAGCTAAATTTCGTTAATCGACCCAGTAGAAGATACATACAGAACTTCTTCCCTTTTGTTTGCAAGGTATACACAACTAACAAGCATTGCCTTTGGCTTTGCCTTGGTGCATGTAATTAGCAACAAGAACTCAGCAAAGAATTGCTTTGCTGTCTTCGCTTAATCGTTTCCATTCAGGAAATGAACTTGGAAATGGATCACCAGGTTTCTTTGAAAAGGTTTGCTGTATATATACGCAGGAAGGCTACAGTCTCAGACAGCATATTATAATGTGCGTACTGGTTCCTAGTTTTCATCCTTCTGTCTGTTATTTAAAACAAGCAAGAAGTGAAAGGAATTTTTATCTGTAAGGGTAATGAATTAATCCTGTAGAAGGTTAGCATTCAATAAGTATTAAATTAGTGTATTCACTCTTCAGAGTAAGTTGTGATATTATGATAATTCATGCAAAGTTTATTCTTTAATAAGAATTCTTTCATGAAGGACTTTTGTAAAGAAAGTTTCATATTCCCATTTAGCTTGAAAACAAGAATGAAAATGTAATGCAGGGGCATTGTTCAATGGTTCAAAATTCACACCGTGATAAATAACGAAATGTTTTTTTGCACTCTGTGCTTGTAGGTCTTCTTCACGGCAAGAGCTTTAAGAAGAGTTGAACTGCATTTAACTATTTGGCGACTGTTAAGTTCTTAGGTATTTGTTTCCTGAGAGTAAAAATATCCTTAGCTTATAGTTATTATATGGTGGTAATTTCAATAATTAATAATTATTAAATGAGTGCACTAAATTATAGATTTATAGCTACCTGAAAGCACTTGTCTTTGACACAAATAAATAAGGTTTAGACTATTATAATTTTTTCCATGTTGACATTTACTTGGAATATTGAATTTTTGCGTTGATCGGTTTTTACATCTGTTGCCACAAGACCGAAATTGAAAATACATACACAGATAAACATCTGGCGCGACGAAAGCGCCAGCTGTAAAGAAAATTATCTTATGGCTGAAGTTACCTCTTAACCGCATAATATTAACTGTTTAACAACGAAACGTGATTAAATAAATTAAGATTTAGACCTCAGAAAATCAATATCAATCAAACTTATATCAGTTTTCATGATTTGAAACTTATTCCTAGTCTGAGAGATTCTTCAAATTGGTAATAATTTCAAATAATAACCTATTCCAAACTTTTCAGCAATTTCCCAAGAATCAGTAATAAGAATGTGATTTTAAATATTTACTAAAGAAAGTAAATTGTTTGTATAACACATTAAAACGTCTTATTCTAAATATGTATGATTTTTTACATAACTTTAGCTATGTTTTTGTGAATACTGAATAGCTTTGAAAGCCATTAATTCATAATACCTTTCTAGAAAAATGGACAAATGCTCAAGTATACTAGAAACATTCCATAGAATTCTTTCATCAGTTGAAGGAAACACAACTAAAAAAGAAATGCTTTTCGAATGACAAAATAGGGGTGGAGGGAGAGTACAGACAACAATCTGCAGTTCGGTGAGAAGAAGTGTACGTTTCATGTCGTTAAACCCTTCTACAAACTATTTTTTACTGCCCAGAAGGACAGTGAGAAATATTAATTTGTTTCTTCTTCTTATCGCTAATGAAGGAGATATTTTGAAACACTGAATTTGTTAGACATATTTTCTCTTATTTTTTACTTTTCTGTTGTTACTTCGTTCCACCTTTTAGTGATAACGCTACGAAATTTCAGTTTATTTTATAATATTTTGGTTAACGAAGCTTAATTACAGTATGATTACGTTACCATAAAGCTGCAGCTGATACGTTAAATGACTCCGCTTAATAATTCTTACATAAAATTTGAAGACAAATGTTTCTTAAATATTAAAATAATAAGTAAAAAAGGTATTAAAAAATCATAATAAAAAAATCTGAAAGCTTTCAGATTTTATACTACTCTCAAAGGAGCGTTTTTTTAACGTTTTGTGTGTTACCTTTATTTACTAAATACAATGCTCTTCGCACTTAAATCATAAAATTCAATTCAACAGCAATATCGCAAAATAAATTTCAAATGATCATACCTTTAGGATTTCCGATACACAGTCTCGCCCGCTGGAGATAAAAGTTTTTTTTTTCGTACAGTGTTGCCATTGCTCGCTTTGAAATCGTTGAGTTTATTAATAATAATTTGTTAAAGTTTTCCAAAAAGTGAAATATATGGATATGGATGTGGTGAAGTGTGCTGGACACCCATCGTTTGATCATTGGCAATGTGGGTATTGTCCAGGCACACTAATTATCCAGATAATTACACCCCACTGGGCTCACAGGAGACCATGCAAGGCGTTGTTCGCAATGCTTTGTATTAGTACCATACCGCAGGCAGTGACTTTCTTTTTTTCATTAAATATACATTGATGTTTTCACAGTTGTTGCCTTTCGCACTTACATGCTATGGAGGACAGCTCCAGGTCTGCTTCCACACAATGTTTTAAGTAATATCTTTGGTATGTTATTCTAAAACAAATTGCAAATTTGAGATACCAGATGCCCATATTCGGGTGGAAACGTATGTTATTCAAAATTTGATGGCTCTAGGTACCGTTGTTTTATCACATTGCAAGAAACATACATACTGTTACGAATTTTGTATTTACTTAGATTATTTTTAATAGAATTATAATTATAATTGTTTTATTTCCTAATGTAATGCAGCGCGTGACACATTTTAAGAGAAAGCTACGCCAGAAAAGTAAAAAAACAAGAGCACGTGCATTTAACATTGAATAAAAGTTTATCGCCATAATTTATTTTTTATTTGAATAAATGTAATTGACTATCCGTAACCGTAATTCTACTCTTTTTGCTTTCCAGAAATTGCTAGAATTGTCTCGCGTGGCCGGAGAGAATCATCTCAGCTTTGTAGTTGTTTAAGCGAGCTGTTGTTGTTTACTTAGCTGCTGTAATTTTGTGATCGGATTAGCTTTCTCTGCGCTTTGGATTGCGTTCTATTTAACGTTTTAGCTGTTTAAAATATAGCTGCTATTTATATTGCGTGATATTGTGATATTGTAAAAATATCGTTGAGGAATAATGCAGCGTTTTGTTATAGTTCTTGCGATTAGAATAAATTTTAATTACTTTTTATCGAAATTGTGCATTCAATGTATTACGAACCCGTACGCACGCAACAATATATTTATGCAGGTTCCTCATTATGTAATTTATTTAAATATAATACAGGACTCTAACGTTTGGTGGCAACAATTTGAAAAGCTAATTAAAGTTTATACTGAATCGACAAAAATGCCAAAACAAAATTAATAGTCCTTTTGGGCAAATTGCCCCTTTGAACTAAATATTAAAATTTTATATGTTTTTTAATCTTTCTTTTTTTAATATGTAGCTAGATATTTAAAAATATTTTTAATCTTTCTTTTTTTAATATGTATCTTTAAATATTTTTAATCTTCCTTTTCTTAGTATATATCTAGGTGAATTTAAATTCTTTAATATTAAAGTGGGCTTAGTAAAATTAAGACTGAAATAAAAATAAAAAAACTTTAATCGAAAGGATAACTTCAAATACAGGCATAATTTGTATTAGAGTTCAGTATAAGGGTTTCAGAAACGTAAATATGATACATAATTTAAAATATAATTAGTTTTTACTATAAATATTCAGACAATCGTACGAAACTGTATGCAGTAGGCGATCTTCTTAGCCCGTATTTTCTCTCGCTGTTTCTCAGAATTACGATGCAAGAAATTTTGTACATCTCTGATATTTCTGAAATATTTTAAATGCATTTAATATGATTAAAAACAGAAGGCTTATGATGCTTTAGTTAATGATTTTCTGTAAAGGGCCACATTATTGTTATTATTTTTATAATATTTTTTTAATATTAAAAATCTGAGATATTCAAGGGGCAGTTTGTAAACAGTTTTGTTATAAGGAACGTTATATCATTTTAGACACGCATGTCGGTAAAAGCATCTGAATTCCGTTTTCGTTACCTGATATTATTTTATAATAACTACATCTTTCTAATTTGCAACAGATTGTCTTTCCATTTGTATGCAGTAATGATACGATTGAATGGTTCATTCTATTTCAAACTTCAATACTTCATTTACGTGAATTAGGGTTAAACCCATCCAATTAACTTCTGTTGTTTAGCCTTCCTTGATTCAATGAATAAGCATCTTAAGAGTCAGCCTATTGTATCACTGTCATCATTTCTTTCGGATTATATTTAATAAAATAAAGTTTGCGTAAATAACACAAAATGTTTCATTATGGAGTGTTTCACCCTAAAATGTATTCAGTGTGTTCCTCATCACAGGAAGCCACAATCTGCAAACATGTCATCGCAACATTCATCGGTGCGTTGAGCATATCCATATCTACGGAAGTGACATCGTGCCGATGATATATAGAAAAAGAGATTTGAATTTTGGAATTAGAAATGAAAAGTGATGCCAAAAAAGTGCATTTTAGAGGAACAATTTACAGACGCTGTTGTGACATTCAGAGATTTATTTTATTCAGCTATTGAGCTTGATCGCTGCCAATCAGATGGTAGATTAGATTATAAATTTGTGATATTAAAATAAATTCGTTTCATTTTCCTATTGCACTAAAATGGCTAGTATATACGAGTATAAACTTCAAACTTCTTGCAGTTACAAATCTGTGGAAGCAAGCTCAGGAGATCAAGAAGGCCAGCCAGTAGAGTATGAGCGACTAATCAGTTGCTCGGGATAAAACTTCTTACACGGGCTGACATATGAGGGGTGCACCATCTTGAATGAACGTTATAATCTGTTTGACCCTTCGCTTGTCAAACAAAGTATTACTTTCTCGAGTAACATTTTCAGGTAGCACTGTCTTGTTACAAAGCATATTTTCCAGCCACTTGTAGAATACTTGCAGTAATACAAACTCTTGGCTGTCGAAAAATAATGGGCCAATGATGATAAATACCGTGAAATCGTAATGGCGGCTTTGCTATGCCCTGTGTGTAATGACTTCACTGTGTATACATGAAGGTTTTCTTTTTCTTGTGTACGTACCGCAAAATTATGCTTGTCCAACGTATATTCAAAATGTATTGTGAATCATTACCAGATATCTTCAACGCCTATATTGCAATTTTCTACCCCGTATGTACATCACTTGGTTGCAATTGATGCAGTGATCGCAGCTTGTAGGTATATAATTGCAAAAATGCGCAAGATCTACAAGAATAATAAAATCTGTAAACTGGTGGTTCAATCAATTTCCAGAACACCATTCGCTAACATTGGGATCCTAGATTCTTCATCTGGGCTACCACACTGTTTGCAAGGGATTTGATCTAAGATAATCTTCCACTGCGACTTCAAGAGGCTGAGCTTCTAGTTTTCTCGAAAACTCACAAGAGATTTTTTTGTGTTGCTACAGTCATTGGCACTCCCGTTTGTTTAAATTTTTTTGTATGAAATTGCCATATGCTTTTGCGTATGTGATAGTTTCATATAAAAGAAAATTGAAAACATGGGAGGACATATAACATGCACATATATTTTTGATATATGCGCATGTTAAATATACTTGCATGTTATCATGCATTGATAACATGCGCATATATTTTTGTGCATGTCATCAATGTATATGCGTTTAACATGCATGTTTATGAGTAAGTATCAACCCGTATTGTTATTAGAAACAACGTGCCAGCAAAACAACTCTGCACCTGAAAAGCTCTGTAAAACAACCCATCCATAGACATTTTTTGGCACTGTTCACTCCCTTGCGTCGCTAGAGAGTTGTTACTTCTAGCCAGAGGAGGTGGTTGGCCGTCCAACTGTATTATGCAATCTTATTATCCAACTATAAGCCACCACGTGTCTCCGTCCTTAATCACATGGGATCTCTATAGAACTATCATAAAACTAAAGCAACTAACGTCATACTCAGGTAGGACTACTTATCAGCAATGCTTTGTTTACCAGCCTCATATTAAAGCAATACATCGATTTAAGTCCAATGATATAAAAACAAAATTGAAGTTCTGAGGTGGGGGACAATTTCAATTAAACCTAATCTCATTTGCATACCTATGCTTCTTATGATGAGTCGCAAACTATCGATGAAGATTTCACTTTTTTAATGAAAACATTCTAAATTTAAGATATGAGTTTTGATACAGATCGCGTTCCTAGGAAAACTTATGCATTTTTATGAGCTTTTAAAGTGTATAGATTTTTTGGTCCATCTATACTAAAAGTTTTAGGATTCGGAGTCAGATTCAGATTCGAACAAATTTCAAAAGCATCTCATCTCTAGCATGAAGCTAAACTGAACAGTAGTCCATTTGGTTTACTGGTACAGTTAAGCTGTCAAATTACTGGAAATGATATAACTCTTAATTTCTCAATGTTTTCCAGCAAGCTGCAAAGTTTTTAAAACATCATTACCAAACGAATACAATTTATTTCTAATATCTTCGAGCTATGGAGAAGGAAATTCAAAACTAATATAATGATTTTAATTGTCTCAGAAACATTCTGAATCTATGGCTTAATTAGCTAAAAAAGAGACAAATATGAATATAAAGTCCAAACTAAGAAAATTTAGAATTCAAGCCCGAATTAATCATTCTTACTGTAAAAAGAGTTAGCTAATATCTACAATTTCATACTATTCGCTTGGCATTTATTACAACAAATATTGCATGTAATCTGATCTAAATGCGTTTACAGTATGAAACGGCAACAAGTGAAAAATAGTAATAACAGTAAAAAGACTAATTAAGTTATTCAACTGAAATGCTTTTGCTTTTCTTTTTCTCTGTTTCTGTTCATAACGGTAGGTTATGTTAATCATCGACTAACATACGTGACACCATCGTTTAGCGATTGTTGAAACATCTGTTGCCAAGGAAATTGTCACACGTCTGTTATTTCGAAAGAAAGCTAGAAACTAAATTGTCAGAAAACAACAGAATACAAGATCACGTATTAACACTCCGTAAAGAAAATATTTTCGCTTGATTAAAGGAAACTATTCGCATTGATAAAAGAGCCAAATAAATTTGGAACCGTCAGGAGGAGGAATTTATAATATTTAAAAACGTATGTATAAGACTGGCTGTTGAATTATCATTTTAATACAAAGGTACTTTATTAACAAACATTATTGTTCAAGAAATGTTACGCTTTTATTAAGGAAACATAATTACATTCAAATAGAAGTAATTGCAGAAAACATTACACAGACGTTTCTTATCCAGAACGAGCGAATGAAAAAAAGAAGAAACAAAGAAAGGAGCTTTTCTTTTGAAAGAAAAAATTGGGTTCATTTGAAAGAAAGTTTTTATTAATATTTTTGATTTATTCGGGTCTGTCAAAAAGTAATGAATATATGATGAATATTTACTCGTAATATAATATTAAGTTCTTAACGTAAAATAATTATTTCGTACTAAATTGTGATTTTACAATGAATAAAAAAGTGCTTTGATGTTTTATTTTTGTGCGTTCAAGACTCGGGAAACTAAAAAAGATCTATCAACATTTTACAAAATATCAATATCCAATTCAAATTGAATTTAAGATCTTCTTTCATGTAGTTTCAATACCTGCGTCCAAAGAAATGTTATTGTCAAAATAAATGCAATATTCTGTTCGAGATTAAAATACAAATGAAAGAGAAGACTTCTGAAACTAAACTCGAAACATTTATTTTTCCTTTGCGTTTAAAACTTATATTCACAAACATAGAACATTGCATGAAAATTCTGGTTACTGCAAGATGTATACTTGTGCTAATTCATTTATGGACAATGTGAAATAATGCACATGTTCATGGAGTTTAAATCCGTTAAACAAATTCACTTTTTAAAACTTTATGTTTTTGATAATCTGTACTCCGAGCTAATTTTGTGGTTAATGTATCACGTTCTTTAAGTGCATTTTATGTTTCAATTTTAATTAATTCAAAATAAAATACGCGTATATCATAAAAAAATTTAGTTTCTGCTTCTATTTCTGCCGATTAAAGCTTATGAAAATTTGCCGAGAAACACACAATTTAACGTAATTTTTTCTTTTTATAGTTTTATATTTTTTTATCGTTTCTTTTTATAAATTCAGAAATATATATGCATGTATGAGTGGATGTATGTATTCATGTATGGATGTAAGTATATATGTACGTATGCATACCTGTGTATACACTCACACGGACATGAACATATACACATAAACACGTGCATTCATGCGTACATTTCTGAATCCTTTCCCGACAACAGAAGAGTATCGTTAAACATTATAACAGACTTTGAAATTTTATTTCAACGAATTGAATAAAAAAATAAGTAAACTACAATATGTTTTTATAAAAATCTAAATCCATTATTCTAACTTGTAAACATAAACTGAAAATTTTCATCATGTGTTATAGTGGTAACGTTTTCCATGAATGAAATTGAAATGTGTTTTACAGCCGGAGGATTTTGAAGCTCCATCACAAATTTCGAGAATAATTTGACTAAAATACTATAAGCTTAAAAACAGTAGTTCATTACAAGTTATATTTAATTGAAGTAAACTGTAAAACATTTTCATTCCAACCATTTTATAAAAAATCAGAAAACTCTAAAACAATTGAGTATTTAAAAGATTAATGAAACATGACGTTTCTTTATAGATTCATATAATTGTGAAAATTTGAATAACAAATAATTCTATTGAAATCAGAAAACGCTAGAAAAATAAGGAAATATATCTGGCACTCTAGAAGAATTCAAAACCTATTTTAGGTTTATTTCCATTCGAATGACTTTTGTCGCATTAAGATTGAATTTAAAATTTCTTTCTTTCCCGATATGGAGCTTACTCGAATATTCGTATTGTTACGGATTTCATATTTATTTGGCTATTTATTTAGAATTGTAATTAAAATTTTATATTTCCAGTGCAACACAGAGAATTTTTGAAGAGAAAGCTACGTCGAAAAAAAAATAAAAGAGCGCGTGCATTTAATGTTTAATAAATAAATTTCTCGTAATTACTGTTGCCATCTAGAAAAATCGAGATTGTTCTACTGATAATTAAAAAGCTTATAAAAGCCGAATTGAAACACCTCATCTCAGTTGCTGTTGTAGTTGTAGCTGTCTAAAGCGAAATGCTGTTTGTTTACTTTATGCTGTAGCAATTTCGCTGTGAGATAGAATTAGTTTATCTGTTTTGAATTGAGTTTTGGTAAACGTTTGTGATATTGTGACATTGTGCGAATATCTCTGAAGAAATATTTCAGCATTTTGATTTATTTCTTGTGGAAAGAATAAATTTTTGTTAACTTTTTAATGAGTTGTGCGTTCAATCCATAACGAACCCGTGCGCACGCAACAGTATTTTAGGAACAGATCATATGACTGAAGAACAGAAAGCATTCTCATTATTAGATTCTCAGCGACGTCTCATCAGCAAGTCATAATGAAAGTTTTCTTTGGCAAATGAAGATAATAAGGAACTATACTATTATATCCGACCGTGTTTTCCGAGAACATTGTAATTATCATTAAGTTCTAAAAACAAAATTTAAATACATCACAGGGGAAAATACATAATACTATAATAAATTAAGTTCATCGATAATTCTGCAGTTACTAAGGAAACCAGGAAAAGGCTTTTAAGTACACTGAACTACAAAGAATTATTCCGAAACTTCCTATTCAGTAATGCGTCAACACAGAACTCAAGGGAAATCTCTGGATATATTACACTGTACTGAGATCCATTTATGCTATAAAAGGAAACAATACAATCAGACCCAGACGTTAACTTCGTATGTTTAACTTCATATAAGAGAATTTTCTATTTCATGCGGACGGTCACAATAACACATCCTTTATATTACAGTAAGAAGTTTTCATAATATGATAATCGGAGAAATAATATTTATTTGCTCATTCTAAGAGTAAACATAACCGATAATTTCTTACTTTTGAACTGTAAAGTAATTTTAATCTCCAGTTTTGGGAATGTCAGGTGTTTCTTTGAAATAATGTGCTTCTTGAGTTCTTTCCATTTATCAACCCTTCGCTACTGGAGCTTGCAGCTAAAAATGTTGGCTCGTAAAGCACTGAAGATAAACGTTCATTTCGTCCAGATAAAAATGTACTAATGTAAATCTAATTAAAGTACTGGGATGTAAACAAAATGCAGTGTATTCATTTTTAATACAGTATTCGTGTTATAAGGGATGTTTTAAAAAGGATTCAACTTACAAAAATAAAAATTGTGCAAATGAATTCATCATTCCCTCTTAGATAAGATGCGAGCGATAGGTAAATACGAGAAACGCATATAAAAAATTAAGAAAACAACTCAACTGAAGGAAAACGCAAGACAACAATCCAATAAAATTGAAATATCAGATACGTAATAAGTTCGAGAAAATAAAAATAAAATAATCAATGAAGGAGAAATTTATATTGCAAATCAGGTTTTAAAGAATTTAAGAGAAACTTCAGCCAGGATGATCAAATATAATACACAATTAACAAAATAAGCCCTTCTTTCATACTTCCAAAGGTCTTCAATGTTTCAAAGGTTCCTGAAATGAGTTTCTGTATAAGGGTTTCTTCAGATGCAACACTAAATAAAAACAAAAAAAACTAAAATATTAATTTGAAATTTGAGGATATACACAAAAGCCATACATTATTCTCCTGCAAAATACGCAGTTTAGGTTTCACTGTAGAATTGCAAGACTTATTTTCAATAGACGTTTTTTAAAAAAGTAATTAAAAACGTTGAAGAAAAGGAATCTCTGAAATTTAGAATCTTATTTAACAAAACTGTAAATTTCAAAATATCTACATTATATTCTTATTTGAGCAAAATTTAAAATAAAGAATTTATATCGCTTTTCTGCTGCTACAAGCACCCATTTCAAACATGATTGCTAAACAATCTAAAACGCCGGGGAAATAAGGCTGCTGGATTTTGCAGATTGATGTGAACTGGAATTCCAGACTGGATGAGTGTTTTTATGGATGTTTTCGAGTATAACATGAATGGGAGTTCCTTTATTAAGACCTCCATGAAGGAATAAGACATATCCCTCTCGCACTTTGAGCATTTGATTAAACAAACAATTTTGTTAATTAATAAATTACATATTCATCCTCTCGTAGCAATATCCCTACTATGTGAGTTCAACTCGAACCACATAAAAGCTTTTTTTTGTGATTTTAATATCTGTTCAACTAGGATTCATTTTCACGTTCATGCTGATTGATTGGCAAGTAATTGTGCCGCATTTCTTAAGCTTATAGTTTTCCAGTGATTGTGTGGTCCTGGCTTTCGCTTGCTTGTTGCGGCTGATTAGTGATGTCATCTTTTAATGAGGGCATTTATTTTACTACAGTGTGTTCGGTATCCTTAATGCTTGTAATGATGACATAGAAATCATATGTTGTATTGCAGAACAAGAGGGCACTTGGGCCTTCGCAGTCAATATGTAACTAATTCTCCTTTATGAATGAAAATAGTGGAACAGTAGTTCCCTTACAGCTGCCCTTTATAGTTTCATGTGCGATAAGGAGTGATGCAATATACGGCGGTTTATAGGAATATAAGAATCTTCATGTGCGTTTGGCGCCCATTTTTGAGGCTAAAATCAAAGTCAAATAGTCGAGTCTCTAAGAGACGTGAAACTCTCATACTGTAGAAGTAATAACGTTCCGCACAATGTCACCACTTTACACTGCGAATCGCAAATTCATGTTGTGGCTCAGAAGAGCACAATGACCTGCGATACGTTTGCTGGAAAAGCAGCTCAATTTTCAAGGAGATCCTCTAACGAGAATTCTGTAATTCCTCTCTTATCGTTTTCAGTTATAAAAAGTCAGAAACAAAATAAATGCAACATAATAACTGATGGAACATGACTATTTCAATCTGAAAAATGTATCAGACACAGCAACGTGTATCAACTAGCAAAGAACTTTTGGAAACTTGCTGTTAGCAGGAACTCTCTCATCTAGAAATAAGACAATTAACTCTATTTACTTCTGACAGCCCACTGGATAATTCCATTCTTAATTTCTGCTGCTGATATTCTTTTTAATATTATTAGTGATTACCAAGCTTTTCATAGGCTATAAATAAATAAGTCAGAATTCAGTGCTTCAGTTATTCATGACCTAGAATGCGCAAGAAGTTCAATCATGCAATCATACACCTGGTAGCTAAAAATTATTTTTTTTCATGCTATGTTTATTTATTTTATTTTCAGAACCAGATTTCATGATTGTGTAGTGATTGTTAACATATGATAACAGTTATACCGATTTCTTATTCTTTGCATGCTGAATACTTTTTTTTATTTAAAAAATGGAGGAATAAATATTTTTAATCAAGAAATCACTTTTTTCCTTTCCTTTTCTTTGCACCCCCCTTTTTTTTGTAAAAATCGACGCAGTTAACCATTGCTGTGATTGCTTCAAATAAATGTGTTTACAATATACCAGAAAATTTTTAATCAAATTTCTTTTAGAAGATTCTTAAAATTATATATTCTTCTGAATCGGATGAAGATCATACTAAAATTCATTTGTTTCCATGTCAGTTAATGCATGATACCTTCATATAAAATTTATTGTAGGTAAAGACGTTAAGAGTTGCAGCTTTATTTGCTTATAACTAACAAAATTTAAGTGAAAAAATTGGGAATAGCTGTGCCACAGAAAATTAAAATCCGTACCTTAAAGAAATCAGAGGCATCAGTTATAGCAGCAAGTGGAATAGCTGTGGAAGGTTGATTTCGTATGTCCAAAACAAAAGGACGAGAATAAGCAGATGAAGACCAGAAGTACAGTACTCAATTTCCAAACTGTAGAAAATAATCATCACTTTTTTAAAACGGTTCGGAAAACTTCAACGTGTTTAGTACTTTATAGTCTATTTATGTTTCCATCATTTTAAACTAAAGAATATATTATTTTAAGTATCATAAAAACATTTTGTAGCTAGAGAAATTTTACCCATGTCGTTTCTTTTAAATTCTTTTTGCCTTCAACAAAGGAATTTAGTGCACGAAAGGAATCCACCATTTAGAGGAAGGAATGCCATTTGAAAGATGGACTTAAAGATGGCTACCATGCCCGTAATTAAATTTCATCCAAACTTGATTCACATAATATTTAGAAATCAAAGTAGAAATCTCAGGGAATTGTGGTCCATTTGTGGATCACGTTACTTGACAAAAAGAGAGCTTGGAATCCGCATGTGTAACTCACTGAGTTAAGCATCTCTAATGTAATATAATTTTAACAGTTTCTGCAAAAAAACACTTGCAACACTCACAGAATGCAATTCACTGCAAACAACAGCTGAAAAATGACAAGTGGAAAGTAGACAGACTAATTTTTAAAACTTAACATCACTGCTTGCCATGCTGCTTTTAATTAAATGTAAGTTCACGAAAGCGTCCAATATTGTCTATTCTTCTACAAACGTATGTCTCCAACTATACGCTGCTTCTCTTCGTTCTTGATTTACGCTAGAGGACGCAACTTCTCTTAATAATTTTGAAATCTAATTAAATGGTATACTGTAATTGGCTATTTGTATGCGCTCTTTTCTAGCTTTACTCCTTTTACACTCTTATCAGTGAACATGAAAGAGAGCTGCAATTTTTCTTATTCTTGTTACTTACGTCGAAATTTGCTTACGAAGAGATGAGATGTTTTACTTTCATTTAATTAAATTCTAGTCAACACATTACTATCCGGAATTTTTACTCTGTATAGATTACATGAAAATCCAGAGTTTGTTTTGAAGAGCCTTCCCAAATGTAATATCAAGATTGTTTTCAGATAATTCTTTACTTTACTTTTAGAAAGAGGTGAGATTTGATGTAAGTGCTTAATATTAGTATTTGTTAACATAAAGCCTTAAGCCAACTTTCTTGAATATCTCTTTCAGCACCAGACAGAAGACATATAGCAGGGTAATCGGAAATAAAGTGTGTTACAATTATTCTTAAGACTTACTATCAGTTATTTTGAATTAAACTTCTTCCTGTTCTTCTTGACTCTTTATGATACTCACTTAGACCAGGAAGTTAAGACAACTGAATGGTACGCGGCAGAGTTTAAAAGTTCTTGTTTGGATGTTAATCTTAAGAGTGAGTCTATTACAGCTTGTTCTGCGTCGATGTCTTTTTGCTTGAGTAAACGGCTTACAATAATAATAAGTGGATATGAGAGTTAGTTGTTATACTTGAGAAGAAATCGTTTATGTTAAATAATTGTTTTAAATTTCTAAAAAACCACTAGGAGAGGATTATAAAGATCTGCTTGATTTTAAGTTTGACTTGTGTGTTCCATTAACTCTTGTACATTATCAAAGGCGATAATTCACAAAGTCGTTTAGTGGTGTGAAACTCAAACTGCATGCTGGCCGAATGCGTAATTTAAAAAACAGTTAAAGAAGCAGAATTTTCCTTAAAAGGGTTTTTTTCAAGAAGGTGAAAGCTTTTTTTTTCTAAAGCAAACGAAACCTTTAAACTAAATTTTGTATTTACTAAATGTTTTTTTATTATACATACACTGTAATAACAATGCTAAAGAAAAATTCAATTTATATTTATTTTGTTTCTGAAACCTAAAGGCTGGCACCTGCAAGAAATTTCTGTTTGTCTTAATTTGTAATTCAAACGTAGTGACAGCTAAATATCTTTAGAATGACATTTATTTCAATAATTCTAATATGTTTAATTAATAGATCAATAATCTTTAACGTGAACTAAAACAAATTACGAAAAGTTTTCGATTGGGACAAACTTTTAAGAATAATGTATGACAATGTATTTTCTGGATACATACAAAAAATACATATATTTGTATGTAAATAGTTACAGATTTCTTTATTTCTTATTACAACTTTCATCTACAACAGTTGAGGGTTTTCGATTTCGATAAAATTTAAAACCTTGGAAAGAAATAATAGAAATTTTCTCCATGATGAATTATAGATGTTCAGTGATGATTTTATCCAGTTCCTTTCTTAGACTTATTAAATTTCAATTGCCGAAAAACCTGTTCACATATAAATGTGCTCCAAAACAAAGCGATTACTCTTGTTGCAAAATTTCGTAACCGAGGGTACTTATTTTTTGAGAAGTACAAATATAATTTAATCGAAATTTTACCTTAAAATTTTGATATTAATTAATTTACAAGAAATGTTTTCGCGGGCTGTGTAAAGCTGCTTCGGAGACTGCATACCGCTTATAGGCTGCCAGTTTGATATCATTGGTTTTGTTAATTGTGTTCAACCGTTGAGTACCGAAGTCACATTTTCTTTCACGAAACAGAATTTTTTTTCCTTTAATTATTACCTTTCTTTCCCTTGTTGCATTCACTGGTTGCATGATATGGAGAATTGTCAGTTGGAAGGTCATAAGTGCACTATATGCATCATATAAAATATAAAATATTAATTAAGATTAATATTTTATGGTTCAATATGAGTAATATCAATTTTAATACAATCTGCGTGGCATAATTTTCTGTGAGTAACGTACAGCAGATTATATGTTAATATGCTGTTTTTGGTACTGGCCAACAGTCTTACAAAACTTTAATCATTAATTATTTATTTTGACAATCATAAATACTTCGTAAATACCGTACTCATTAGAAAGGTTTCCGCATTTGAAAAGTTCAATGAGCTTATAAAAACGAAGTAATGTTATACAGTAATGCTGCTCTTTAAACTTTATTGTAGTATTTGGTTAGAAAGTAAGGTTGTAGAGAAGACACTGACATCATCGCAAAAAAGAAAAAACATTGTAACTAGGTAAAGTCTAGCTATTTTTAAGCTATTTTTATGGATTATCAAAATAAAATTAATTAATTAATAAATAATTCAAATTAAATCATTCATGTAATAATTCATCAAATATTCAAAATATCTCCATAAAGGAGTTGAAATATTTCTTGTAATTCGTTGCTTTGATTTTTTGCATCTCGAGCTAATAATATTAAGTAGGTATTTAATTAAAATCATAAATGTGCATCAGAACTCTAAACATTCACAAACTGAATGTGGCGACAGCTCAATAAATGGATTGTCCTACTGGTCAAAAGCATATTTATTGTAATTCATGTGAGGGAATTTAATGTTCCTTTTATCGTATTTTATGTTAACAGATTTTATAGAATTAAAAGACAAAATATTTCTTTTTATTTCCATAAATCCTCTTTCGAGGCAATAAATTTTGGTATAAATAATTAAACTAATTTTGGTTTATTTACATAGTACTATTCTAAGAGCAATTTTCTGTTCCAGATAAAATAAAAAAATTGTTATTATTTATGCAGATCTTAAAACTAAATTAGCAATCATTATTGCTTTCTCTAAAGGTAAACAAAGAAATTATTGGCTAATTACCTTAACGCAAACTCATCTATTTCAGTTAACCTAAAAGGAGCTCAATTTATTATGCTAACGATAATAAATATAATATATATTAAGTTAAAAAAACAATTCGCATTATATTTCCTTCATCGGTATCTAAAGTTTGAACATTTACTAATCTTATGCATGCGTCTAAATTAATTTTGCAGCTTTTTGAATAATACGCACTTCATTAACTTTTTAATAGAAAGTTTGTGAATAGGTTACAAACCTCTTTTGGAGTCTTGAAAAATGCCATGAATAGTTTTAAAAGGTATCAACTGATATCAACCGACTCATGCTGTGTATTTTGTCAATAAGGAAAGCCATCGATCATTTAGAACATGTCAGAGGAATGAGACAATAGCTATTATGCTAGAGAAATGCGCATTAGAGGAGCAAAGAACTGAGTTTACGTTCGGCTAGCTCATTTCCTCAGTCAAAGAGAGAATGTCATTTCTTCGTCATGCTATAATCCGTTAGCTTTAGGCAGTAATTCACCGAATATGTTAAGACCCAATGAGTCTTATGAGGCATCATGAGTCTTATGAGTCCTATGACGCATAGACAACCTGAGAACGTTCTGAGGGATTTGTATGGCAACTTCTTCAAAAACGTCTGCACAGTCCCCGACTTAACTCCAATGATTTTCTTATTTTTAGCCCTCTCAAAACTCTTCTTGGTGGTATATATTTCTGTACGATGCATAAGATGAAAACAAGAAATCGAAGTGGCCCAGTGCAGACCCAAAGACGTGGGAGAAGCAGTAAGCATCGGAGTTGTCATCCATCAATGGTCAAAACGTATCAGTATAGGAGGATATCCTATTTGGATAAAATAAAACTGGTTGCTGTAGTAAGTACTTCATGCAGTGTTATTTATGTAATCTTTGTGATCTATTTACTGACTACTCTATGTTATTCAATTCAAAGTAAAATTTAAAGCCATATAAACAAACAATTTTTATTTTACCTATCTGAAAAAAGAGCAACAAATTATCTCTATAATTGGAGTTGTAAATATCTGTAATGGGAATGAATAGGCTTACTTTTGCCGTGTTAAACCAATTAAAGCTTCTAATTAGTGTACGAGAAGTAGATGCATTAAATATCATAAAAAGATCAAAATAATGTTACGAAACAGTGAAAGAGAAATGGCAACACATCTAAACTAAAACGATGCAAGGATAGTTAGAATAATATGACAGGAAAAAGTTCTAGAATATCTTATATTAATTAACAGTTATTATGGTTTCGGCCTTTACTATAACTACTCCTTTCCATATTCTTCACCCGAATACAAATTAGTTGTTTGAGTATTTAATCTGAAGTCTTCTGAATCTTAACAGAGAAAGTGTTTCTGGCTTAGCGTGCTACGTAGATAGTTCCTGCCAGCTCTAGCATTCGGCTTTTCCTTTCTCTCTTCCCCGATACTTTAATATGATGCGCCGGTGAATTTATTGATCCAGCTTAGTAATTATTCGCTTAGTTTTAGACTATTGTTTTAGACTATTTAAATTTATTGATTGTTCTTACACAGTCCAGTCACATTAATGTGACCATCTGTCAAAAGCCAGAATAACCACCTTTCGCAGAGCGGACTGCTGCGAGACGTGCAGGAAGAGAGTCACATAGGTCCCTGAAGGTGTTCTCTGGGATGTTGAGCCATGCCGACTCTAATGCCGTGGCCAGCTGCGCTAGATTACACGGTTGAGGATCCATGGCGCGAACAACTCGATCGAGATGGTCCCACAGATGCTCGATTGGGTTTAAGTCAGGTGAGTTTGCTGGCCAGGGGAGGACGGTAAACTCATCCTGGTGCTCTTCGAACCACGCACGTACACTGGCAGCTGTATGGCACCTCGCATTGTCCTGCTGGAAGATGCCATCATCCTGAGGAAAAACAATGCGCATGTAGGGGTGAACATGGTCCGCAAGGACAGATGCGTACTTGTATTGATCCATTGTGCCTTCCACAATGATCAGTGAACCTAGAGAATGCCAGGAAAACATTCCCCAGACCATAATGCTCCCGCCTCCAGCTTGGACCGTTCCGGCAATGGTTGCAGGGTGGTTCCTTTCAGAGGTTTCACGCCTTATACGCCAACGTCCATCTGTCCGATGGAGCATAAAACGCGATTCATCCGAAAACGCAACCTGTCGCCACTCAGTGGACGTCCAGCTGCTGTACTGGCGTGCAAATTCTAGCCTTCGCCGTCGATGAACAGCAGTCAGCATAGGTGCACGAACCAGGCGTCTGCTTCGGAGGCCCAGACGCAGCAATGTTCGCTGAATAGTACTTTGGGAGACACTTTTGGTAGCCCCTTGGTTCATTTTGGTGGTCAGTTGCTCAACGGTAGCCCGTCTATCTGCCCGAACGCATCTCCGCAACCGTCGTTCGCCTCTGTCATCTATGGCCCGTGGTGCACCACATTTGCCACGTCGCTGATTTTGGACAGTCCCATTTTGCCATGCACGGTACACTTTTACCACGGCGGCACGCGAACAGTTCACAAACTCAGCCGTTTCGGAAATGCTTCCACCCTTGGCCCGAAAGCCAATGATCATGCCCTTTTGGAAGTCGGATAAATCGCTTCGTTTCTGCATTACGCCAACGACTGAAATGTTTTCCGAAGCCCTCACACACCCTTTATATACGCTCAACTGCACTGTGCTGCCACCTGCCTTCTGTGATTGGTTATTTAACTCTGACATGGAAAGTACGTGGTGGTCACATTAATGTGACTGGACTGTGTATTTTAATTTGCTTTTCCACAAGCTGTGGTTGTAGTATCAAAAAGTCATTTTTTTATGTTCAAAGTTCTATTTAAATAAAATATTTGTTTTTATAACCTTCCTAAGACTTTGTCGTTCTGTCTCAGACACAGCGATAATTTGCTTCACGCCTGTTAGAGTTATGGGACTAACGTAGCATTATCAGATCAAGTGTAACCCCGTAAGGTGCAGGCTAAAATATAGCAAACTACAACTGACTGACTAAAGTTCTACCATTGTACAAGACTTCGCAGCTGAAGAACTTGCCAAGCTATGCGTAAAGTCAATTTTAACCTAACTTCTTACACATCAGAGTTTAAAACTTATACTAGTAAATAAAACCTTCAGAATAGATATTTTGGTAAACTAGTATTTCACTTTGAATAGTATTTTCAGGTTTGTATATAAATAATTGTAAAACTATACGGCTCAGCAATTTCGGTTTGCAAGTATGTTGTAGCTGATATATATTATGTATTAATAAATGATTTAGCTATCATTTATATATTAATATGCTCATTTATTATTAATTTAAGTGCAATTCCACTCCCTACATAACTGCTGAAATCTGCTCACTTAGATAACGAGCTAAAATCAATCAATCTAGTTAAAATCAAGGGCTCAACTTAGAACATACTTTATGTCATCTACACGTTTTCTGTCGTTGTATGTGCTTCTCTTAATAGTACAAATATCTGTCTTGAATAAAAGGACTTATTTTTTCTATTTTCTGCTTTCGTATTACCAGTCTTTCACCCAATAAGTCAGAGGCTTAAAACTTTATTAGAAATATAGCTTGAGAAATATTTTATAACATCAAGGTTCCAAACAGATAGCTAAACTTCTAAACAAGCAAGAAAAGGAATTTTAGATAAATGAAAAAATTCAGTAATCTGGAAGAACAGATTGAGTTACAAAAGCTATTATAGAAAGTCAAATACTATTTCTCCAATGGGTAGACAAATTTCTTCCGCTTTATTTAACAATAAAATACGATTAATATTTCTCGATCTTTTATTTTTCCTCTTAGTTGAATAAAAGTAAGTCTTCTGTTACAGAAAGTCATAGTAAGAACAACATCTTAATGTTACAAATAATAACAGATATTACGAACTAAGCTTTTTATTTTGAAATAGTGTGTTCTAATACTGTGAAATGCTTTTCGTAAGGATATTATTTCCTTTAGGTGTAATTGGATTATCTTCGTGGAAACACACTAAGCAAAATTAATCTAGAAATGAAAGGCTTGGTCTGAGGAGTTTTACAGAAAACAGTGCAATTTCAGGATACTGTCGCATTTATTAATCACGATGCTCTTCAAGTCATCGAATAAATTGTAATAAGTGGTAAAGTTTATTCATTAAGAGCAAATTAAGCTTAGAAGAATTACTAATGAAAATCCTCTGGAGAGAGCTACAGCACGCAAATCACGCAACGTCGATGAAGCTCTGCCTTTTGCCTTTTGCTTTGATTTCAAGGAATCAAAGATGTGTTAAAATAAGGAAATTTTATCATCTCTGTTAAAATGAACGTCAAATATCAAATTAATATCTACGTATATATTAAAAATGGAATCTTAAATAAATTATTGTTTTGTTCTGCGATATGATGGAAATAAGACTTCAGTTCAATACTTAATTATCGTAAAAATAAATTACTTTCGTCGACATCAAGATTTGAGATTCACCAGAAGAAGTATTAAATGTTTTACAGAAGCTGAATGAATCATAATTCAATTTTTTAATTACGTACTTTTACTAACATTCTTTGAAATCCAATCTACTCGGTACTAGTCAATTTTTTTCTTTTTTCTACTTTGATTTTAAAAATCTGTACTCAGTTGAAGTTCCGTTAATGGACATTTCACTTTAGCAAAAGATACCCATGAATAAACAATTCCTGAATTGCGAAAACGTCGAAGTAGAAGCTCAATAGACTCCCTTTTAAAGGACGCAACGATTAAATGACTTCGCCCAGTGAATATATTAGCGGACAATATTAGCAGAAGCTATAACTTATATCAAATATAGAGCTCAACTGCCACCTGCTACCCTCAGTCGAAGAGTATGAAATAAAGACCTATTGCATAATATTGGTAAGAGATTGTATGCTTGATTATGGAAAAAAAAGGAATAGGATATTTCGTGTTGGAAATATTTTCAATAATATCTGATTCATACTTTACACATCAGAAGGAATTTCTATCCAATATCTGATTATATTTGAAATGGAATCCGAAATACAGCTGTATGTAAAACAAAAAGCATTAAAATTATTTATTTCACAGACGTATTAAATATTAATGATATACAATAATACATAATATAATATTTGATTATTCTTGATTCTCTTTTTTTTCTTTGACCGGCATCACTACAAACAGAAGTCAACTCGAATATGTAAATAACACAACATTTATTTTCACACTCCTTTCATATTTGCAATGAAAAGTAATTTCATGATTATACATTATTATTTGACACCTTTGACATCTTTTTGTTGTCATCTGAACAGAACAAACACAGATCAAGTAATTATTAATACTTAACACAATATATTGGCTATCTAGTTATTATTAGTTATATTAGTTATCTTACTGCATTACTTACTTGCATCTTACTGAAGCTGTGTGTGGTCATTGACTTTGATCACTGAACCAATAACGAGCATTAGAAACTTGAACATATTTCAAGTATCCGTTCTAACTTTTTTCCAGTATTACATGTTTTGAATTGAACTATATTCAAGCGTAAAAGCGCTTAATTGTTTCATCGAAATATTGTATACATTTGTAGTCATAAATATTACGAGTGCTGGAAGACATGGCTATTAAAAGTATTACGGTATCAACTATTTTCAAATTCCATACAGATTTGTACTTAAATAATCAGCTTTTTTTACTATTTCTGATATTTAACTTTAAACTTGTTCCACTATTTAAAAACTTTTGTATATATATATAAAGTATATGTACCCCAGGCAGCACGCCTCCAAAAAATATACGTATAATTTCGGTCAAGTAGGGATATGGTATTTCTTGCACGTTATTTTTACGAAATTTATACGAATAAAAGGAACTGAAAATACTACTAACCCTTTATCGTATTTCCTGCACGTTATTTTTACGAAAATTATACGAATCCAAAGGTACTGAAAAAAAAACTGCCGTCTTCATGGCATATTTCATTCGTCACTTTTACGGATATTATACGAACTCTAAACAGATTGAAAACTAAGTTTATGAATACAAAAAAATCTAGGGTTTTTCTGGTATTTTCTTTTCTCCACGAACATGAAAATATTTTTTTCCAACAGCATTTTAATGTTATGAGGTTCAACTATTTAAATCTAAAGTTCTAACTTCGAACCCCACGAACACTTAACAAGCGAATAATCGCTTAAGTATGAACAAAACACGTGAGACTTGAGAAAGGTTTAAAACCCTTTATTATTCAGTATATTTACAATCAGTTCCGACTTGGAACTTTACATAAAGCCGCCACTCGGGCTTGAACTTAAATACTAATAATTTGAACTAAAACTAGCTTAACTAAAGCTCTTAAAGAATATAGCCGAAGCTATCAAAATCTGACTAGTTGGCCCCTAAGTATTAATTAAATCGGCGAAGCCTAGCAAGGGCCTAAGATATGGCCGAGCGTAATAATGGCTAAGAGAGATGAAGCCAGAAGGCAAACGCGCGCTAGTCAGGAAATCAGACTCTCTCTTGAAGTCGGTTAAGTCACGATTTAAATAGTACCCTTTCTCATTTGCATTATCTGCGTTTCTGAAATTACATTCTGGCAGGAAATTGTAAGCTGAAATTAGAATAAGATAGGAAAGATACAAAACTTAAAATAACTGTTAATTAACATAATGTAAACCTTACAATGTGATACCAAAATGATTTCTGCGTTTAAATTGTCTTTGAGCTTCAAATTATTTTTCCTCTGGTTAAAAACCTCTAGGAATTTGAAAACAGTCTTGATATTTTATATAAATTTAAATTACTTTAATCATTATTCTAACATTCATATATGAGGGTAAAATTTTTAATGAATTTTTACATGTGATCTAAATTTGTATATACATTTGCAAAGAAATATATTTTCTTGATTTAAAGAGCTTCAAAATAACTTATTTATTTCCTTACATCGATTTTTTTAGATTTTATTCATATCAACTCTTACATTAACTTACACAATTAAATTTTTTTTATGAAAATCCCATTATCCTTTTAACTAGAATAAGCTGTATATCAAGTTTGTGTGCTTACTGCATTTGGTACAACATTCTCCTTATTTAAGCAAATGTTGGCAATTAAATTGGAATAATGTTTCATCGAATATTTTATATCTTCTTCAATCATTAAATATTTTACATAGCGTAGGTGAAAGAAAAAATTCATGCACAGCTAAGAATTGATCGCATATTAATTGTTATTTTTCTTAGTATTTATTCTCAGAAAGAAATGCGGAAAATGTGTTTTCTGTTACGTAGCCGACGGATAAAATATTAAATAGAACAGACGATGTCTGAAATGTTTAACTTCTTGAACAATAGTTTAATGTAGACCAAAGAGATATGCATCGGATCATTAATATAATCAAATTATTTCATGCGCATTAGGTACGAATGAAAGCAATCTTTAATTTATTTACCTTAACTTCCTTTCGGAGCGCTCTGAGAACAATTTTGTTTTTCTGTCCGCAAAATTTCACTTTTCAGAAGGCTCATTTAGATGACTCATTTTCGGGAACACTACATTTTACTCTATACTATAGAGTCTATAGTCTGCATGCGGATCTAAATGCTGGAAGTGCCCGTGCTCAAAATTGCTTAGGGACATTGTGGGGGCAAACGCTCGCTTGCGGTCACTTTGTTTACGACAAAACAAATTTTTCCCAGCTGTCCCAGCGTTAACACAAAGCTGCTACAGCTGTTATGTAACATTTCTCTTTCACTCGGTTCTTGGAACAAGTAGTGCTTTTATCCACTACTAAATGAAAGCAGCTATCAAGTCGTTCATAGAACATCTCTTTCTCATTTCAACAAAGGATTTCGTCGATGCAAGGTTTCTGCTACATTTCAGTTAATCTGAAGTAAGTGCACTTTCATTCTTTTCTATAATTATATTTATTTAAGCTTTTTATTATTGTAATTTTTATTATTATATTAGAATTCCTATTTTCTGGACTATAAGAAACTTCATTGTTTTCGTTCTAAACCAGCATGCTTGGTATTCGGTTAAAGAAAGAAAACTTAACGTTTAAACTTTATGATCCCTTATGAAATAAAATAAAATTAAGTAAAAAATTTGTTCACTTACTGAAGAGCAACGTATTTAGCCTACAGGAGAATGATTAAAAGAATTACTTGGATTTTGTCTTAGTACTGTTTTGGCGTTAGTCCGGATGCTTTGTCCTGTTTTTCCGCATATTTAGAGTTCTAATAGTTTCGTGTAAAATATTATGGACTTATGAAATATTTATTGCTAAAGTATGCATTGTCTATGGTAACGAATGATTTTTTATACATTAACTATAGTTAATGATATTTCCAAATGAAACACCTTTTAAGCAATAGTAACAATTTTAATACTTAGTATGAAGTTCTTTGGCTTTTACTACTGCCTGGATTCAGTAGATCTTTGCCATAATCCCATATTCTCCTGGCTCTTTGAATTAGTTTATGCAGCTTCAGGGCCGTTCCTAGGCCATTGGCTGCCCACGTACTTTCCTATGATTGCCTCTTCCAAATTTATAAAGTGCTCAGTAATAAATACAATTTTTATTTCATACTAAGTACTCACATATGACATAAAAAGTACTTACATATGAAAAGTACTTACAATGAATTTAAAATATTTAGTCGTGGTAACGGGCCAGTCCGGCCATCACTGATTGTCGCCGCCCGCGTACTTTTACACACTGCACTCCTGCTAGGAATGGTTTGAAAATCTTCTGTATTCTTTCAGTGGGGCTCATTTCAGGACTATTTCCAAGCCAAGCTCGAATCTAATGTTTTTAGATGCAAAGTACTTTGTCAGCATCCTGCATGTATTAAGTAGTTGGACTGAAGTCTCATTGCGGAAGCGGAGTAAAAGATAAAAAAATAAAATAAAAAAGTGTTTTTTTAATCAGCTTTGATAACTTTTAAAATAATTAATGAACTAAAAGAGAAACACTAATTTATCATATACTTTAGCAAGAGCTGGAGATTAACTTTCTTCGCAAAACTGGAAAATAGACTGGAAAAATTTTAGAATACAAAAACTGAAAACATCTGATGTATAAAACATTATTACAATTTTTTCTTTGTACTGTTTTAGGAGCTGTTCCCAAAACAAAAGTCTCGCAGGATATTAAAGACAGGTTGAAATCAGTTAAGTATTGGACAAATGGTTTGGCGAAGAATACGGCTGAATGAAATCTATGTTGAAATTTGTTTACTAAAAATATATTATTCAAATATTATGTTAGTTTTTATTATTTAACAATAGTTGCAGTTTTCGTATACCTGTAAAATAAACCTAATTCTTAAATTAATTTCATGCGTATTTCTTTCGCATGCATTACAGTTCATAACACTTAAAAACAACTTGAAATCTGGTACTTATTGATTTATGTAAGATGCATTCATATCAAATTTATATTTTAAATAACTCATTGCCATCATATGAGCGTAATCCAAAATGCACAGCATTTGACAACAAATTGATAAAAAAATTATCCAATTTCTAATTACTTCATTTTATCAATTGTTTCATTTAATACCATAAAGCTATGGGATGTATAAAAAATTGGTATGCCCACATGTATGCATGTTCCACATGATGTCACAGAAAACGTCGCATGACATAAATATCTAAAAATTTCAAATCATTCCTAAAGAAATTAAGTTTTTCAAATTCCATATTGTATGTATGATGAAGTAATGAACATATTTTGATTATTTTTAATTTGTATAATTTTATGAAACTGTTAATTTTTTTTATGAACTGATCAGTTACGTTGTAGAAAGGAACTTTTTAAAAATGCTTCGATAAAGCACTTCTTCTGTAAAGGTGAACTTTTAACACTGATCGAATATATTTATAAGATTTAAAACTGAGAAAGATAATAATAATAGATTATAATGCATTGCAAAATTATCTGACAAATGTACAATTTTTACATATCATAATTATGTCTGTAACTATATGCCGAAAATTTTTAAAACGTAAGTTAATTAATAATATTTTCTTTCACATGTTCTTGATAGACATAATTTTAACAAATGAATATATATATGTGTGTATTATCTGAAGATATGAATGCAATATTTGAGATATTAAACATTCATCTTCAAGGAAAGTAAGCAAAAAAAAAAAAACAACTTCGTAACTATTGGAAAAGGTAAGTGTTTTTCAATATCCCTCTTGGTCTATATTAAAGAATTTTAAGATTTAGCGTATTTATTAAAATAATCTAATTGTATGATGCTTTGATCTGCGGTATAGTAGTTTAATGAATTCGGTAATTATCTGTATTGCAGTTTAGTAAATAACTGTATGCCGCAGTTATTTACTAAAGTCAGTTTTGCTAAATAACACTTTAACTGAATTATCCGTTTTTCAAAAGGCCATTTTCTTATGCCAGGTAAATGAATATGGTAGCATTAATTGATTTACAACATAGAATTCAAGTTTATGAAATTTATTGCATATGCTGCAGTCACTTTGAGATTAAATATGAAATATTAAAGGCGATTTTCCTTCTTTAAGAGTAAGGTAAATCTTAAATAGAATTTTTTTTTGCATTTATAAGCGCTTTAAATTTTTCAGTTACATATTGTTGCCTGCGTACGGGTTCGTTATGGATTGAATGCACAAGTAATTAAAAAGTTTACAAAAATTTATTCTTTCCACAAGAAATAAATCAAAACGCTGAAATATTTCTTCAGAGATATTCGTACAATATCACAATATCTCAAACTCGGTTCAAGAACAGAGAAACTAATTCTGTCTAACAGCGAAATCACTAGATTCAATAAGAGCATTAAGTAAATAAACAGTTCCCTTGAAACAGCCACAACTACAACTGAGATGACGTGTTTAAATTCGGCTTTTATAAGCTTTTTAATTATTTATTAGAATGTTCTGGTAAAATCTCGATTTTTCTCGATAGTTGTGGATGGCAACAGCAATTACGAGATATTTTTTTATTAAATGCATGCGCTCTCGTATTTTTACTTTTCTGACGTACCTAAATCGTCTGCGTTGCACGGGAAAATAAAACTATTTTAAATACAATTCTAACTAAACAGCCAAATAAATATAAAATCCATAACAATATATATTCCGTTTTGCCGTGCATACCTAAAAGGCGGGTATGCAAAAATTTTTCATTTTTCACTTTTAATCATAATGTGCAGAAAATGTTTGCATAGATTTATGTAAAAGTTATGAGATTATAATATGTACATTTTACGAAAAAGGGACACATAAATGCAGCAAAAACATAATTGAAGATTTATGCAAATTTTTTACCAAGAATGTGCATTTACACACAGTAAAGACAAGAGTTGATCGACCTAAGTTTTTACTAAAATCATTCGCATATGCAAACAAAAAATAGCGATTTAGGTAAATTTCTATCAAATGTATACGTTTTTGTACTATAAAAAACGAGGAAGATTCACGTAAATTTCTATCAAATATATACTTTTATGTACAATAAAACATCGGGAAGATTAACGTAAATTTTTACTAAAAATATAAGCATATGTGAAACAAAAAACTTGAGAAAATTACGTATATGCGATAAATATACGTAAATGTTTAGTAAAAATTACGTAAACCCCTGAAATTTACGTATATTATACGTAAAATTTACGAATGAACCTCAGTTCTTTCGCATAAATATACCTAAATTTTACGTAAAACTTACGTATATTATCACGTAAATATCTACTATTTTTTTCCGGACACTTTTCATGATATTTTTACGATGAACTTAAACTGTTGCACGTATTTTTCTCGTGCAATATACGATTGCATGCTGCCTGGGACATTCCTGCGTAACATTTTTATATGTTTTTAATGTATATTCATTTTACCTGTTTTATTTTGGATACAAAAAAAATTGCTTTTTTGTACCCGAAATTAAACGGAAAAGGCTAGTATTGTTTCATTGTATTTCTTGGTACGACTGCTCCTGACAGAACTTAAATTGAGAAGATGGGCTGGATAGATATGTGTACTTGGTTGCAAGACTCATTTATTTTGGTTTATGAATATAGGCTAATATAATCAAAATTACTAACTATGCACGAGATAAATTGTAGATACATAATACAATGTTTCCCTCTGTTGATTGCGAGGTTTAAGGAGAAATGAACTGATGCAATTTTAGTCAGTCTGTTACTCCTAACAACTGTGGCAAAATCATTCTCTGTCAAGACGTGAGATCCCATTTTTGCAGTCATATCAAAACCTAAGTAGAACCTACGTGACTCGAAATTCAGATCTGAAGGCAAGTTTGCAAGAAATTAAGTTATTTTTCTACGCATGCCTTTCGGGTATAGTGGTAAGAAAATCGGAAGAACTAGTTCGATTCCTGGGAGTTCAGTAATTGTACAGTATCTTCCAAACTAAAATGAAACTCGTCAGTACATAGATTTGGTCACCTGGATCCCTCCCAATTTCCTCAAAAGGATAGAGGCAGGATGTGAGGAATTAAGGCGTTTCTCTCGCGGATCCATTGATGGTGCAGTGGATGATAAATTGGCTAGCGAACTGCATTCAAATTGCGAGAACAAATTGCTTTATAGCTGATTTTTTGTATTCCCTGTTCTGAAATATCTTAACATGAAATACATGACAAAGTATTCAGCTTCTGTTTCATCATCGTCATGTCTAGTATGTCGTCCATCATCATCTAGTCCATCATCATCGTCCAGTATGTCGCAAGTCACGAGTATTCAATTAAATATATCACCAATCAGAAACGAAAACAGAATCATCCAAAAAGTATGAGAAAAACTGAATAACCAAAAGCACTCTATGAAACGATTCATATTCATAGTCTTATAAGATTTCATTTCATATAAGACTAAAAATGATAGTGTGTTGTTCTGTGTAAGCTATACAAAAAATGGTTGCTTAAGTTACCCCATTAATAAATGCACTATGTTATGCATTACCCCATTAATCACAAATTTTCATCCTACACACACTTAGTAGAAAGCTAATGTTCTCTTCTGATATACATAATAAGACTTCTATATTTTTCCTTCTATTTTTAGACAAAAGTTTAGGTTTTGAAGAACCTTATATTATATGAATTTTAATGTTACAACAGGACGTTAATGTATAAGTAAAGCAATAATATTTTGCAGAATACGTGTTTTATATTCGATAGCAAAACAATCGAACTTGCATTTGAATTGCCATTAGAATTTAAAAGACTAGAAAAACGTAAAAGCTGTTTACATACTTATACATTTGATGTCCAGTTTTACGGTTAGTTATGTCAATAAAATGACACGAAATAGATAACTATTAAATAATCGATAGCCAAACCTACTACACCATCAATGCTTCAAAAAATACTAGGTAATCAACATATAAAACTGATGACATAAGGGGGATGTGCATATATTTTGAAGCATTTTTAATTTTTTTTTCTTCTTAACTATGTTTTTTGAATGTTAACATATAAAATGTTATACTAGATACATAACAGTCGAGTAGTTTGCTTTATTCCCTTCTGTAATAAATGATGTTACGGATTTCATATTTATTTAAATATTTATTTGGAATTGTAATTAAAATTGCTTCATTTTCCCGTGCAACGCAGACGATTTTGAAGAGAAAACTACGTTGAAAAAATAAAAAAAGAGCGTCATGGAAAGTGCGAACTGCGCCATGAAAAAGCGAACTGCTGTTTGTTTACTTAATGCTGTAGCGATTTCGCTGTGAGATAGAATTAGTTTTTCTGTTTTGAATTTAAATATTTTACCATAATGATTCACTTACTCTTTAGTTCATATTCGTAAATATTCCATCAAGCGTAACACAGGCTGTTGCTTTCTCACAATCTGTCTGACTTAATAACTGTTATATTTAATAATCTCGACTATAAATTATCCTCACCTTCTCAACGTTAATCATATTTCGCTTCTGTGAACACTTAATTCAGGACGTTGTAATAAGCAATTACTTTAAGAAGCAGTTTTCTGCTGCATTTCTGCAAACAGAATGTCATGGCATCACATATTATTACACGTTAAATTTAACACATATTTCTGCCCTTTACAGTTAAAACTTCAATTTAATTTGCTGTCCCATAAACTAGATATATACCGGCAGAATGTAAAATATTCATAAACTAAACAGTCAACATAAGGAAATAGAAAATAATGAGATTACTGTCATCGTTGCTGTTGTGTCTAATCTCGCTTTTCTGATTTTAGACCAAGCCCACGAAATTCACCGTGGCAAGGAGACAAGATTACGCCTGTCTTGGGCACCATACAGGTGACACTACGACTTTGCTCAGCTGCGCCCCCAATTTTGAAGGAGAGCACTCCGTGGTGTTTACAGTTTTTAAAATAAGAATTGAAAGCTCCTATAAAAATAACGTAGAGAATAATTGCATAATAAGATAAAAAGTGGTAAAAGAAAATATTTAAGATAGTCACACTTTCCATGGATAGCAATATAAAAAGTCAAAGTTTTCTTATCATGTAATGTCAAAATGAAAAGTTGCATAAAAATACCATATATATATATATATATATATATATACGTCATGAAACTTAATAAGCATGAAAGAAGTTAAAACTACCGAAAAGTGTATTTATGTTTCACTCAGGAAATAGATGAAGCAAAGAAATAGAAAACCAAATGTATATAAATATTAAAGGTACTGATTAGATACCTGCGTCTTCGTCAGACTGATAAAACTGCATTTAGGTAAAAAGATTACTGCTTATAGATTGAGTTTCTGTAAATTTGGAATTAGCAACTTAAAATAAAATTTTAAAACAATTGATTGAAACGAATGCAATCAAGTAACTGAATTACAGTCAACATTATAATTACACTGAAGGGACAAAAGTCATGGGATAGCAATATGCAAATATACAGATGGCAGTAGTATCGCGTAGAAAATGTATAAATGCAAAACGTTTTGGCAGGGCTTTCATTTGTGTTCAAGTTATTCATGTGAAGAGGCTTTGACGTGATTATGGCCGTACGACGAGAATTAACAGACTTTGAACGCGGAATGGTAGTTGGAGCTAGACGCATGGGTCATTCCATTTCGGATATCGTTAGGGAATTCAACATTCCGAGATTCACAGTGTCAAGAGTGTGCCGAGAGAATCTAATTTCAGGCATAACATCCCGTCATGGAGAGCGCAGTGGCCGACCACCTGCACTTAACGGCCGAGACCAGCGACGTCTGCGTAGAATTGTCAATGTTCACAGACAAGCAACACTGCGTCAAATAATCGCAGAAATCAATGTGGGACGTACGAGGGACGTGTCCGATAGGACAGTGCGGCGAAATTTGTCTTCCTTGGGCTATGCCAGCAGAAGACCGACTCGAGTGCCTTTACTGACAGCACGACATTGCCTGCAGCGACTCTCGTGGGCTCGTGAGCATATCGGTTGGTCCCTAAACGGATGGAAAACCGTGGCTTGGTCAGATGAGTCACGATTTCAGTTGGTAAGAGCTGATGGTAGGATTCGTGTGTGGCGCAGACCCCACGAAGCCATGGACCCAAGTTGTCAACAAGGCACTGTTCAAGCTGGTGGTGGTTCCATAATGGTCTGGGCTGTTTTTACATGGCATGGACTCGGTCCTCTGGTGCAACTGAACCGATCATTGACTGGAAATGGATACCTTCAGCTACTTGGAGATCATTTACAGCCATTCATGGACTTCACGTACTCAAACAACGATGGGATTTTTATGGATGACAATGCGCCATGTCACCGGGCCACAATTGTTCGCAATTGGTTAGAAGAACATTCTGGACAATTCCAGCGAATGATCTGGCCACCTAGATCGCCCGACATGAATCCCATCGAACATTTATGGGACATCTTCGAGAGGTCAGTTCGTGCCCAAAACCCTGCATCGTCAACACTTTCACAATTATAGACGTCTATAGAGGAAGCATGGCTCAATATTCCTGCAGGGGACTTCCAACGACTTGTTGAGTCCATGCCACGTCGAGTTGCTGCACTTAGCCGGGCAAAAGGAGGACCGACAAAATATTAGGAGGTATCCCATGACATTTGTCACTTCAGTGTATATGCCTTATGTACCGTTATTTGGTACCTTGTAAGGTTTATCCTAATTTTATAGCAGCTATTTTATGTATCTTTCCTATTCCTTCTAGCTTCAGCTTACAATTTCCTATCAGAATGTATTTTCAGAAACGCGGTTAATGCAAATGAGTAAGAACCTTGATAGCTTCAGCTATATCTTTTAGTTAAGTTTAATTTCATTCTAATTTGAGTTCAAGTCCAAGTGGAGGCTTTGCTGTACGCTCCGAGTTAGGAGCTGACTGGGTCATCCTTATTTTTAGAAATAAAGGGTAGTCAACACTTCATGAGTCTTACGTATCTGTTCACAGACTTAAGCGATTATTCGCTTACCAGTGTTAGGGGTTTTAAAGATTAAACTGTGAAATAAGAAGGTGAAACCCCACAACCTAAAGCGTATAATGGCGGTCCATATAATCATAATATTAATTAATTATGAAAGGACCCCGACAGCAATTTTTTACCAACGGTAATATAATTTAATAACGTGTATGTTGTGTTTTCTAATCGTTATTTGAATTTGGTAGCCTTTTCTGTCATTTCTTGTTTCTCTAACATTTCCTCGCCAGAATATAAATGAGTTAGGGTGAACGGGAGTATATTTAAACTGAAGTAGCGAAAAAGTTAGTCAAAGCGTGTTTCACTATTGAGTGCGTACGTTGTTGCTTCTACTAGCTGTTTCAAATTCTGAATTGAGGCTTTTCTTGCCGAAGTTCAATATCACGCCTGTGTAGGTTTCTGAGTCAACATGCTAGATTAAATGAAATTGTGCAGTACTACTAGCTTATCTTTAAATTTAGTTTAATTTATTATTATCTTAAGTTTTATCGCCGAAAGTCGATGATGGATTTGTAAGCACAAAGACTGTATGGTCTATAAATAATTGAGTTCAATAAATGGTTTTTTACACACTGCAGCATGTACAGCTTCTCCTATCTGATGAAGTTAATTAATATGTAGGTATCAGGCTTATACATCTGGAAAGACGTAACGACTAAATTAACGAATTTTTAGTAAAATGTAATCAGTAGTACAGGAAGACTTTCGAAAGCAAATGTCCTTTTCTCAAAATTTCCATTTTCATCCAAGCTTTTTCTAAGTGGCATAAGCTTAGTACAAAATACGTACCTACACCTTGCGGAAAAAAAAGGGGGGAGGGATAGCTCTATACCTCCCGTTCTACTGGACCGATTGTGAAAATTTAACCTGCGTTTTCCATGCCTCGAAAGCGCGATTTAAGATATATGCTAGATTTATATATAGCATTATTCTAACACGTAGGTATTTTGACACAAAATCGGACTTTTTCTGAAATAGCATACCATTTGCTTTCCATAATTCGATTCTAAAATATATATTCATATGAATATATTCATATTCAAATTATGCTTACGCATTAAATTTTGTAATTTTTGGTGAGAAATTTAAAAATTTGTCTTGGCGCACTTCTTTTCAGTTTGCGTCAAGAATAATTTAGTTAACGAAATTTTTAATTTATAGCAATCTATTTTCCTTTCCATTTTTTCACTGTGCGCGAGCGGAAGAAGGTTATCGTTCATAATTTCAAATAATTTGAACAAAGTGCTGAAAACCACATTTATCGTTATTGTCGCTTATAACAAATATGCCAAACTTCAAAATGCGCCAAAATGTAATTTCACATATATCTTAGAAAATTTTGAATAAAAAAACTCTAATTTTTTGCAGGTGTGCTTAGAAGTACATCTACTTTAAAATGACGGTAAAAATTTTATAGGTTATAATTAAAATTGTGTTCGAAAAATTTATAAATATTATTTAAAAAATAAAAATTT
>KK115607.1:382764-422519 GCA_000611955.2 Stegodyphus mimosarum
AAATAAAAATTTAAAAAATATATCATAAAAAATGGGCGAATTTTATTTGGAATGAACCTAAATTTTGGTATGTGAAAAGAAGAATTAAATAAGTTTAATAAAAAAAAAGGTATTAATAAATATATACCAAATTCGATTAAAATGGAGGAGCTGAAATTTTGAGAGCTAATGTTTTGAATACTAGTAACGTGATTTTTACAAAACTTGGCAGTTTGGCATAATTTGAGTTGTAGAATCGAAATATGGAAAAGTTTTGGTATATTATTTCAGAGAAAGTCCACGTTTGTCTCAAAATACCTATGTTAGAACAATACTATATATAAATCAGATATATATTCTAAGTCGAGCTTTCGAGACATGGAAAATGCAAGTTAAATTTCGACAATCCGTCCAGTAGAAGGGGAGACATAGAACTGTCCCCTTTTTTGTGTAAAGTGTACCTAGAAAAGGTTTAGTGCATAAAGAAAGTTTTTTCGCTTAGTCATTCTCAACATAAACATGTATTTTGATTAGATTCAATGAACTAGTCTGGAGACAAATAGATCGATAACAAGCAGTTACGATCTCTTACTTTAGAACATTTTACCAAGCTTGAATTTTAAGCTAATCTCACCATTCTGTACTGTAGTTCTATTTTATTCTACCTTAATTCTGGAAATTATTTTAAAGCTACTTAGACATATCATGTGAATATTCCTGTAAATATACACTGGTGTGCAAAAATTAAGGACGAGACGGTTTTTTCAACATAACTTTGTACAAAAGCTTTCCAAATCAACACATTTAATACCGTAAGATCCCCAATACGTAAGGACATGAGTAATGTAAGCAACACTTACTAAAAGAGAAATCAGAGGGATAAAAAGAAGCTTTATTGAAAAAGTAGCATGGAGCGCAATGCGACTGAAGGCCGAAACATCCCTGTGGTGGGTGTCCAGCAAGAAAGATCCGTCTTTAATAGGGGATATGATCTCCCCTGACTGCTAGGCAGGTTTCACATCATTTGTGCATGCTGGATATGTGGTTGTTAATGAGCTGTTGAGACACTGCTGCTCGTTCCTCTTGTAGCACCAATCGCAGTTTCGGAATCGTTACTGGCGATAAGTTACGTGCTGCCACGGCTCTCCCTAGTAAGTTCCGTACATGCTTGACGGGATTTAGATCCAGAGACCTTGCCGACCAATCCATGTGTTCAATATCTTCACTCTCCAACAGCTCTTCGACAGTAACTGTGCGATGAGGTGGAGCGTTGTCGTCCATGAAGAGGAACTGAGGACCCATAGCCCTTGTGAAAAGACGCATGTAAGGAAGAAGAACCTCGTTACAATAGCAGTCCCAGGTGACGAACCGCCTTGGGAGATATGAAGGTCGGTCCGGCTACCAAGCATTATGTCTGCTCGAACGAGAACTCCGCGACCTCCAAAACAGTCCCTTTTGATGATGTTGAGTGGGTTATTGCGTGTTCCCCGCTCTGTCCAGATATGTATGTGTCTAGAATCGCAACTCAGACTAAATCTGCTCTCATCTGTAAAGAGTACTCGTCCCCATTCATTTTCTCTAAAATTACGGTGTTCCCGGCACCACAGAGAACGCCTTCTCCGACAGGCAGGCGTTAGAGGTACACACCGTACAGGGCGTCGTGCAAACAGATCACCACCGTGCAGTCTTCTGGCCACGGTAAAACGCGATATCGGTCGTCCAGTTGCCTGTGTCGTGTGTCTAGCGATTTCTTCCGCTGTCTGCCGTCTGTTTCTTCTGGCCTGTAAGGCAATATACCGGTCATCTGCGGGTGTATTTCCTCGTGGACGACCACTACTAAACCTCCGGATAGCTATTCCTGTAGTTTGAAATTGTCTCCAAAGTCGTGAAAGGATGCTGTGAGCAATTCCTAATTCTGCAGCCACACTTGTCACACTGCGGCCTTCCTCCAACTTCCTAATGATTCGACCTCGGGTAAAAGCATCCAGATGTCGTCTAACAGATTGATTATTCGCCATTTCTCGCTGAGGCAGCAACTCGGTGTGATTTTAACTGCTATACGGCGTGCAATCTCTTTGCCAGAAATACTGATCTTACACCGACAACAGGCTTTATACTACTCAGACACTCCCCCATTACGTTTACCTGCATATCTGCGCATGTGCTACCGTTCGTCACCTTACTTAATCTCCTGATTGGTCTTTCTGTCCGCTCAGCCTCTTCGTTCAGCTGATATGCTAATTTTTCGACTTCGTCCTTAATTTTTGCACACCAGTGTATATATAAACTCATGTCCATAAATTAAGGCTAATTCGGAATCACGCGGAAATCGAACTCTAAAATAAATATATCACCTGTAAAATCACTACACACATCTTCAAGAATCATATGCAAATTTCAGGAAGTAACCAGATGACACCGATGGTACGTCACAGTGACGAGAGTGTAAGAGAGTGATATATAAGGAATACAAGCAAAGAAGCAAAATTGTTCGCAGGCGCTTTATAAACATTTCAGTGCAATAACCGAATTGTTATGACACAAAGGAAGCATTTGGATGATCTTTTACGTGGTAGAATTATCGGCCGTCTGGAATGTGGGCGTACCCGACTGGAAGTATCAGACGAACTTGGAATTGCCCAGAGTGCCATCTCCAGGCTTTGGCAACGATTCCAAGATGATGGTAATGTGAGTAGACGTTACAGCATAGGTCGCCCCAGAGTTACAACGCCGAATGAGGACCGGTAGTTGGCAGTTACTGCCAAAAGAAACAGGCGGAGCAAAGCCTCAGACCTGTCTCGTCAGCTCTCTTCAGCCACTGGTACGACAATTTCAAGGCAGACCGTGTACAGACGCTTAATGCAGATTGGTCTATATGCTTGTAGACCTGTCCGATGCGTTCCACTTACTGCAACTCACTGTCGCCTACGGTTAGCCTGGAGTAGAGGGCATGCATTGTGGACACCGCAACAGTGGGCTTGGGTGAAGTTTTCCGACGAGTCCAGGTTTAGCTTGCAGTCTGATTCTCGCCGGACTTTCATATGAAGAGCTCCAGGTACCCGTTACCACCAAGAAAACATTATTGAACGACACCGTCACGGTGGTGCAGGAGTTCTCGTTTGTGGTGGAATTATTCTGGGTTCCAGAACTGACCTGCATGTTCAAATTAGAACCATGACAAGCCAAATCTATCGGGAAGTCATTCTGGAACAGCACGTATGTTTGTTTCGGGCGCCATGGGGCGCACAATTTGTGTTTATGGATGACAACGCCCGTCCTCACCGTGCAAACATCGTAAGCGAATGCCTTCAATCGGAGGATATCACCCGTATGGACTGGCCAGCATTCTCACCAGACTTGAATCGAGTAGAGCACGTTTGGGACATGCTTGGCCGACGAGTTGCAGGCCGTCAACCTCCTCCTACATGTCTACCGGAACTTCAGAGAACATTGCTTTTTGAGTGGTGTAATATCCCCCTAGATCAGATCGATAATTTGATACTAAGCATGCCTAGGCGTTGTACGGACTGTATTGCATCGTCTGGGAGACATACAATATATTAACAATCATAGCAACCATGTAATATTGGTTTTTTGTAAATAGGATTTTTTTGTAATTTCCTCGAGGGAGAAAAAATCGGTAATTTTTTTAATAATATCAAACATATAGCATCTTTTTTTGCTCTTTACCTTTTGTTTAATAAATAAGCTTTACAAATAAGTCAACTTTCTTTTGCTTCTAACTCTTCCTTTGCGCGATTTTGCATTATCCTTAATTTATGGACATGAGTATATATATGTATTCTCTTTAAAATAATGTCGATATTCTTGTTTAATTTAGGAATTAAACCGCTTTTAAGAATTAGGGCTAGAAAATGAATTACAATTGACTTTGTAAGATTTATTACTCCCAGCATGATCGTTTCCGCGTATGCATCGTTTGCTATTTTTAGTTTTGAATAAAGTTCTCTGTAAATAATGTTATTTTTTCACACATTTGTTGCAGATTGAATAATCATTTTATTGTATTAATTGCTTGTAAATCAAGTTTACAGCATAACATTACTTGCATAGATTATTTGAAAAGAAAATTTAAAGGTAAGTAGGTATTTATTATTTATGTTACCTCCTCCTTAGTCCACGAGTCTGACAACGCAGTAACACAGAAACGCTTCCGCACGAGGTTTTTCAAGCCGATATGCATGTTTATAAGCGTCACTTCAAATGTTACTTTGTTGCCCATTGCAATAAGTTAGTTTATGTTAGTTTTTATGACGTTATTCCTATTAGTTTTCAGACGTTTTAGTGTTAGTTTTCAGTATGGCCTTCAGAAAGTATAAAGAAAGAAGCTGAAGAAAATGAAAAGGAACGAAAATTTCAATCAAGAAGCATAAAAGCAATCCGGTACTTACGGAAAATCCCGTCGACCACAAGAGACGGCGCCAATCACGACAAACCCAAAAACCCATTTACTAAATACAAGAAAAAAACGTTCTATTCTTATTTTTCTTTCAAATTTATTATATTATAAATAATCTTTAAAAATCTGTAAATGAATCGGAGTGCAGCCAAAAATGAAATAGTAGAACCCTCGAACCACGTTCCCTTTCGAATTGACACTCGCTTCGCACAAGCCTTAATGTTGCAACGCCATTGCTTCTCAATTTTTAAATAAAGCGCCTCTCGTGGCCATTAACACTTTTTTTGAGGCCGGTAAGATTCCATAACTTTGTAAATATTCAACAGCATGCTCTTCTGTAGTAGGCATGTCCCAAATTTTAATCATTTTTTTTTTTCGAAAATGCGTGATGGAGGGAAAGAAAGAAGTCTACTCAATAATAACTAACATGTGTAATCAAGGTTACACCAAACCCAGCGTGTTTGAAGAAAATGTTTCCATTTTTGGCGAAAAATCGCGTATTTTGGCGACTTTTCTTTAACAGGCAAAACTCGTCGACGGGTTTTTACGTAAGTACCAGCAATCCTTACGTAAATCAGAGTTTTTTTCGTACTCATAGCTCTTCTCTCCATCCATCTCACTAAAAATATAAACTGAGGCTTCATAGTATTTTTAAATTGCCTATATCGAATAAGATCATATTATATGTTGGTTAATATACACGTGTCAAACAAATGGAATCTCATATATTTACCTCATATATATAAGCTATAAATTGATTAAAAGAAAAGAAATTTAACTAACGCTTCGTAACAAACCAAATTTTAAAATAAATTAATTCCTTTCAAAACATTAAAATATTTGATAATATCAAAAATCAAATGTTAAACATCTATGAGAATATAGTGCGACTGAATCTAAATTAGAGGAAGATCATTGCATTAGATTAATTAATACTGAACTCAAAATAGTAACAGTATTCTACAACGCGAAATAACGCACTGTAATTTCTTTCAATAAAAATACTTTTCTTCATTTTAGAAACATTGCAGAAATAGAGTAAACATCTGTCTTATGAAACAATTTCAGTTTGATCCGTCATCCACAAGAACGTACAAAATCTGTCCCAGTTTTGGTGGACTTTGGTTTCCGAATAACTTCCCCCCTTCCTGCCACTAAAACTTTCGAAACGACTTTTGGCTCACAGTCACTTGCAAACACCAAGTCTGTTCTGTGATTCAAGTCCGGGTTCAAAGGTACAGCAGACAGCAACATTAACCCCTTCCCGTGCATAGACTCGTGATGAAGATTTTGCCCCAAACATAAGCATCACGAGGCATGCCCGTGAACAGAAAGCCGGACGAAACATAAACATTACGAGCCAGGCTCGTGAAAAGGAAGCTGGGCCAAACATAAACATCACGAGCCGGGCTCGCGAACATTCACATTGCAATTTCAGTGTCGTAATCGAACGTTACTTCGTTTCAGTACACCACAAGAGTTAGTCACGATTCTCAGAAGTGCTGTTACAAAGCAGTTTAGTTTGTAAAATTTAATAAACCTCAATAAAAAAAATTAAGTGAAAGCGGTGAAGCAATGATAGTAACGTGCTTGCACCAACCAGAAGGCGTCTAAGGCGTATGATTATACACAGTCCAGTCACATTAATGTGACCACCACGTACTTTCCATGTCAGAGTTAAATAACCAATCACAGAAGGCAGATGGCAGCACAGTGCAGTTGAGCGTATATAAAGGGTGTGTGAGGACTTCGGAAAACATTTCAATCGTTGGCGTAATGCAGAAACGAAGCGATTTATCCGACTTCCAAAAGGGCATGATCATTGGCTTTCGGGCCAAGGGTGGAAGCATTTCCGAAACGGCTGAGTTTGTGAACTGTTCGCGTGCCGCCGTGGTAAAAGTGTACCGTGCATGGCAAAATGGGACTGTCCAAAATCAGCGACGTGGCAAATGTGGTGCACCACGGGCCATAGATGACAGAGGCGAACGACGGTTGCGGAGATGCGTTCGGGCAGATAGACGGGCTACCGTTGAGCAACTGACCACCAAAATGAACCAAGGGGCTACCAAAAGTGTCTCCCAAAGTACTATTCAGCGAACATTGCTGCGTCTGGGCCTCCGAAGCAGACGCCTGGTTCGTGCACCTATGCTGACTGCTGTTCATCGACGGCGAAGGCTAGAATTTGCACGCCAGTACAGCAGCTGGACGTCCACTGAGTGGCGACAGGTTGCGTTTTCGGATGAATCGCGTTTTATGCTCCATCGGACAGATGGACGTTGGCGTATAAGGCGTGAAACCTCTGAAAGGAACCACCCTGCAACCATTGCCGGAACGGTCCAAGCTGGAGGCGGGAGCATTATGGTCTGGGGAATGTTTTCCTGGCATTCTCTAGGTTCACTGATCATTGTGGAAGGCACAATGGATCAATACGAGTACGCATCTGTCCTTGCGGACCATGTTCACCCCTACATGCGCATTGCTTTTCCTCAGGATGATGGCATCTTCCAGCAGGACAATGCGAGGTGCCATACAGCTGCCAGTGTACGTGCGTGGTTCGAAGAGCACCAGGATGAATTTACCGTCCTCCCCTGGCCAGCAAACTCACCTGACTTAAACCCAATCGAACATCTGTGGGACTATCTCGATCGAGTTGTTCTCGCCATGGATCCTCAACCGTGTAATCTAGCGCAGCTGGCCACGGCATTAGAGTCGGCATGGCTCAACATCCCAGAGAACACCTTCAGGGACCTATGTGTCTCTCTTCCTGCACGTCTCGCAGCAGTCCGCTCTGCGAAAGGTGGTTATTCTGCCTTTTGACAGTTGGTCACATTAATGTGACTGGACTGTGTAGATGAAAGAAGTGAAGAGGAAGGTACGACGCGTCAGTCATGAATTTCGGAGAACGTAAAAACACACCAATGGTTTGGAAGTGTTATAGTTATTTTTAGGAGTGGTATTATTACATTTGTTGGGATTAAACCCTATTTGAAGATGCTTGGATTTCGATTGAAGTGTTGTTTATTTATGAAATATAATTTTGAAACTGTTATATATTACAAAATATAATATATTTATAATATCTACGAAAGGCAGAAGGATTAAAGTTTACTTCCACTCCAGCAGCATCGCGCAAAACTTTCTATAACACAGGCATTTACGTTTCGGCTCGTGTTGTGACTGTTCTCAAGTATCAGTCTGGTTTGTTTACCAAGCGATGACTCATAACACTTGCGCCCAAGTTTCGTCGAGGTAAATGGCACGGGAAGAGGTTAACCATTATATCAATCAGCGCGGCTATTTTTGAAAAGAAACCTTACGATAAGTTTTAGGGCTACTGTTGTAACTGGAAGATAAAGTGGGCTTCAAATGGAACTTTCCTCACTTGTAGATATTCACATTAACAGAAGAGACCGTTAAATTTAAACGCTGATAACGTAGTTTACGATTGCACCTTACATAGACTAAAAAAAGTTGCCTCAAGTACTTTACAAGCGCGTATTTAAAACATCGGATAGTGACACTGCTAAAGAAGAAAAGTGACTTTTAAGCAGAGCTAGAGAGAATACTAACACCAGTGCGCGATTTCTAGAAGCTCTCTCCTAAAGATTAAAAAACCTCGGCTTAAACACACACAAACAATAATTTGCATTCTGCTGAGGAATGCGGAAAAGAGGTGTTATGGTGAAGACTTAAATTATACCAACTCATAATTAACCTAATATATTTCAGAAAGACGCAAAATATTCTCATCTCTATTTCCGCCAGACTTAAGGAGCTGAACATTTTAGGCATAAATATTTAGGAAAATTGTTTTTACCAAATTTTTATTCACATTTCTTCAAAAATCAGTCTTAATGAGAATTTTGCTTTGATTAATTTTAATTATGAAAGTACTGAAAATATTAAGCATTCAAATAATATTGAGCACGTACCATTCAAATAATTTTCTGCATGTATAAATTTCAGAAGTCAAAGAAGTTTTTGAATAAATAATTATTATCTGCAGTTGTTAGAACTGAAATTGTAATTTAAATAAGTATTGTATTGAAATTATTTCCGGTTATTTAAATTGAGTTGCTACATTTTTAGTCAAGAATTTCGCTTCGGAATTTTAAGTGAAATGTTACGGAAGTAATTGTTGGTAACACCTGGAATCCAGTTTCTTTCAGTTACTTTCCTAACGGAAAAGAAGGAAATAAGAATTTTATGTTTTCATCATTCAGTTACAAATGTATGCAAAAATGCTAATTTTAAACACAGAATGTACAGAAGTCTTCATTCTTTGCTCATGGAAATCTACCATCTTCTTAATTTGCGCGTAGTAAAGCACGTACATGAATCGCATTTGCAATCCAAAGCAACCTCTAGTTTTATCTCTTTTAAAAATAATATCAAACTTCTGTATGTGACTAGATGGGAAGAAAATATTGCTCAAATCCATATCAATTCTAGTCTTTGCGAATGCTTTCAACACAAAACGTGTGTTGACTGCACAATTATTTTATATTTTTTACAATTTATAAATAAAGGCCATACACACATAACTAATATTTTTTAGTTTATTTTAACAACTATTATACGGTTGATTTTAAATACATTGTGATTGGAAGAATCCCAATGCGTCTAAGGGTTTAATGAAATTTATTTTATTAAACCCTTTGAAGAAGAAACCCTTATTAGAAGCGTTTGCAGCCCAAAATGTCTAAGAATGCTTATAATGTGTAAATATTAAATATATCAAATAAGAGTTGCTCATAGATGATGGACAGGTACCCGCCATATCCTTAAGACCTTACGCAGCGTAATCTCCAGAGAGATATTGACGCAGAAGGAAATAATAAATTAGGATGTCTAAGAACGACGCGGCAATAGGACGACGTGGTATGATGCACAAAACATGTGATGTCAGATACAAATATTTAAGATCTCCAGCGCCTCAACAGCATAAAGAAACGATTGTAAAATTATAATATATCAATAAATTGTATATAAACATAATCCTTTTTGTAACACATGACAGTTAGCACAGAAGTCAGCTGAGTTTTTCTGCAGATTGCAGATTAAAAGCGCGACTTCTTTGCAGATTAAAAGCGTGACAGTTTCAAGTGTATTAATTATTCCATTCATTCCCAATATTTATAACTCAATTCACTTTGTATGATCTGTCTCTGCCATTCCACATAAAACTCAATTATATCCTATAACGAACCTGACAAATTCTCGTGCAGGCGTGAATAAATTATCAGCACAGAAGAGGAGTCAAAAGTAACCCTTTATTAATTCAAAGTTTAAGAGATAGGCACGATTTTCGTGCGTTACAAAACACAGCCAATTTGGGGTGAGAAACTTTAATGTAAAATATGATTCAAGTCGAATCTAAAATAGAATAGTGTTGGATTAGCATGTTAATTTACACCTAACAGGTTGACTCTTAAAAACCTAACAGGCGTGATGATAATCCGAAATGGCCAAGAGGCTTACCAAGAGCGTAACAGCGAGACAACAACGAAACGTGCGCTGGCTACCAAAAACAAATAAATTCTGAATAAACTCGGAGATTTACCCGTTTAAATATTCACTTATCTTCACTTTAAATGTACATCCTGGCGAGAAAATACAAGGGGAAGTTGAGAGGTTCAGGAAAGGTATCAAACTTAAAATAAATTTGTTATACAAAATAAAGGAAACCCTACAAGTTTACTGTATATATAAATTTATTGTAAAAAAATTATCACAAGATTATGCATCGCATTCGGTTCCTACTCGCGCTCGGAGAATGAAATTTATTACTGAAATAAAATATGGTGAAGTAAATTAATATATCAAATGATTGTAGTCATATTTTAAACGAACGTAAATTTATAAAGCAGTACAAATGTCTAATTTATTATCGTTTTTTGAGTTTGAAATGGGCAGAATACGAAGCTTCTGAACGTTGTATTCAGAAGATATCACATTTACATTTCCGATATCGAAATTATACTATGGTTTTTAACTGTAGTAAATGGAAAGCATAAACTTTCAGTTTCCATAGCAACATATATTACATGCTATTACCAATTTTATGAATGAGATACATTCCGGTGACGTCAGAGATCACGTGATGTAAGAACTGCTAATGTAAACAAACAAGCTTGTGCTGTGGTAGATATGTTGAAAATTCGAATATTCGGCAACAGTATATTCCAACAAGCCACCAGAATATGAGGTAGTATTGACAGTTTAAGAATAATACTTGCCTATATAAAGGCAACAACTTTAGATGGACAAGCATCCCTAAAGAAACAGTGTAGAAAAAGTTACAATACATGTTGAGAGGATTGAGATACTCATTTCTATGTACATCATAAAACCAGAACACACATTGAACATTTATAGTTTTATCAGTAAAATTTGAAAGCTTTCTATATTATTTCATATAGTATTAATTAACTTTATTTTTAAAATTATTTCCAGTACTTTTTTGAAATCTCATGAATCATTTGCAATAATAATTCTGTACACTGCAGAAGGAAATGCATAAAATAATGTTCATGTATGTTGTTGTTCTACACTGAAAAGAAAAATATAATTACTATTATAATTTTAAGTCACAATTTTATCAGCCTGACAAGCACAACAAGATGGTTTTTAAAATGGTAGACTCAAATGTCTGGAACATTATAAATACAGTTGCCCTAAAATTATGTGACGGTAGTGATATTAATATTATACACAGTTCAAAATTAATACTACATAATTTTGTACCCCTTGAAATTTAATTTTAATCTACAGATGGCATAAACTTCAGATTAACATGTATTTTTTATATTAGAGTATAAATGTCAAAAAGAAAATTGTATGAATTTGCACAACTGAGTTCGCTGTAATTTTAGCTGTGAAATTAATAATTTTTTGGTCATAGATATATCTTTATTTTATAGTAGAACGCGATAAAATATACTACATTTATGCGTATTGATTAAAACTTGATTATAACACCCGCATTATTAAAACACAACGTGATGAATTTAACAAACATTTAGTGATATAGCATGTTCTATGGCACTGTAATTAATAAGAAAAAATTAGCTTGGGGTTAATGGTTTTGCAAATAAGCAGATCTTGCATGAATTCAAATATTTCAATAATTTAGAACAAGTATTCATGAAGTATTAACAAATATTTACATTGCACAGTTTGGAAAACATTATTCAAGGTCTCGGGAATATTTTTCAACTATTGATATACACTTAATATTCTTAATAAAGTAAAAGATGAATATTGGTAAGTATTGTGCATAAAAGAAAATTTATGACTCTTACCTCATTTTCTGCAGAAATTTTCACAGACGTTTTATAATTAATTGTTTTCTTCATTTCTGCTTTAACACAAGCACAGCTTGCTAGAAGTACCTTACTATCTGGCATTACTGTGTAAAACAAATGTTATTAACGTGTTTTTCCTTGAACAAGAGAAGACCTTTTTTATTAACATCAAGAATTGAAGAAGAGAAGATCTTTTTTTATTAACATCAAGAAAAGAGAAATAACTTCCAAGAGTACTTTTTAATTTTTCACAATAGCTGTAAATTTTTAAATTAGGAAAATCAATTAATTTTAGTGGTACATCGGCTATAAAATCCTAGTAGTACATCGTCAATAGACTCCATCGTAGACTGCGGACGTGCGGAGATTTTTGTTCTTAAACCACGTGACTACTTTTCCCCTCTTCTTCTCTTGCGGAATGTATCTCATTCTATCTCCTTATGGATAAAAGAGAAGAAACATTTTCTATTTGAAATATACTTATAAGGTATTTCTCCCACATTCTTACCGTACCTTCGTGGTGTAATGGTCAGCACACTGAGCCGGTATTTCAGAGGTCCGTGGTTCGATCCCCGGCGAAGGCATTGCATATTTTTCATCTCTCTTGTTCCAAAAAAATACTTAATGCCTCTACAGTGGCGCCCGAACTAAAAGGGTTGTGGATGATGACTCTCCACACCCAGGATTTGGCGACTAGGTCCCCTAAAACCCTAGTCGCCCTTTAAAAAGGGGAGTATATAAGGTATATCTCCTACGTTCTTACCGTGTCTTCGTGGTGTAATGGTGAGCACACTGAGCCGGTATTTCAGCGGTCCGTGGTTCGATCCCCGGCGAAGGCATTGCATATTTTTCATCTCTCTTGTTCCAAAAAAATACCTAATGTCTCTACATACTTTTGTCAAAATTTCTGCATTTTTATATAAATGCTGAAAGATATATTCTTATTTTCTCCTGCACTGACTCAATTTAGATTTCCAATATCCTTGTTTTTTACGATAATGTTTTTGGGCATTTTATTCCTCCGTCTCCTGTAGTGAAGTATTACAGACTAAAACCTATGATTTCACTTTTAACATCTGAAGTTTAAAGAAAGATTTCAATAATGCTTTTGGAAATTTGTTGGCATTCAAGCTTGCGATTTATTCTTATTTTATACGAGTTTACAAAAGAATATTAGTTTTTCACATGAATTCAGAAATTAAACTTTCAAATTTACTGAAAGCAAAAATTCAGTTTTCCACCTTAGAGTGCTATTGATTTAAAAGAAACAAACTATTATTATAAGCTGAAAGAGAATTAGTAGTTTCGAATGCTAATGTGGTATCCCTATGTCATACGGTCTCCGATAAAAATCGGTCTTAGGTATCACACATATGTTATCTAAAGCCACTTGAAAAAAAAAAAAAAAGCAAAACGAGATTTCAAAGCAAAGCGACTAACAATACAAAAGCTGATTTTTTTAATCATTTTCAAGACATTGAAGTTTACTCATATACCGCTTTTAATCGTTTTATGCGCAAGCCTTAAGCGAAGTTACTCGCTTCTTAGGTAAACACTAATTTTTTTATTAAATTTATTTTATATAATTTTACTTTTTATGCACCGTTAGGGCAAAAATATTGCAGAAATTTACTTTTGTACACCACGTATTACATTTTATATTTTTAGCCCAAATTAGCGTTAGCTCAGAAGGGCTATTAATTTCGATTTGACATTTTGCGTCGATTCACTATAAACGGCGAATCACTTTTGAAATTGTTGCCACCAAAAATTATATTTAAAGAAATTAAATAATGGAAAATCTGCACAAATGTATGTATGTTTCTCGCATTGTGATAAAACAACGGTACCTAGAGCCATCAAATTTTGAATAACGTAATCCTCCACTCGAATATGGGCATCTGGAAGCCCAAATTTGAAATTTGGAATTTATTTCATTACCTATCTCATATTTTGTAAAGCATTTATGTGTTTTTGATAAAGAAACTCAATGATTCCAAAGCGAACAATATCAACACTGTCACTAAAAAAAAAAAAAAAGAGCGCATCTCCAGCGCGCGAGACTGTACCGGAAATTCTAAACTTGTGCTTTTTTAAGTATTTTGTAATATTGCTGTTGGATTGCATTTTATGGTTTAAGTGCGAAAAACATGATATTCAATAAATAAAACATGATATTCAATAAACAAAACGTTAAAAGCTCCTTTGGGAGTAATATAAAACCTGAAAGCTTAGAGAATTTTTTTTTAATTTTATGTTTTTGTTTTTCTATTTTCTTTTTTCCGTTTTCTTTTTATAAAATTGTATAAATTATTCCAAGTTTTACTATTAAATGCATATATGTTCGTATTCATCTCTCATACTGTATAATTTATTTTTTAATTGTAAAAGACTTCATGTATTTGGGCTGGACGGACGGTTTAAGTAAGATTTTGGGTGTCAAAAAGGAATTTGTACTTATGGTTCACCATTGATATGTATTTAAACTATATAAATATCATATATTATTATTTAAATTATGTAAATTGAATGTTAATTGGATATTGAAATGCTAAAGTACATTACTTTATATACTACAAAAAATTTTGTTTTATTTAATTCAAAAGGTTAGGATCTATAATTACAAAAAACATTTTATACTAATAACAAAACTTACGCGAATTTTACATACTGACTAATTTTTGAAGGTTACAAACGTCAAAAGCACAAGAATAAGAGATTCGAATTCAAATAAGATATCTTCCCGATGACATGTCTTAATCACAAAATAAACAATTTCATTTTTATATTATAAAATATTTCAGTTATTAATTATTTATGCGTTTTCAAAACGTAAAGCATAATTTATTAACCTGGTAATATATTTCGATTTCTTGTGTTCGATCACACTGCATTTCATTTCCCTTTATTTGGCATGTTAAAAGAATTGTTTTACTATGTAGAAACAACTTTCTATTTTTATTATAATTCATAATTCTTGAAAATTTTTTAAATATATTGAAATAGATATTTGAGTGTTTTCATCCCTTTAGATCTTAACGTTGAATTAAGTTAAGTTAACTTTGAATCTATATTTATAAATCACTAGTTTTAGCTTTAACAGCAAAAACGAAAAATCTTCAATGTTTTTAAAGCAAGCTTTTTCAGATATTTTAACACCCTCTGATTTTAAGAAACAGTGAAATTCAACGAAAATATCTCACGTCATTTCCTAAACTAAGGGTTATAGTTTTGAGAAGGACATGAAATATTCTCGTTGCTGCAGATAATTCTTGTTATTACATTATTAAGTCATTAGATAATTATAAGCCCCGAGAGAACTGAAATCTCAAGTGGACACGAACTGTTTTCCGAAATTTGACAAAGTAATTTTAGCAAAGTGCATCTCAACTCTCTCTTTAATTTTTCGCGTAATTTGTAGTCTCCCTAAGGAACCCTAAAAGATTTACAAATATAAGCGTGCTGTGACTTAGACATAACCTAAAATATATATATTAATTTAGGTTATATTCATATTGGATATTTATAATCTATCGTCATTCAAATTAAATATATTTATTTTTTGTTAAACTTTAAGTCGTGAATATAAACAAGATTACATAAAGTTGAAAAATATTTTCAAAAGTATGTAATAGTTAAATGCAACTATTATAAAAACTCAGTAATTTTTTACCTTATCTTTTAATAAAAGTTTAAAATTTTGTTATAAATATCGTTAAAATTTTCCAAATTATTTCGAGAAACATAAATTAAATATTTCATCATGCATCACATACTACATATCATTTAATAACTATGTAAGTTTTCAATAATTTGCTAAGCACTTGACAAATATGTAGCCTGTAAACATATATGCCGTAGCAAGTGCTAAATTTCTAAAAACAGTATAAACTAGCAATGCCAGAAAGATCTCAATTAATTTTAATTAAATGAAAATAATTTACTTTTACAGTTTACTAATTATTATTGTTGGAAATTTATATCATTTCCCTTGCGACTGCGCTGAACAGAAGACGGTAAAGTATTTAATCCCACAGTGAAACTTTGTGGTGGTGGTGATGCCTGTGTGTCCTCCCGATGTGCCTTTTGACGTGGTCAACAGCCGTGAATCTTTCCAGAGTGGTGTAGCTATTTCAAGACCTGGAAACCTGCTGTATAGTATAGCTGTGAAAGACTAGATTGTAACAAGGATCTAGCACAGTATCTCGAATAATTTACTACTCTGCCTAGTACTTACTTCGCTAAATGTAGTGTCAAGTAGACTCATCTCCTGTTGTACCAGTCAGGTACATTCATCTCTCATTCATCATATGGTTTTACTAACGTGTCAGTGTCTGATAGGACACGTTCATCTATTTTATTAAGCTCAAGGATTGCACGTATTAAATCTTATATTTTCAACTTACAGAAGGTATACTTACGCCTTTGTTAGGGATCTATGTTTTTATACTGTTGCGTATTACTCTCACGAACCTTCAAAAATTCAAAACAACAACTATAAATACTAAATATTGATTACTAATATGCTAAATAATTACAGTTTACTAATGCTTTGTTTCATGCAAATTAAAAATAATTTCTTGGTTTAATATTATTGCAATAAATATAAAAAAAAGATCACGTGTTAGTTATGGAACTGTGAATATAAAAGTTAACTCTTTTGTTTTTCTTTACTTCAAAATTAAAACAGTAAATAAAAACTTTCAGCATTTGGTATTGTCAGGATTTTAGAAGCAATTAAACATTTCGGAGGAGGAAACGTGAAGACTCAATTGTTCACCTGCGAGATTCGAATCACGAATCTTTCAGTCTGCTAGCTGGATATACTTATTATTTACACCGCAAGAGAACGCATGTAGATACAATAATTTCTCATAAGATAGATGTGTTTTACATTTTATTTGAAATAAGTAAAATTTCGTATTCTTTTCACTTGCATAATATTTGAAATAAAACCAGACTCTCTCAGTAAATATTAGTTCGCTATACAAAAGAAAATAAGCCATAAATCTTAACTTTTGTTTAACCGAATGGGCTATAATACTGAGTAATCTAGGTAAAAGGTTTACCATAAATTAGACGCTTTTTTGACTATTATTCTCTCTTTAGTTCTCCAGTCTGTTAATCTTTTCTTCTAAAAATAAATTTCTTGGGAGAACAATTCAACATCTTATGCTAAATTTGCTGAGGCTCTCTGCTTATTATAGATATTTTTCTGAAAATTAAAATCAGTTCCCACATCTTAAGTAATATGCTGCTTTTACTACGTCAAGTGAAATAAATAAAATTCATTCTTGCAAAGTGACACTCAAATTTTAATTGCTATAAATGCTACCTAACCTCAGTAAAGAAATTTTGTAAGAAGCTTTGAGAATAGATATATTTGGAGAAAAGGACTCTAAGTAGTCAAAACATTCCTAGTGCAGCGAGTAACTTTAAAAAATGTAATACATATATCGAAAAACTATTTTAAATATAAGCTGCATGAAATGGAAACTAAGATTATTTTAAATAATAAACACATACGGTTTAGAAAGACACTTTAATTTAGAAAATTTGAAGTCAAATCATTTAAACTGAAAAAGCAACATTTTATGTTAAAAAAGGATAAATATGATTGCGTTGCAGTGAAAAAAAAGTTTACAGTTCAGAACTGTTTTTCTCGCACTATCCATAGATATCAATTCACAGGAGTTAGTGAAAATAGGTTTCATTTAGCACAGCAAAGGAAATAATCTACATCAGTATCTCATCTTTCTCACCGTCCAACTTCCATTCCAAAAGACTACCAACTGCTTTATATGTTTCCTCTGGGAATGATATAGTTTGAAAATGACTACAAGCTTCATGCAGTGGTCCATACAGAATGCTGAGTCCATACAGGATGCTGAGTAGGTCAAATAAAATAAAAATTTTCCAATGCTCAGCAATGGACAAAAAACAAAATATCTACCATTTGTCCAAAACTTACCTCCATCCAAAGAAATAATACAAAACAATCTGATGTGTATACCACATAACTTGCTTGTTCGTAGTATTAAACTATACGCATCTTTTCCTGCATTTCATTTAATCTTATTTCCTCGAATTTCATTAGAAATATATTTTTTATTCCATTAATACAGATCTCATTTCGCGACAAGGCAAAAATACATAACACCTCAACATTTTTTATTAAAAATTGAAAATATAGAAAAATGTAAAACACAAATACAGTTAAAACAATTTAAAGAACAACTTTAACAATTAAAATTAGAGTTTCTACGCAAAAACAAGCAATTCTGCCAGCGGGAAAGAAGGCAGATTTTTTTTCAGTGCTCTGAAGTGAAAGTTTACTTTTGGTCTCACTCAGCAAAAAGACACTGAAGGCGTAGAAACTGACTTAATTTGCTGTGGACGCTATGATGAGTCAATATATGGTATAATTTAATGATTGGATTAAACATGATTTAATTCGCAATAAGAAAAGAAGACCTTATCTTTGTTGTGCGAAGCTTAATTTCTAAAGGTTGGCAACAAATCCACTATTCTGCTGGCTTTCAAATATAAACAAATATAGCTCCTATAATAAACAAAAAGTGGACTTAGCCGCACTTAGAGTACTTTTAAATTGTTGATAATTCTACAATTATTACCTGTAGGTTAACTAAAAGTATAAAAATCTTCGGTGAAAATGCAGAATCGCCCACTTATTTGGGGCATTTTGTTTGGCACTTTTTACGTTAATAAGCGCTTATTTGTGGTATTCAAGCCGATTTTGCAGTTTTGGAGGAGTGTAAATTTCAGAGCATTTTCGCGCATGTGCTGTACGTATTTTAAATTGAGAATTTCTGAATTTTGAGCGCGAATTTGGGAGCATTTTCGTGACTGCTCAGTATGTATTTTAAATCGAGAATTTCTGATTGATGTAGACGGTAATAGATGTAGAGGTGTAGTTATTTTAAACAAGAATTCGAGAACATTTTGAGAATTCGTTACTTTTTGTTCTTCGGCTTAGCGGAGTGTATTAACACTTTTCAAGTAAATTAATTTTTACAGATTCTTACAATGGCCTCCAATTATATTAGTATTGTTGAAAATGTGAACGAATGCATAAAGAAGTATGCTGAATATTCTGAAAGATTTTTTGCCATGTTGCGTGCATTAAGAAAGAAAGCTGTGGTACAATGGTGTATAAAAGAGGGATTGATTGGATCATCGTAGGCAAGTCCGAAATGTTGGAAAAGCATGAAATTGAGAGAAAGAAAGTGTAAAAAAGCAATAAATGAGGGTTTTGAACGGTTTTGTAGGAATAAGTATAGTGTGAAAGAGGAAAGGCATGATTGTGTGTAGGAGTGTAAGGAAAGGGTCTTGCTTTGGTTTGGGTAAATTTGGATATGTGTATAGTTTCGTTAGTGATGTGAAAGTGGTTTGGAAGGTGCCCTCAGAAATATGCAATCGATGACCTGAATGTTTCTAATCACACGGTAGCCGATTGGTATAATTTCTGTAGGAAAATATGTATTCATGTTATGGTGAGAGATAGTTGTAAGCTTGAAGGATTGGGAATGATTGTTGAGGTTGATGAAAGTAAGTTTGGGAAGATGAGGTATGGAAGAGGCAAGCTCATGAAAAAAAGATGGGTGTTTGGTAGAATTGAAAGAGATACGTTTAGATGTGTTTTTAGAGGGTTCCGAATGGAACGAGTGGCTGCTTGTTTGATGTAATTAGTGAATGGGTGTTGCCTGACACCACAATCATTTCCGAACGTTGGGCTGCCTTTAAATGTTTGGAAGATGAAGGATTTCGGCATTTAAAGGTAAATCACGTACGTGTGCCCGGTAAGAGGTGCGCATACTAATAACATTGAGGGTGTGTGAGCAGGAATCAAACGATTTCTTGTAAGTTCTACAAATCGAACTGAAGAAATGTATGATTCATATCTAAACGAATTTATGTGGAGAAAACTTCATGATCACTCCGTTAAGAATGATGTTTTTAATGCATTTCTTACCGATATTGCAAGAATTTGTACTCCCACTTTACGATATCCGAACGTCCGAGGAAGAATTTTATGAAACACGTTATGAGGACGATGTTTCAGACATCGATACTCCAGGGATACATTAATGATAATTTAAAAAATAAATGGGGGGGGGATTTTCGGAAACAGCCCCTTTTACTTCCTTGTATGAAGTAAAAAGGAAATATTGTAATCGCGAAAAATTTCGGGTATCATATTTCAATGAAAATATCCATTTTGACCGCTATCAAACGCAGTTTGATGTTTTTTTTAGTGATATCTGAACGTAAGGACAGAATAAAGGACTCATTTTCCACCAAAAAATTATTAAAATGATTTAAAATGTATTCTGAAGAGATTTTTTCGGGACGTCTGTGTGCACGTACGTACGTACGAATGTATGTACGTATAGATGTGTACGTACATACGTACGAATGTATGTACGTATCTAGCATAACTCAAAAACGAGTAGTCTCAGAACGTTAAAATTTTGTACATAGGACTGCTATAACATGTAGATGTGCACCTCCTATTTTAGTTGCAATCAGCCGCACCAAAAATATATAAATATATATATATATATATCCACTCTGTTACTCGGCTTAGTGAGCTCAGTTTTTTTATCCTTACATATTGGTAAATTGTGCATTTTTTGCTTTAAAGTGATTGAATTATATTGTTCTTATCTTCCAATTAAGGTTTTTATGCCTTTTGTACATCTGCATACAAATTTTGTAGAATTATCAACAATTTAAAAGTTGTTTACGTTCTGCTAAGCCTAATCCTTTTTCCCATGGCAGCCATATTTCTTTACATTTGAAACTTAGCAGAACAGTGGATTTGTTGCTGTTGGAGTTTTTTATAATTTAAGGTGTTTATGTTTTAAGTTCCATATCAAATGAAAGTCAAAATTTGGATAACCATTCTAAATCACATGAATATGTAAAGTTTGTGACATACATGATAAACACAATATACAGTAAAACTATGCTTCAAGGAAACAGTAAATAGTGGCAAAAATGGCTCCAACAGAATAATTAAATTAATGCGTTGTGTACTCAAAGGCTACTGGGTCTAGTGTTCTAAATTTAAAAGTGAAAACATTACAAGAAAAGTTAAAATTTAAATATAGGATTTATTAAGAGATATCTGACTTAATACAAATTTTTACATTGGTGGCGGTGGTGAGGAATAAACAAAATTCTCATACTGTTCCAAACAGTGAAGTGAACATTGTAGATACATGCTGCCTTTAACATCAGACAAGAGAACTTCTGCCACGTCGCAGCGCAGCCACATTTTTCGCTAAAAGGAAAAGAATGAAAATTAGAAATCTGAACATGAAAGGTAGCTTTGGAGCCTTCCGCCCCTTAAATGTGGGATTCGTCCTCATTTCGTCGCCCAACCTAGGCGGTGTTTCTCCTCCATTTTCTTCATACATCGTTCTATGATAACGCAGACAGCAACTCTCGTGGCTCACCGATAGTACTTTTCTCGTCGTCGCCAACGTCTCTCTCCCTTCCTCGTCTGTCTCTCTCAGCCTTTTTCCTTCTTTCGCCAAAATGCTCGTTTGGCGATTTTAGATGGTATAAGACCGGCCAATTGCCCGGCAACCCCAGGGGGAAAACACACACAGGAAGGTGAAGCCACTGTAGTTCGAACTCCAGAAATTGGCGAATAATCGCTGATCCACCAAGGTCAGTAACCTGTCAGCAGAACTAGCCTCGTCGAGGGGTCCCAATCCTGTGTTGGAAAAGCCTGCAAGTAAAGAAAACACCCCGTCCCCTCGACCTTGGTGTAGAATATGTAACGTTGAAATTACCCTCTTCAGCAGGGTGCAAAGAGTTCTGTTGATGACAGATGCTTCCCAGACCGCTGTCTGGCGGGTGAAGCCATTTCGAAAACAACCTCATAAATCTTGTTTCCCCACAAGGCAACGGAAAGTTTTCGAAAGAATATGGTATTAGTTTTTTATTAAATACAACTTAATACTTCAAGGGTGAAAAGTACTTCAATTAAAATATAATAATTACATAGATAATTTTCTTAGGTTTATTACAACACCAAACACGACCACCATAGTAAGGAAATAAAAATTACTTCAATTAAAATATATTAATCAAGTATGAAAAATTTTATGTTCTCCACAACACCAAAACGACCACCATAGTCAGAAAATATGGATCCCAAATTTAGCAGAAAAGGGGCACATTAAAACTTAATTAAAACTTTAAACACCAACTTGTGTAAACAAAACTTTAAAAGAACTTTAAAAAAATTGACCTTAAGGGTCAACTTAACAAGAGATTAACGTTAACAACCAAGTTAAGAAAAATATTAACTAAACAAAAATTTAAAATAGTTAACCAACTGCCAAAAGTAAGAGAAGAAAAATTAATTACTCAAGCAACTTTAAAAAAAATCAGCGTTAACCAAAACTGTCAAGAAAACAAATTAAATGACAACAATTACTTTTCAACAAGGCAAGAAACTTAAGTTCAACTACAAAATAAAAACAAATTAATCTTTAAGTCTGAAGCAAAAATAAGTTAAATCATTACATTTAAAACAATTTAAATCACAACTGAAATAAGTAATACATAATATTGCCATCTAGAGAAACTAAGCTTCGCAGAAACAAAGGTGACACCTTCTTTCAATATTGCGAATTAAATCATGCTTAATCCATTCTGGAATTTATTCAAGGAAATAAGTGTTTAAGATTTACTTCGTAATTTTTAATATAGATATTTTGAGTTTTTGCTTTGTCGCGAAGTGAGAACTCAATTAATTGAATGAGAAATACTGAATCGTCTGCGAAAAACTGTTTCTTTCTTATTTTTTTTTTGTTGTTGTTTAATTTCTTTTATACATCGTTTTAGATTTATTATAGTAATTGAATAGAATGTGGAAACAATTAGATAATTCTTCAGATGATATACATAATTTTTGTGCATTCTGAGCTATAAAATGAATGAGATGTAACGCTGTTAAGTTAATCTAGCGCCAGAGTGTCGCTATGGTAAACAAATATAGTGAATTTTAAAGAATGCATTTATTCTATTGTGGTTTATGCGCTATCGACGAAGTAGATTTGATTCAAACCAATAAGTTTGAATGAAATGCAAGAAAAAGTGCGTATAATTTACTATTCCGTAGAAGAAAGTCAAGTGGTGTATACATCAGATTTTTTACATTCAGGTAAGTGAAAGTATTCTAATTTTTCAGTGTTTTGTAAAGATTTAAAGTGTTTGAAACTTACTACGTTTTTGAAACGAATTTTAGTTTTTAAAATTATTATGTTTTTTAAAAGGATTTCCAGTTTTTAATTTTTTTTAACAGGAGAATGTATTTTAATTCTTCAGAGCTTTGTAACAATCTTAAGTTTTTGAAGTTTATGTTTTCTATGTTTATTTATGTTTTTGAAGTTTCGTACTATGTTTTCTTAACCATGATTTTTTTTAAAATTATTATGCCGTTTTTAAAGGATTTTTCAGTTTTTTAAATTTTGCTTCAACTTTTATATTGTATTTATTTTACTTATTCGCCATTGTAAATGTCGCGTTTGTGTAGTGTCGGCGATTTTGAAAAACTCGCCGTGGGTGATTCTTCACTTTCCCCAAATCCATAACCGGAAGTAAGAACAACATAATTCAATCATTTTAAAAGCACAAAATGCGCAATTTACCAACATCTCTACATATAATAAAACAAAGTGTGTGTGTGTGTGTGTGTGTGTGTGTGTGTGTGTGTGTGCGCGTGCGTGCGGGCGTGCGTGCGTGCGTGTGTGTGTGTGCGCGCGTGCGTGTGTGTGTCTTTCGTTAGACCCAGGGCCACGAAATTTGGTACATAGGTGTATCTACACAAGAGCCAGTGCACCTCGAAGCGATTTTTTCGAAATTCGAATTAGAATTTTTTTAATTTTATGTTTTGTGACCAAATCGCGTCATTTTGAGATATAATGGGCTACAGGAAAGCGAGATTTCACTCTATACATTTCATTTTTACATCATCGTGAAGCGTAGACACTTAGCTATTTTACGAACTTAAAATAAATTTCGTATTACAATAAATCGATTAAATACGAATTTATTTAGGAAGGTGAGCTTAACACCTTTTCAGCGGAATTTATTTTTAAAAAACTTATTTTAAAAAATGTGCTGTTTATTTTCCTTTGATTTTTGGACACGTTGAACTTTAATCCTTTCGACTCCTTTTAAAAAAAGAATTTTGGAAAAATAATAATATTTTGTATTTTTTTAAAATTTTTTAAATGAAGCTTCCGAATACACTTCTCACATCTCAGATATTTTAAAATGTAGTTTTGGCAACAATTTTCCTTTCTTATTGTTGTTGATAGATTTTTGATGAAATTGCATCATTTTGAATAGTTTCATTCTTTTAAAAATTTCGGTTTGGCAACAATTTTTCATCGTATTTCTTATGTTACTGTTTTTAAGAGACTGAAAAGTTTAAGAAATTAAAAAGTTGTTTCTTTTTGCAACGGTAAATTGTTTAATTACTTTATTAGGATAATTAACATTTGTATCAAGGGATATTGCTTATTTCATTGTAATATTATGTTTTAATTATATATAATTTTAATTATAAAAAAGTTTTGCATGATATTTTTTAATCTGTTTAAGTTCTTAATCTGTTTATACCATTTGAGTTCTTAAGATTTTGCAAAGGGAAGTTGGTTAATTTATTTATTAGGATAAGTACTATTTGTATTAAGGGATACTGCATATTTCATTGTCAGTTTTATATATATAATACATTTTTATTGATTTCGTTTTTGATAAAGTTGTTCTGCAGAGTAAAATTCTGCGCGAAATGTTTTGTTTTTTGAGTTTCTTTCATGTTATTGTTTGCTTATTTCACCGTTTGTAAGATACTGAAAAGTTTTGTATGATTTTTTTGCATGAGCCAGTGCACCTCGAAGCGAGTTTTTCGAAATTCGAATTAGATTTTTTTTTTAATTTTATGTTTTCTGACGTAATCGCGTCATTTTAAGACATAATGGGCTATAGCAAAGCGAGATTTCACTCTATTGAACAGTTTAAGAAATTGAAAGATTGTTTCTTTTTGCAAAGGTAAATTGTTTAATTACTTTATAGATCTATATTTAAAAGGACGAGTCTTTCTCTGTGTGTAGGTGTCTTTCGTTCGTACTGCGCGTAAGCTAATAGACCCAGGCATATGAAATCTGGTACACAGGATGCATCTAGACAAGAGCCAGTGCACATCGATTTTTCAAAATTCGAATGAGTTTTCTTTTTTTTTATGAAATAGTATCAAATTGATGATTTTCTCTCATTATATGAACAACAATGGCACGCAGCCATTGTTGCTGATATCAGCACTATTGCCACCCGGAAAATGAGAGCGATAATTCTGTGCAGTTTTTAAATTGAATTTTTCTCTTGGATACTGGACGTTTGTCTAGAGAAGGCAGCAGGAAGTTGGTTAATTTATTTATTAGGATAATTAATATTTGTATTAAGGGATATTGCTTACTTCATTGTATGCTTTTTATATGTAATGCATTTTTAACTGAATTTTTTTTCCGTTGTTGTTTGTTTCTTTTTCGATAAAATTTTTCTGCAGAGTAAAATTCTGTGCAGTTTTTAAATTTAATGTTTGGTGTTCTCTTTAGGCATTTTTCCGGTACACTTGGAAGCCAGACGAAGGCTGGCTGCGCAGCGGCTAGTATAAGAATAAAAAATCTAACCTCATCGAGCCGAGTAACAGAGTGGGTATATATATGTATCTATATACTTTTATTAGTACTAAAAATACGTGTTAAATTATTGTTCAAAATTTTGTTAAAATAATAATTACTTAAATAGTTTTGTATAAATACACTGCTAGCCACCGTAAATGCAAAACCCTGAAGGAAGCATGTAAATAGCATGAAATTGACAACATGCATTAGCGGAGGTGAGATATGCAAATGATTAGAATTTCCCGCTCAGACGCACACCACGCGCGCCTGTAGCGCCACTTCATAGCGCTATTTAAGGCTTGGAGTTTTCGACGATTTCAATTCGGTAATTGTGTTTTTCTTGTTTTTTTTTCAAAAAAAAGATCAATTATGCCTCGTAGTAAACAGCGATAAACGTTTGATCAAGTTCCGAGTTAGACAGAGGAAGGATAGTGGCCTACCGAGAGTGTGGATTATCTTTCAGAAAAATCGGTAGTCGTGTTGGACGAAACCAAACGACTGTAATGCGGATATGTGACCGATGGATGCAGGAGGGTAGGACGGACCGACATGTTCGATCGCATCCACCTCAGTGCACCACTTCACGTGATGACAGGAACATTGTACGCATGGCAGTGACATCGCTCAGTCACATCACGAACCATAACAAAGCACATTCAGTCTGTAACGCATCATCCAGTGCCTCCGCGTACCATTCGACGTCGTTTACAGAGCGGTCTGTTCGTAAGACGTCCATTGCTTCGTCTACCCTTGACACAGAACCACAGACGGTTCCGCCGCCAATGGTGTGATGAAAAAAGGATGTGGACAGAAGAATGGAATGCAACTGTCTTTACTGACGAGTCACGCTTCTGTCTGCAACACCACGATGGTCGGATTCGAGTCTGGAGACGCCGTGGAGAGAGGATGCTGAACAGCTGCGTTATGCACCGCCACACTGGTCCTGCACCGAGTGTTATGGTATGGGGCGGTATTGGATATCACTCTCGCACTCCTCTAGTACGCATTGCCGGTACTTTAAACAGCCAGCGCCAGCGCTACATCTCCGAGGCGTTCGAGCCAGTTGTCCTTCCTTACCTTCAGGGATTGCCCGCAGCTATATTTCAACAGGATAATGCGCGACCACACGTGGCACGCATTGTCCAAAGGTTCTTCGTCAATAGCCAGATTGAATTGCTTCCCTGGCCGGTTCGCTCTCCGGATCTTTCGCCGATAGAAAACATGTGGTCCATGGTTGCTGAACGATTGACCCAGATTACATCCCAAGCTGCCAAACCAGATCAACTTTGGCAACGTGTGGAAGCTGCTTTGACGACCGACGACTGAAGTTTTCAACGACATGTTTATATATTTTGAGCTCCGCGTTTTTCGCCTTTATATCCGGCAATATTCATCGGAGAAGTATAAAAGTAGTTGTTCTGTGTAGCCTAGAGTATTACGTGGATACCAAGTTTATATGGATATGACCAGTGGTTCGTGAATTATGAATTTTCTAAGAATTTAGAAAATCACTACATTGTTCTGTGCCCTTTTCTGTGCTACCGCTACCTTTATCATCCCGTCGAGACGCCGTCGTCCATCGTAGAGGATAATTTCTTTTACCATCAGAAAGAGCAACTTTCCAGCATTACCACAAAAGTTGTTTCATTGGAATTGGATAAGTGGCTGATTTTTTTATCAATTTTTAAATATTTTTGCAACTCTAAGTTAGCATATTTTTGCACGTCAAGAAAATCAGTTCAAAGGAGGGAACGTTGGAAGCAATCGTCCCCCCCCCCCACGCGCAGGAGAAAATAGTCAAGGACGTTCAAGTGTAAATTCTTTTTTTTAAGTGGGCATTCTTTAACAAGCCGTTAATAAATAACCAATTAGTTCCCTTGACTCGGGACCAACACTAATCCTTCTAACATCCGCTCGCGGATGCAGGATTCTAAATTTGGAGACAATCGACCCATTAGTTCCGGAGTTAGTACTTTCTGAGTTAATTATTTGGACTTAGAATTTTCGTCATTTGTGCGCGAAAAGTTTCGTCATCTGTGCGCGAAAAGTGCTGTGCCAGTGGTTTGGATAATTAAGTGTTGTGAGACTATAATCTGGATTACGCAGTTCCTGCAGCAGTATCCTGTACAGAAAAAGCACAGATAAGTTTTTAATTGTGTATTTAATTACCTGCAATTAGCAACTTTATTTTGATATTTCCCAACATTGTGGTATTTATTTTGTGTGCAGTCCGCATATCGTGACATCTAAGCAAACTGTATCTGATAGGTGCCATAGATTAACTAATGTATGTGAGGTTAATTACCTGTAATTAACAAATCTTCACGTTACCTGTTTCAGTGGTCTTAATTTTGAGTGTATTTATTGACATAGTTCCTTCACTCTCGAATCAACTGTGTATTAATATTGAATAACGAATTTAAATGACATACAGTCAGTTCCTGTTAATTTGTGCACAGAGTGATATATGCGATTGTTTAACAAGTGCTTAGTGAATTTAATTAGCATCTATAGTTAGTATTTGATAATTGTGTGCAAGTGATATATATGACATCATTAACAAGTGCTAAGGGAGTTTTAATTGATATATACAATTAGCTATTTATGACTTGTGCACAGTGTGACACATGTAATTTATTTAATGAGTGTTCTTATTTTGACATAGGCAGTTAGTCTTGATATATCGTACACAAAGTGATTTTTATGATTTATTAAACAAGTGTCAAGTTATCTTAATGGTGTATACAGATAGTTCTTATTAATTGTACACAGAGCGACATATGTTGTCTATTTGACCAATAATTGGTGCATTGCGATTCTTCGCATTAAAGTGCCTTAGTGAAAGTGTCAACAATGTTTAGGGCATCGCGTTTATCTGTTAAAAGTGCCTTAGTGAAAGTATCATCAGTAATTAGTGCATAGTGTCTACTAGCATAAGAGTGCCCTAGTGAAAGTGTCATCAGTGATTACCGCATCGTGTATATTCGCATAAAAGTGCATTAAGCTGTTTTTTTAGTGAATTTATCTCAGCGTAAAGCGGATCGTGCGATACTAAAGTGACATGACACACCCCTCAGTGTTGCCAGAGAACACGGACAACCAAAATCTACAAGAGCCACTGGATACAGATGCGCTGACAACCTCGGAATCGACCCACGAGGACCGAGTTAAAGCCCTTGTCAAAGACATCTGGCAGATCACTGCCACATACAGAAGGCGAAAGCATCTTCTTCCGCAGGATCTCCAAGATCGGGTCCAGAACTCTCTAAGTATCCTACAGGGCTTAGCAATTGAGGTTGAAGACTTTAAGCCCAAGCCAGTTACTGCAGAGATAGGTGTGAATACGTCCACTTTTGTTTGCTGCAGCCAGCTGCACACGCCGCCCACGGCAGCACAAAGTGAACCTCAGCAAAGAGCCACTGCTCCAGTTCCAGAGGCATTTGCTGGTGCACAGGACACAGCGCCAAGGTCGTTGTTTGCAGAGGTCGTCAAGCTTACGCAGAAACCCAGCCTAATCCTAAAACCTTCTGGGCAAAAGAACAAAACGCAACTGAGGAAAGAGCTAGAAGAGAAGGCGTCTCTCAGCAAGTTGCAAGTAGCAGTGGAAAGGATTTCCATCACAGCAAAAGGGGAGATAGATGTCTATTGCAAGACAGCGAAAGACGTCGACAACTTAGAAGAGGCATTGCAGAAAGCCAACATCGATGCCAGCCTACGCAGACGACAACGAAGGAAACCGCGTTGCACAATTCACAACGTCTCAGACTCCGTCAGGGAGAGAAATCCAAAGCGTGTTAAATGAGTCCTGGAATACGACCCCTCCTGAATCCAGGCAATACTTCGAGCTAGAAGAATCTACATCGGATGGCACGCACATAAAATTACAGAGTACTTGGGAATACGCCGATGCTACAAGTGCCAGCAGCTCGGCCACACACAAGACCAATGTACCTGCAAAAAGGAATTCTGTGCTTACTGCGCCGGACCCCATCACACCATCAAACGTAAAGCCAAACTTCCAGAATGCATTAACTGTCGGGATGCAAATGAGAGACACGGAGCTAGGTATGACTGCAGGCACCCGGCATGCGCAGCGGAGTGTCCAGAGTACCAACGAGCAGCGGCCTACATCAGAAGTGTTACCCAGTACTGATAATAGTATCATATCACAAAACAGCGGAAGCCAGTCAAATACTGATGTACTTCTCAACAGAGAGACTATAGCAGAAGAAACACCAGTGAAAATACTGCAAATCAATATGCAGCGCGCCAGAGCGGCAGTCGCTTAAACAGTACAAAAATGCAATCGAAAAGAACATAAATTTAATCCTTGGTCAAGAACCTTATGTCAGAGAGGGGATGGCATTAGGTTTCCCGGTAAAATGGACGGTATTTCAGAAAATAGATAAAGAAAATGCACCAAAAGGAATTTTAGTATGCTGCAGGCCGGTCTGGTCGCCTGTTATCATCGCAGCGGAACAAGACAACATTGCAGTACTCCTGGAGGTTCATTCACTCACTTTGGCCATCGCTTCGAGCTACTCGCCACCGACAGTGGATATTGGGCCCACTGCAAGGTTCATGGATCAAGTTTTACACAAGATGAAGATTCCATACGTACTTTTCGGGGGAGATTATAACGCCCATAATACCACCTGGGGCTACCGTGCGACAGACACAAAGGGCAGAGAGCTGGAGGACTTCCTCAGCTCAAAAAATCTAGTCATCCACAATACAGCAGAAGCGCCACCCTCCTTCGATAGAGTCTTCTCTCGGGGCTGGCCCGATCTCACTATTACGTCTTTGAAAGCAGCGTTGTTACTGACAGATTGGAAAGTAGATGATCAAGAAAGTCTAAGTGATCACAAATTTATAACTTATTCTCTGCGGCAGTCGACATCTATCACCAAAATTAAAAGGTACAATTTCCCAGGTAGAAAGCTCCTTACCTTCACTAGGAAGGTTAAAAGGCACCTGGAAGCTCTTGAACCGGCGCTACAGCATGCAGACACAATGGCAGACTTGGAGAATTTCTTCATCAGGCTACAGAATACCCTACAATTAGTTTGTGACCAAAATCTCCCCAAGAAAAAACCTCAGAAGATAAAGGAAATGCACTGGTGGACGGGCGCATTACAGAAGCAACAGCCTAAATGCAGGGCCTTGCGAAGGAGATTGAAGTACGAGAGGCGGCTAGAGATCACCTCTGACACACTCACCATTTTTCAAAGAGAGCGAGCAAAATACAAAAGGATGATCAGGCCAAAGTGACATCTTGGAGAGAGTTCTGTTCCAATACAAAAGAAGTATACGGGCTGCATCACAAGATAGCAACGAAGAAGATGTTCAAGTCTTCGCAGTTTCAAATCCCGTCCTCACTGGATAGCAGCCAAAGCTACACGACTGACACTTTGAATGTAGTTTTAAACACTGGGTTCAGTCAGGACGATGCAGAACCAGACACCGCCGAACAAGCTGCCCTTCGAATAGATACAAATAGTATAGACAGAAAAGCAGATCCGGAATTCACGCTTCAAGAACTTCAAAGAGTGCTGGCAAGTCTGCAGCGAAAGAAAGCCCCCGGGACAGACGACATGGACTACACACTCGTAAAAGCTACCATAAAGGCATACCCTACATTCTTCGTAAGCTATTTCAATAAGCTTCTGTCAGTAGGACTTTTTCCAACACCATATAAGATAGGGCAAGTGATATTATTTCTCAAGAAAAACAGAGATCCTTCAGAAGCCTCATCATTCAGACCCATCTGCCTTTTGTCGGCGATGGGGAAGGTGTTGGAGAAGCTAATAATTAACAGACTGCGCCACCACTTGCATCTCAAAGGTTATCTCAGCAGCAGCCAATATGGCTTCAGGACTGGTTCCTCGACGGTGCATGCCCTCCATGATATAAAGGAGGAAATTCTGGAAAATAGACACAGTGGCCACCACACGGCTATAGTCAGCATAGACCTAAAGAATGCTTTCGATACGCTGTGGTGGCCGGCTATCAAGCAGGTATTACGAAGGGCCTATTGCCCAAGTAACATATATACTATAATAAGCAGCTACCTGCAGGATCGGAAGCTATTAGCGGTGCATAATGCAGGCATTATCGAAAAGGTGCAAACTAGAGGATGTCCACAAGGATCGTGCGCCGGGCCGCATTTATGGAACTTAACGTTCAATGAAGTACTGACAGCGACGTGGCCGGCGCACACTAAAATCATTGCATACGCGGATGACGCGGCGCTCATCGTAAAGGGTACAACGCAAGAAAAATTACAGTAAAATTGCAATGAAGTTTGCGCGATCTTTCATGCACGGTGTACCAAAGCTCACAATTGCAGAGCATAAGTCAAAAGTCCTTTTAATTCCGAAAAAAGCAGGATCCTTAGTAAGACGCCCAACAACGCATTAACAACCAACGCCTGCAGATAGTGGACCATCTAAGATATTTAGGGGTCACTTTTGATAATAAGATGACCTGGATCCCTCACGTGCAGGATCTCAAACTCCGGACGGCAGCCATAGCCAAACAAATGAAACTCTTTTATGGTCACATGGGGACTTAACCCCCATATTCAAAAGGTATTGTAATATTGTACACGACAGTCATTGAGAAGATAGTGACGTATGCTGCCGCAGTATGGGCCTACCCAATGCAAGGAAGGAAGGTCAGACATCTTAACAGCATACAACGACCATTCGCATTGGGAATCACACGGGCCTACCGCACCACCTCCACCGATGCCATCAACGTACTTGCTGGTCTCCTTCCCCTGCACATCCGGGTTGAGGAGGAGGCAGCACGCCAACACATTTTGCAACTTAAGAAGGCAGTCACTTTTGACGATGAAACATACTACCCGGATGAGTACGAAACAAACTTCTGCCCTCTTGACGTTTACCCGGCAGAGAAGGGCAAAGGGATATTTATCTCAATTAATCCCACTGCAACTCATCACTCAAGGGAAATGACCATCTAAACATACGGGTCTAGATTGGATGAAAGAGTGGGATGCGCCTATGTCGTCACGAAACAAGACAACGCAATTGAGAAATGAAAAGGACGGTTAAGACAACATAACAGTGTCTTTCAAAGCGAAGCAGTGGCAATTGCACAAGCGATTCGCTACCTGCACTCGCACAAGCATAGCCACATCACCATTAAAACGGACAGCTTATCATCGTTATATGCCATTTGGAATGCAGATCCTCCCTCGGAGATCATACAGGGAATCCAGAGAGATCTTAGAATCAACCCCCATTACCGCACAAAATTAGAGTGGATAAAGGCTCATGTTGGCCACTATGGCAATGAGCTTGCCGACCAACTCGCCAAAGAGGCAACAACTGACCCACCTGATGCACCAATTATCATCCCATGGCCGCATTCGTATTTAAAGAAAACACTACGCCTAAGGGCCACTGGCATGTGGCAGAACGAATGGGACCAAAGTACCACAGGGAGAAGGACCCACTACTTCATCGGCTATGTGGACACTAGCCGAAATGTAGCGAACGCACAGTTGGTAAGGTTCATTTTCGGGCATGGACCATACCCGGAATATTTCTTCAAGCGTGGCATAAGTCACAGAAGTCAATGTGCATGCGGCGACTCAGGCTCACCAGAGCACTATCTGAAGGCATGCCCATTAAAAGAAGGACTGCATATCAATCTCCCTGAAACAAATCGCCAGCCGTTCTGTAAATATATGATAAAACAGCGGCACTTTATTAAAAAGCTGGTACAGTTGATGGACAGACTGTCCGACTTAGATACAGACTTGTGTCAGCCATAGCACAACCCAGCATGTAAAAACAACTTAAGCATTTTAAAAAGGGCATGTATTGCAATGTAGGAAAACTCTCATTCAAGTGAATTGTAAGAAACTATAATGTAGACTAGAAACTCACAGTATAAAGACTGCTTGTATTCATACCTGGAAAGTCAGTTGCATTTAACAATGTGCATGTACTATGTAAATAAATTTCAGGAAATTAAACCATAAGTCCAAAAAATAATGCAATGGAACATAAGACATGCAATGTGAGCCTGATATATAATGTAGGCATAACGAATGTATGAATTTGCACACATCTCTAAGCAATGTAATGTAAGGGAGTATAATATATGTTAATAAGTAAATATTTTTGTGTATCAGTAAGCTATGTATAAGTAAGTAATGCAATATAAATGCAGAAATGTCTAATAAAAATGCATGGGTAACATATACGTTTTGTATTATAAATAAGGGATATAGGATGTCTAACGCAATGCAATGTATATATAGGAATGTCTATTTCATGTGCTGGAAAATTATGCAATAAGTACATAAATAACATGTAATGTAAGTAACCTGTAAGACTATTATGTTTGTAAATATTTGTATCTATAAATTAATCAGAATGTACCTGCACGTATCTATATGTAGCTGCAAGTATATGTGACCTAAAGTTAAACAGTGTAGGTAAAATTAAGTAATATGTGAAGCAGGCGTGTCTGACTATGCATGTATATAAAAATAATGTTATGTAAGGCACATGTAATATTGGCACATGTAACTGTACATGCAAACTCTATTTATATGCAATCTAAAAGTAATGTAGGTATATTTATTGAAATGTACAGCTAAAAACTGTAACTGTGCACAAAAGTAATCACACGCAATGTAAGTTTAATGTAATTCAGGTAATGCATATGCATTGTATGTCGGAAATCAAGTCAGTATGTAAGTCAGTATGTAACTCTGTAAATCATGTTATCCATAGAATATGTTAACCAGCAAACATGAATGTAATACTAAATATAAACAGCTCTTGTATGGCCATGTAATTGCTCTTTTGAAAGATTCAAGGTTCAACTCTAGATATTGGTGGACCTGGCGCTACACCAATTAACCGACGGTAAAGGGGTGGTGCCCACGTCCCCCGTCGCATGTGGAAGCTGCTTAGTCTGTTGTACCCCAAGAACACATCCAAAGTCTCTTTGAATCAATGTCGAGGCGTGTGGCAGCGGTGATCTCCAACAATGGCGGCTACTCTGTCTACTGAGTCTAGAAGATACCACACTTCACAGAAGTCTATAAATTGAATCATTTGATACTTGGTCAACATGTTATCTGCTAAATAAATTTTGTTGTGATATCTCTTGTCTGTCTTGGTGTTGCAATTTGGGTGCCAGCAGTGTAGTACGGCAAAGTATTTAAAAAGGAAAATAATCTGTAAAGTAAGTTATTAATTTATGCATTTTATATATTTTAAAAAATCATATTTCCGAAATCAGTGCAAATCTAATTCTTTGCAAATCACATGTAACCAATTATTTCACTACTGAAATATAAGTATTTTTGAAGTAAGGACGAATTTATTTGAATTAATATGCTGACATAATATGAAACTTTTTACCGCATACAGTGCAAGAAGTTCTAGGTTTTACTTTGTTAAATTGATTATTTGAAATATAGAGTTCTTAATGTCAATTAATTCAACTAAAAATTAATAATTCAAATATAACTTGCTGCATGAAAATTACATTTAAAATTATTGAAATCCTTATAAACCACGACCATAAAGTTCATTAACATAGGTACTTACGCTCTATAACTATTTCATTGAGAAGTTCATTCCCCGAAATGAACTTAATATAATACTTTTTATTCCAAACTGAGCTTTATTCCCTGCCATTTTAATGATATAAAATAGAATGCATCTCGGCTTATAAACACATCCTTCTTATACGTTTAACCAACTGAAGAGACACTTGAGCGCGTGAGACAGACTAACGAAGTAAGACGGATGCGTCTGTAGGCGCTGTCATCACTATACAGTTACAGATAAACAACAGCGATAGATATGCGTTAAATCTTAAATGATATTTATTCTCCTAATGCCATTTGCATTCAGCAAAATTCTGATGAGTTAAGTTTGCTAGCTGTAACTGCGCAATAAAATAACCAAATAATATTCATAAAACCGGCGCGATATTTTCTAAGATCCAGTTTATTGCCCTTGTTTGTTAGCAGAGATAAGTACTGTTTGCATATAAAAAATATTTTTTAAATCAGTTTTTACTTGAAATTATGTTATAATACTAGTTTAGAATAATAGTTTTTACTTGAAATTTCAGTGCTTACATTTTACTTGAAAGAATTTTACTTGAAATGATGTTATAAATTATGTTGCTCTCTTTACTCTGCGAGCTTTATACTGATTGTGATGTCTTATTAAAATGATTAGTGATTAAATGTTGGCAGAAAAATGCCGTTAATGAACTTCAAACTGCTGTAATTTTTTTTCCGGAAATTATAATATTAGATTGCTTTCGCCATAATTGTTAATTGTTGAATTTATATTGATAAGCAAGTAAAATTAAAATCTCAATCGATATCAATACAATATCTCAAACGTTAAACAGAATTCAATTCAAAACAGATAAAGTTAATCCAGTCTCACAGCGAATTCGCTACAATCGATCACAGCATTAAGTAAACAAACAGCAGTTGGCTTAAAATAGCTACATCTACAAAAAAGACGAGGTAGTTAAATTCGGCTTTTAGAAGCTTTTCAATTATGTACTAGAATATTCTGGAAAAACTTCGATTTTTCTCGAGATTTGTGGATGGCAACAGTAATTACGAAATATTTATTTATTTAATATTAAATGCACGAGCGCTTTTATTTTTACTTTTCCGACGTAGCTTTCTCTTCAAAAATCGTCTGCGTTGCGTGGGAAAATAAAGCAATTTTAATTATAATTCTAAATAAATAGCTAAGTAAATACGAAATCCGTAAGAATACGTTGTAAAACTATCTGAATAAAACCTAAAAATCTCAAAATTTCAACAATCCAAAATTTTTAGAAGTATACCTTTTTATAAGCATTGCCATATTTTACGCATATGGATACATAAGTAACATAATCTTCAAAAGCATGTTTTTTCAATAAGCATACATGCAAATATTTCATCGAAAATTCGATCAAATTCAGAAACTTTCCTCGTGAGGTTCTAAATAAAATTTTCTCTCGAAGTATTTCAAAAGGTGTAGGAAATATTTCAAAATACACAGGGTGATCTTTTTTAAAGTGACAGTGTTTGGAGCGCCCTTTAGCGCGATCTAATAGCCGAAATGGCACCAAACTTGGTATTTAGACTAATCAAGACATGGGAAAAAGGATTCCGTAAAAACAATTTTAATTCCAAAAATCGCCATGCATTAGCTTCCCCGGTGAGGAATTAGACCACATTCAATATGAACATCGTTCTCAGAAATAACGCCGTGCATTCTGTGCACAACGTTCTCCACAGCCGTATGTAACATATCACGAGGAATATTCCGCACTGTCTTTGTTATGCTGTCTTTTAGAATAGACAAATTTGATACTCCACCAACATAAACTTGAGATTTCAAATAACCCCAGAGCCAAAAATCGCATGGCGTGAGGTCAGGGGAACGAGGCGGCCATACAACTGGAAAACTGCGACCTATGACTCTATCATCAGTGAAGTTTTAGCGCAACAGCTGCTTTACCTTATTACTAATGTGTGGCAGAGCACCATCCTGCATAAAGATTGTCTGTTGGAGACGGTTTCTTTGCTGAAGTTGTGGAATAACAAACGTTTCCAGCATTTCGTGGTACCTTTCTGCATTTATGGTGCACATTTGGGGTCCTGTCGGAGTGATGGTCTCAAAAAAGAATGGCCCATTTACGAATTCGACTGTGAAACCACACCAAACAGTGACTTTTGGAGAGTTTAATGGGATTTCGTGAACGGTGTGGGGCTGCTCAGAAGCCCAAATTTGTGTGTTTACGGACCCGTTGAGATAAAAATGGCACTCATCTCCCCACAGAATGTGCCATGGGAAAGCATCATCAGTTTCTACCTGGCAAGAAACGACAGAGCGAATGTCACTCGCTTATCATAATCATTCGGTTTCAGTTCGTGCAAGCGGCTGATTTTGTAGGGGTGAAATCCAATAACGCGCTGCAAAAACCTCCATGCCGTGGAATAATTCATGTCCATTTGTCGAGCTAATCCCCGGGCGCTGCTAGTACCAGCAATGGTTCTCTTCGATCCTTCGACAATTTCAGTTGCCACATCAGTTATTACATCTTCTGATAGTGGTTTACGTCCTCTCCCAGCGCGAATGGTCAGTGACCCCATTTCCTCGAACTTCTTAATTATTTCCTTAAGACCATTCAGCGATAAAGGCCCCTTTCGTAATTTTTTTCTGGTTCGAAATTCCCGAAGAGCTGCGAATGCATTACATTGATTCATCAAATACAGCTTCACCAGTAACGCACGTTCCGGTAACGTGAGAGGCATGTCCACTGGAGCTTGTTTACTTCAGCTGAGATTATTTGTCGGAGCTGTCTACTACTCGCTTTTATAGCCCCTATTATTGGCGCTGTCATCGCACAACATTTGCATTTTACTTTGTTACCCGTGTTTTATGCTAATTCTCGTTATTGTAAGCTACAGCAGGGCCACAAAATGCCCTAGCGGCGATTTTTTTAACTAATTTTTTTTTCACAGAATCCTTTTTCCTATGTCTTGATTAGTCTAAATACCAAGTTTGGTGCCATTTCGGCTATTAGATCGCTCTACAGGGCGCTCCAAACACTGTCACTTTAAAAAAGATCACCCTGTATATAGTCCATTTCACAACAAGTTATTTTTGCATTTTTCCCTTTTGTTAACAAAACATTTCAGAAAATCACTAGTTAAAGGAATCAATCTATTGTGGACTTATGTTGTTAGTCTAGAAAAACCTCATAATAATTGCTTTGTTGTCAGGTATTGGATATTTAAATATGTAGATGAATTTTAAAAAAGGAATATATATAGATATATATATGTCATATATACATTATATATACGTCAAATTTCAGCATTGAGAAACTAACTCTATGGACTAAAACTATAACTGTCTCCATGGGCTATAACTATAATTAATTCTATGGACTATCTATAACTCTATGGAAAGACTAATAAGAAATATTTTTTGTTAAGATTATGCACTTTCTTTCAAACTGCAGTACATGAAAACAATAAATTCATTTGATGTTTCTTGAGAAAACTTGTTTTGCCACCATTGATAATTTTAATATTTAATACCTTTGATAGAATGCTGCATTTATATTTTTTTTGTATAGTTAAATAATTTAATTGTTTTGTAACATTACTTTTATTCTTATCGCATAATAAACTGCTGAAAACTAATTATATCTTGTTACTGGTGTTTTACTTTAACGCAGTATATTTGTTAAAAAGCGGATCGTATTTCATCTAATATCGCAGTTATTCTTAAGGATGCAGAATAATCCCTCTTTATATTATTCTTATAGTGAATACTTACAACGTAGTGTCAGGTTCGTAAGTTTTAATTTCTCTTGAATATTTGCTTCTTTAAAATTATGCGTATTTATTCTACAGAGAAAAAATTGTATTATCTTCTGGTTTTCAGAAAATGATAAAATATTTAAACTTAAGGAAAATACAAGGAATACAAAATTTTAATAAAGAAGAAAAATATAGTAATTATTAAGCTTATTTTTCTGCATAAATCAATATGTAACACAAGGACATAATAACGACGTTTTCACAACTGTTGCAAAAAGGTGGAATTCTACGAACATTTGGGCGTCATTAAGACGTCGTGATACGACGTTTTAGCTCCATGCTTTCACAACCGAAATGTAACCCGAGAAAGACGCAACAACGATGTCTATGCGACAAAAATCTCATCTGCAAAGACGTAATAAAGACATCTTTTCAACGATTGCAAAGCAGTTGAGTTTCACTGACATCTGGGCGTCATAAATACGACATATTGCAACGTTTTTGCAACATCATCAGCGAGGAGTTTGCAACATCTGTGCGACGTTCGCGCGCTACTTGGGTTGGTGCAATCGATTGCAACCAAAATGGAAGGTACACAACTGCATATTTTAGCAGTTTTATATACAAAATTTCAACGTTCTGAGTCTACTCGCTTTTGAGTTATGCGAGATACATACATATATACGTACATACGTACGTACGTACAGACGCCATGAGAAAATCTCATTTGAATCCATTTTAAATCAGTTTTATAATTCATGTGAGGGAAACTTTTTTATTCTATCCTTACATACAGATGCCAAATGAAAGCATCGTTAAATTATATTCGAAACGGTCAAAATGGATATTTTCGTTGAAATATGGTATGCGGAATTTTTCGTGATTACAGTACTTCCTTTACTTCGTACAAGGAAGTGAAAAGGAAAAAATTTAAAATAAATAAATAGTTTTAAAAATAAAATTAAAATTTA
>KK115607.1:422618-451685 GCA_000611955.2 Stegodyphus mimosarum
ATAGTTGATATTAAATATAACTATTTTTAATATAAACTATTTAAAATTAAAATAAATTTTAAAGCAAAATTATGGGACTTATTATATTGGTAAAAATATTAATAAACTTTTTGCCGTTTAAGATATTGAAATATTTTCACGAATTATCCGGTAGTGTTACTACAGTATTGTGAAGAACTCGGATGTGGTATCCATTAAACATGAAAGTTGTCAAATGAAAATCGGAAGACTAAACTATATAGATTTCTAACTTCAGAAATCTGAATTATATTAAACCAATACCATCCAAGATATTTTTTGATGAAGCAAAGCAAAAAAGGTATTGTAAGGACGAAAAAAAAAATGATTGTGGAGGCACAGAAAAACCAAACGCCTTCAGCTGCGTTCAGGGAAATTCAAATTTTTCAGAATAGACTGGATGGCATATTCATTTTGGAGATATTTTTGTAAAATCTCGTTTTTAAAAAATAAGATTTTGAGAGTATAATGTAAATATCTCCATTAATTTTATGATTCCTAATAAACTAGGTATTATTAGAGCTTAAAGCAGACTCATATTATTTTAAAAATTGTTTTTCAAAATAAACGACATAGGATTAACGTTTAGCTCACAAAACGGACTTACTACGTTGTGACAACAAACACACGCTTCTTTCAAGTAATAAAGATCTAGAGATTGTGACTGTAACTAAGTGCAACTTGTGGTAAATCTTCGAATAGATGTGTAAGCGACTTATAGCTAATCTAAATTGAAATAATACTTAAGAAGGATGTAAAAGACCCTTTTATTCATAATTCAAACTAGTTTATCAGAAGGCATTTCTAGTGCTTACAAACCAGCCAGAATCTATGGCGTAACTCAAAAGTAATGAATTTAAATGTAAATTAAAGGAAGTTGTAAGTTAGCCAAAGGCTACATAGAAATGAATAACGCGAAAGTTGGCTCAAGCCCATACTGGCGTGACAAGAGCTATTAGCAAGAATAACGCAACGGCGAAGTTAGATTTATAGCGAATAATTGCAACTAGGAACGTGGCCTTCAGTGGGCGAAACACGCTCTCATTAAACAAACTAAAATCTTCCTGTGTATACTATACCTTTCTACCTCATTTGAGTGAGCGCGAACTAAAATTATCATACCGGCAGGAAAACGGAAAGGAAGAATGATAGTAAAGGTACTGAAAATAAAATACCTAGTTAGATTAAAAACAAATAAATTCTTGCAAAGGGAAATATATCTTCGAAAAGTATTTTATCATTTAAAGGTTAGAAGTTTTTATTATTCTTTTTTCTTTTTAATTTTTTTGGAAAGTCTGTTGTTCTTTCAATTTGGTTACAAAACTGTCTATGATTCATGATTCATGATTTAAGCTTTCTGCCTCATACAAATGTCGCCAAAATCAGCGATTTAATTCAGTTCATAGGATACTCGCATAAAACGCGAAACAAGCGGAGATGAAAAATGGCAACTCTGTCACAATTCATTTGATGATTAACTCTCCTGGAAATTGCGATGATGATGGTATTCGTTAATAGGTGACAATAGATTAAATGCTGCCTTGGGTCTGGACATAATCAGATAACCTTGAAATTAAATGCACCCAAGCATGCGTCTTTCAATTCTATCAAGGGTTAATAATCCTTCGCATCCAAACAATTGCAATGAAAGCACTATTAGGTAATTTAAAACATGGTCAGAGTAACAAACACAATAGGAATTCTACTCATAAATGGACTAATAAAGATTAATACATTTATGTTTTGTGAAACAATCGAGTTCATGCTGGTGTATATCAGCTAATTGAATTTAATCGTTTTAAGAAACAAATTAATTAAGAGCAATGGCCGTACCTCCTTATCAGCAAAATAAAAACTGCCTCATAAATTACATATTATCAATATAGCATTATCCTAAGCGAAATGTTTCTCGTAAAATTCTATGTTACTATCTCTTCTTGAAAGTTTGCGTTGTTATGGCTCATTTAAATAAATAATATACTCGTTCTACAAATGCAAGAAGTAAATCTGTCTAATATCTAAGATGTGTACGGAGACCGAAGACTCAAAAGGTATTGCAATAGCTTTGGCCATTAGCTCAATTTCTTTCAAAGGAGATATTGTAATGGACACGATGATATCTGACTAGCAAAAAATAGAAAATACTTACAGATTAAAAATAGAAATTGATGACAGGATTCATTGTTGCCGCATACTTGGTAGCTAAAATCTCTCTTGCGAATCTACATGATGACATAAAAAGGTTAAGTTGCTCAGCCTGATCGTCGAACGTGAGTAAATCGCTAGCTGTCAAATGGAACGTTCATCATCATACTACTCTGAGCCGGACCCACATGGCAAAAGTCAATTTAATCTGCCAATCGATTGCTTATTTTATGGCTTATGAAAGTTACTGAAGGTGAAGCAAATGCTCTTAGCTAAACATCACTCTGTGAAATGAGCAAATAAGCTGTCTAATGTTTCTGTTGTTGATGTTGTTGCGACTTATCTCACTTGTCTGACAGTAATATCATAACAAGCCCACGAAATTCATCGTGGCAAAAAGTGCAAAATTGCGCCTGTCAACAGTCTTGAGCTACATACAGGTGCTATAACGACTTTGCTCAGTTCCGTCCTCAATTTTCATTGAGAGCGCCCTGGAGAGGGAAAGGGTCAGAGGATCTCCGACCCCTCTTCACCTGCCATTAAGTCTCGAGAGGACTTTCAGCTCAGCGAATACTTAGAGTGTCCCGATGCCGCACAGGCACTATACACTTACAAACATCCATGTCTTTTCCGGGATTCGAACCCGGGCACTTCAGTACAACAGCCAGCGTCGCTAAACACTATCGCGGTTGGGCGGTCTAATGGTTTTTCTTAGTAGCATAAAGAATTTTAATCAAAGATCTAACTCACATAACAGGTAATAAATTGAAAATTTGGCTCTTTATCAATACTCGCTAGGCATCTTTCGGAGGTTTCATCATCCACACAATGATTATACTCACTGACCACAAAATTCCAAAATTCTACCTAAATAATTCTTACAATTTGTTTTTAGAATTAATTCCAAAAATGCTTTCACAGTTGAAATAAACACATAATAATCAAATTTGTTACATGAAAGCAATAAGTAATGTTACCTTAAATCTGATGCTTTCGTGGATTCAAACTTTCTATAGGTAATTGTTCTATGCCTGCCTCACTGTTGAAAGAAAAATCTATGTAGTTAGTCTTTTTCGTCGAGATACCAAATACAGTATGTAATTTATAGCGCTGGTTTATGAATCTTATTGTTCACTATTATTCATCCGAGAAGAATCATGAATTTCAACATTACCTAAAAATGTCTTTATAGAATCTTGCTAGTAAAGTAAAAGATCCATACTACAGAAAATGATCAATTTCAGAAAACGTTGCTTTAGTATCAGATAGAAAAATTCACATTAAAATTTCATTTGAAGTATTTATTTATTTGTTGTCGACTCGGAATTCCTCTATTTTAAAAGCATTATGCAGCTTCTAAGCACCATATGTTCTAGGAATTTAAAAGAAGAGCAACTCCAATAGAATGTCATAAAATTTTAAGAATTCTAAGCAAAAATTCTCAGCTTGCAGAAATAAAATATCAAAGACAGGCAACGATCGAGTAACTGAGAAATAAAAACAGGAAAATTGCGTTGTTGGAATTTATAAAATACATGACATATTTGATTCAGAAGTCCTTTACTTTAGAGAATTTATTCAAGCTCTAAATATCACAAGTTCGAGAGGTTTCAAACAGGAGCGAGACAAACAGAATATTAAAAATATAGAATTTTAAACAGAATTTTTTATCTTGCATCAACAATAGTAAATGCAGCAAAACAATAAGAATTTGAGAAATAAATTAAATAAAGCTCAATAAGTTTCCCCTTAGTCTAAATAAAATTTTTTCATGTATTTTATAAAATACTTAAAAATTATGCCTATTTATGATGAAGTTTTTCAATTTAGTTTAAAATATTTTATTTTTACATTTACGTTTTTTATACTTCTTCTAAAATCAAGATGTAAATATGTTATTTCAAATGACCGGATATTTTCAAATTAGCGCAATACAAAATCTTTCGAACATTTAGTTGTCTCATCACCGAGAATCTTGCTTAGAATGTACTACAATGACGACCGAATCGACGCGAAAAGGAAATCTTCGTTTGAATTTCGATAGAGAATATCACGGATGATGAATCAGAGGGTTTCCATTCCTCTTTCTCTACCATCAGTCTCTCGAGCGAACTTTCTACTCGAAAGTATTTCAGGTGCTCTTATGCCGCTGGCATAACATGCATTTAAAAACATTCGTACCTGCTCTAGGATTTGAACCCTTCTCGATCTAAAAATGACAGAAAAATCCTTCTATGTTTCATATTATTGGTTTTTCAGCACCTAAATCGCATTTGTTCTTTCCGTCATTTCTAGCTCTTAAAAGATGATTTAAAAATTGTTTAGTTTCTATTATTCAGTTTCAATTCCAATGGAGTAATAAATCCATTCCTTTCATTTTCAGCTGAGTAATTTGTTTCCTTGCAGGCATCTATGAAGTATATCGATTTTACATAGCGAGATAATTTTTCTCTACTCAGTCTCGAAATATATATTTTTTACAGTATGCTGATCTCAGGAAATGTGATTAGGACTTGATGGACTTGATGGATAGATATGATGGATATTAGGATAAAGAATATTCTTACAAATATTGTGCAAAAAATGTTAACTCCTCTTTTGTACATATTTTTATTTCATTATTTGCTATATACACTCTTAGACAAAAAAAAAAAAAAAAAAAAAAAACAAGACGCACCAAGAAGGAGTTATCCGAATGGGACGAAAATCGGTAGACGGGATGTATATGTACAGAAAAACAAATGATTACAATTTGAGAAAAATTGGATGATTTATTGAAGTGATAGAGCTTCACAAAGTGAAAAACCCAGTAACGCGTTTGTCCACCTCTGGCCCTTATGCAAGCAGTTATTCGGCTTGGCATCGACTGATAGAGATTGCGGATGTCCTTCTGAGGATATCGTGCCAAATTCTGTCCAACTGGCGCGTTAGATCGTCAACATCCCGAGCTGGTTGGAGGGCCCTGCCCATAATGCTCCAAAAGTGCTTAATAGGAGAGAGATCCGGCGACCTTACTGGCCAAGGTAATGTTCGGCAAGCGCTAAGGCAAGCAATAGAAACATGTGTAGTGGAGGGGGCGGGCATTTTGTTGCTGAAATGTAAGCCCAGGGCGGCGTGACATGAAGGGCAACACAACGGGCCTTAGAACTTTGTCGACGTACAACTGTAAGATTGCGACGGATGACAACCAAAGGGGTCCTACTATGAAATGAAATGGCATCGCACACCATTATTCCTGGTTTTCGGCCTGTCTGCCGGAAGACAGTCAGGATGGTATCACATCGCTGTCCGGGGCTTCTCCAGACCCGCCTTCGCAGGTCATCGGGGCTCAGTTCAAAGCGGGACTCATCACTGAAGACTATTTTACTCCAGTCAGTGACATTCCAGTGCGAATGAGCCCGACACCACTGCAAACGGGTTTGACGTTGTACAGAGGTCAAAAGTAGTCGACGCAAGGGGCGCCGTGACCTCAGCGCCCTTTCTGTGAGCCGTCTATGAATGGTCCTTGCGGTCACTGAAGCACTAGTTGCACGTACAATCGATGATAATGATGCATCTGGAACTGTGAGTGCCGCTCTGACGATTGCTCGGTCTTCACGTTTTGTCGTTTCTCTACGCCTATCGCTTCCTTCTTGATGCTGTGTGCGGCCATGGTTCACCCATTCCTGCCAACATCATCTAATAGTGGCATCGCTCCAGCTCAAATGTCGAGCTATTAGCCTATAAGACCAACCGGCTTCATTGAGTCCAACTACACGACCTCTCTCAAATTCTGACATCTGCGCATATCATTCGCGCACCTGTATGCCAGGCATAATTGCTGTCTACCAGAGTACACGGAATGAAATTCGTGAAGAATTTGTGACCTGGAATTGTAATTTCTCCTCTTAAATATCCTGCCAGTTGCGCAGATCAGATGCGCCGTAGCGACAACCGTTCATTCATTGACAGGCAAAATGTAAAATTTTGCATTTTCTGTCGAAACCTGTATGCATATCAATTTGAGTCCAATTTGCTTTATATCTTCTCGGTGCGTTGTGCTACGTCGTTTTTTTTTTTGTTTAAAAGTGTATATGGTTATAAAAATTTAACAACTGCTATTTTCTTTTCCCTTAAACTATTTAAAGATATGCTTGGAGGAAACTGAAATTTCATTTTTTAGAATAAATTCTAAAGCAAATTTATTTGTTTTAGTGCTTTATGACTCTTTTATATTCTCTATTGTTCGAAACTGTTTTTAAGGGCTGTATTTAAAAGTATTTACTATTTTAATCCAAAAACAGCAGGTATGTGCATCAGCACAGTATTTACATTTTATATTTTTGCCAACCATAAAAACTGAGATTTCCGATTTAATTAGGGCAAATTCAACTGTTCCAGAAATTGAGATCAGTAGTAATACGCGTTTATCTAAAACAATGCATTTTTTGAGATTTAGTTTTGCTTATTTCACTTGTGTTAGTAGTTAAAAACCAATTCAGAAAAAAATTCGATGTGGCACCAGTAAATAGGCTTCAATGAAAGAGCAATTCAGAGGTCTATGCCCGCTTTTACCCAGATACAAAAAGTTTAATTGTCAGCAGAGATAGACATTATAGAACCGGAATAGGAATACACAGTCAGAAAACTAGGTATCGTTACGTGCGTAAGCGTTCGTCATGAACTGAATGCGCACAGAACCGATGACAGCTTGATAAATTTTATTTCTTCCCCCCCCAAAAAAAAACTCTGGAATTTTCCACAAAAGTACTCATACAGTTCTTCTCAGTATGACACGGCATAATCAGTAATTACCACTTCAATCTATTAAGAATATTTAGCTGACAACGCAATGCATCTAAAGAGCGAAGCTCGTACAGAAACCTCTCAATATTCCGAACTCAACTCTGAACTACACAATGGAAAACTGATCTCTCTCCGGTCTTATAGCTTTCTTCTGACCGCCGACATATTCCCAGTACCTTCGATTTCTCAAAATTGCTTGAAGGCATATACAGTTATGGTTATATGTAGGGTGAGGTATAGTTACAGTCACCTAGGAATTAGACCAATTACAGTTATACAAGGATCAAACCAAGAATGTTGGCAATTTCTCTCCAAAATGAGACTCCAAAGCAACTTGGCGCCTTTCATTTACGTTACACAAAATTTATAACAGAATTTTTGACTGCTAAGTCGATAATGTGAAATCGTAATAATATAAGGTAAAACGTTTTTTTTAACACAACTCCTTATCTAATCTAAACTGCCATTTGTGTGCGAAAGATGTAATAAAGAATATGTAATATTTTCGGCTCTGCAAAGTACCGTCTAGACGTTCTGAAATAGAAAAACTGCAACGCAAAATGAGTCTTAGAAAAATGAGTACTAGTGAAAGCGCGTAATTTTCATTTTCAACCTCCTTCATTATTCTTCAGAGAACTTGCTTTTGTTCGCTTCTTTGCCAGGAAAACAAATTGTAAACAAATGAATACATTTATTTTAAAGTTCATCAGTTATGTCATGTGGTTTGGGGCTGTAATATACGCAGTTTACCAGACTCTTTAAACTAATTATTTTAAGCATTTAGATAATTTGGAATTAAGAGAAAATTACTACAGAAAACAGAAAACTAAACACCTGTTTTATATTATGGTAAAGATTTTTCAAAAATCCCTTTTTCCTAAGATTATTAATATTTTTTTTTACTGTATTAACTCAAATAGTAGAGTAATGTCCAGATATTTTTTTCACTTGAAGTGGAAAGTTGTGTGCAAGCCATTATGTACAACGCAAGTGAACTACAGCCACTGGTCGCTATAACGTTCATTCATTATAGTGACCGTTCTATAACTTGACCCTTGCAAAACATTTCCAATTGATAAGGGTCTATTAAATCCATTTTCATTCAAATGACCAGTGCTAAGGACGCTTTAAATCTTTGTAACAAGCATCAACTACACATAACATCAAAGAAAAATTGTCTTTGATCCTTTTGGCCTTTAATGCCAAACTGCCTTTCTTTGAATTTGCCTTTGATAAATATAAACATTTTTACATTCTGCAAAAGCAAAAGTTTTAAGCATAACAAAGGTAAGCGTAAAGAAGCATAAATTTCTTTTACATTAATATCAGCTGTCTTAGAATTAACCTGAAGTCTTTCTCTTTCAAAATAAAATTTCAGATGTTAACACTTTCTCATTTCTTTGATATTAACTATTTTATTTTTTATTTCGTATATATAACAGAACAATTCAGAAAAGGGGAAGTTATGTCTTACCCTATGTTTATACTCCAACCGTGACAGAAAATGGAATTAAGACGCTGATTCGCCTAATCTGGCCAGCAATAACTGCAGCTATTCCAATTACGCATGTAAATGAAACACACTGCACGGAGATAAATTAGAAATGGGTACAACTGAAGAAAAATCTGGTACCTACATTTCGTTCAGTGGCAAAATGTATAATTAGAAAAAGAAGACCGTGAATTTTTTTAAATGGAGTTGTAAGGTTTTAGTTAAACTAACCAAGTATATTTTAATTTAAATCTTTTCTATCTCCTCTCTGCTTCAACTTCCTGTCAGAAGAAGCGCGCGTTTTTAGCTTATGCTAATTTTTGAAGTTCAGCCAAGCACTATTTAAGCAGAGGTAGAAACCTCTCGGTGTGTGAGAGCTTTGCCTCAGATCACGGTCACGCTGCTCAACGTTCGCCTGACCAGCTAGCAGTTTAAATTTATAAGCCATAGTGCTTACTACGTGATTGCATTGTAAAATAAATTAAAGTGCGGTAGTATTTAGTATACCTTGCTACGCACCCTTTTCGGTAGAGGCCAACTTCCGCGAATTGCTCTGCGAAGCAAAGTTTAATTTAAGTTCTATTTTAATTTATTTAAATTTATTTGATTGTTAAGTTCGACCAAAGTGTGGTCTGTTACGTTCTGTATCTCTCCCGAATTGGGAGGTTTGTATTTAATAGTGATTGAATAAAAGAGGATTTCAAATCCCTTCACGTGCAGTTATTCTCCAGCCCAGCAGTTACATCAGAACATAGCGTACCTTCCGCTCCCTGTTCCAGTTCAGGACTTAGAACGTAAGGATAAGAACCCTTTACAGAATTTACCATGTTCTCAAAGAATACACACAGAATGCTAAGTCCTGATAGTGGCGCCCGCACAAAAAGAAGAGGATGGCCTCAACAACAAGAAGACGAACCTGAGACACCTGCTGTACCTGTCCAGAATCCTGAGATAGCACCTCCTGGCATAGAAGGATTCGGCTACATCGTACAAACCATGCGAGCAGCCATGAAGCCAGCGGCAAGTTTTGACGGCAAGACAGCCGTAATCAATTTCCTAGAAAAGCTAGACTCCCACTTCATGCTATATCCAGTCCACGAATTTCAGAAAGTCGCTCTTGCTACCAGCGCTTTGAAGGGCCAAGCGCTAAGTTGGTTCAAGTGCATCGGAAAGAATCTCTTGGGGGAACCAGGAAGCCCCACATGTACGTATGAAAATTTCAAGAATTCCCTGGTGAAAGCATTTCCTGTAGTACGAGACCGAGCCAGACTGGAAGCTGAACTGTTTAGTCGATATCAAGAAAGAATAGAAGATTTGTCTAATTTTATTTTGAGAAAAATTCAAGTTTTCAAGCTTTTGTATGGAAGTCGCCCGGATCCTGAAATTACTTCAAGTTATATTCAAGTTATACTTCCTAGGCTACTGCCCCAAGTTCAAGATTTCATTGAGCTAAGAAATCCAACGACATTAGACAGATTATTTGAGCTCGCGGTACAATTTGAAAGCCGAAGAACAGCCGACAACGAACGACGACGCCAATTTGAGCGAAGAAGTCAGTGGAGTTCGCCAAGACCGCAGCAAAAGCAAAATCAAAGTTACGGGAATAAGGCGAAGCAATGGCCGAAGAAAGATGTGTCTCCTAAAGCGAGCGGCGAACGAAGGGAATTTAATAGAAGAACAAGCAAAGATTCCGAGGGCAACCAGAAGAAAAAGAATTTAAACTAAGAGGGATTTCTTCGAGGAAGGTGAAGAAGTCCGAAGCAGCGCAAAACCCTTCCAAAATCAATTTAAACACCGTGGTCGTTAAGAATTTGAGTTTGCCGAAGATTGAAGTTCTAATCAACAACATACCGGCGACAGCCCTCTTGGATACAGGAGCCCAAAGCAGCTTCGTATCGGAAAGATTCTTTAAGAAGCACTTTCGACGTTACAGAATTTTTAGTGCAAGAGACACGGATGTCATAGCGGCCCAAGGAGAAAAATGTAGCTGTTTAGGAAAAGTACCATTGTTCGTGCGTATCAACAACGAACAGGTAAGAATCCTGTTTTATATTGTGCGTAACCTGCAGACTTGTATTATTCTAGGTGTGGACTTTTTTAGTTTGGCAGAAGCAAAAATTGATTTCAAGGGGGGAGAACTAACATTAAATATGAAGCCAATTGAAGCGAAGAATGATAAGCCCCCGCAGCTGGACTTGGAACATTTACAAGCAGAGGAAAAAGAGAAAATCCAAGGTCTGGTAAGTCACTTTGCGAATTTATTTAGTGATGTACCAGGCTTTACGCAGGTGGTGAACCACGACATTGACACGGGGGACGCTCAGCCAGTTAGGCAAAAGCCATATAGATATGATAGGACAAAAGAAGAAATAATTGAACATCATATTAAAGAGATGTTAAAGAATAAAATCATCACGCCAATTTCTAGCAGTTATGCTAGCCCCGTTGTCCTGTGTAAGAAAAATAATGATTACCCGATTACGCACCCGAAGCGGTGGCGTTTTGCTATAGATTATCGCAAGTTAAATTCAGTTACAAAATATCCTGTATATCCGTTGCCGATAATTGAAGAAATTATTCGAAATATTTCGTCTACAAAATACATGACTACATTAGATCTCACGAGTGGCTATTTTCAGATTGGGGTAAAACCCGAGGACGTACACAAAACCGCGTTCATAACGAAATCTGGTACGTACGCATTTCTTAGAATGCCGTTCGGATTATCCGGCGCGCCGGCAACGTTCCAAAGATGTATGGACATCGTCTTAAGACCAGTCCTTGGTAAAAGCACTTTCATATATTTAGACGATATTATAATTACGAGTAGTACTCTAGAACAACACTTACAAGATTTAAGAAAAGTATTTTCATTGTTAAACGAAGCTGGTTTAAAGATAAATGCGTCTAAATGTAAATTTGCCGCAAAAGAGTTACGTTATTTAGGATTTAAAATTTCCCAAAAGGGAATCGAAACGGATCAGTCAAAAATAGTAGCCATTAGAAATTATCCTGTTCCTAAAACAGCGAAGAAATTATCGTCGTTTCTCGGGATGTGTTCATATTACCGGGCTTTCATTAAAGACTTTGCAAAAATAGCTGAGCCACTGCTAAAGTTGAAAAGAAAAAAAGCTAGGTTTTCGTGGTCAGCAGAAGCCAACTTGGCGTTTCAAAAATTGAAAGACGCATTGACTCAAGCTCCCGTCTTAAAATTTCCAGAAGGGGATAAAGGATTAGAGATTTCAGCGGACGCTTCAGATTTCGCGATTGGTGCAGTGCTTTCCCAAAATGGTCAGCCCGTGGCTTTTTTCAGCCGAACATTAAATGAAACCCAAAGAAACTATTCCGCAACAGAGAGAGAAACTCTCGCAGTGTTAGCATCAGTACAGAAATTTCGTGTGTTCTTTGGAAGTTCTCCAGTAACTGTATATACCGACCACGCGGCGGTCACTAGACTCTATTCTGGAAAAAATTTATCACCCAGATTAATAAGGTGGGCTCTCAAATTACAGGAATATAACCTAATAATTAAACATACGCCGGGAAAGGAAAATGTTGTGGCAGATGCTTTAAGCAGAATTAACTTAGATGAAAATGGAAGTGTAATTAAGATAGCCATGTTAACATCCAAAGTATTAGATTCTCGTGAAACAGTAATAGCCGAACTCAAAAAAGATCCGGAGTTCAAAAATATATACAATTATTTGGCCGACCCTGAGAATTTCAATCATCCGGATATTGTGCCGATAAGAAATAGGGCCGAAAATTACGAATTAATTGACGGACTGTTATTCTATACGAAAGCTACTAATGAGAATCATGAATATAGACCGGTTATCCCAGCTAGCATGAGGTTGAATGTATTAGAAGAGTTGCATGATTGTGCCATTTCGGCTCATTTAGGTATAAGAAAAACTGTTCAGAGAGTTCGCGAGGCAGTTTTCTTTCCAGAACTGCAAAAGTTTACTAGGGCGTATGTCCAGTCGTGCCCAACATGTCAATTAAATAATTATGTTAATTTCCGCCCGGCCGGGTTCCTAAATAGTATTAAATCAGAATTCCCAAATCAAATAATAGGCATCGATTTACTTGGACCTTACCCTCGAAGTAAAGTTAATAAAAGCCGATATCTTTTAGTTATAGTGGATCATTTTAGCAAATGGTTAGAGTTAATTCCGTTAAAACGCGCGTCTGCAAAAATTGTAGTAGATTCAATTCTAAATAAGTATATTTTAAAATACGGGGCGCCCCTAAAAGTTATTTCAGACAATGGTCCTCAGTTTGTTAGTAAAATGTTTGAGGAAATGTGTGCAAAACTGGGCATACGTCATCTAAAGATGGTCCCGTATCGTCCGCAGTCAAACATAGCGGAACGGGTGAATAGAAATGTAGTGAAAATAATTCGTAGTTATGTGAAAAACTATCACTCTACCTGGGATAGCCATATAAATGAATTTGCATTTGCACTTAGGACCGCCAAACACGATACTACACAAAAAACACCCGCTGAACTCTTCTTAGGAAGAAAGATCTTGACCCCCCTAGATAAACTGTTCTTTGTACAGGAAAGGGCAGAAGAATTTAAAATGAGTGATATACAAAAGTTAATACGGGAAGCGACGGAAAATATAGAAATGGCCCAAAGAAAACAGAAATTGTACTATGACCTAAAAAGAAGAGAGGTCAAGTACAATGTGGGAGATGAAGTGTTGAAGATTAAACACAACTTGTCAAATGCCCCAGAGGAAAAGGTGGGGAAATTTTTTCCGCGTTTTGAAGGCCCGTTCACAATTGAACAAATTACGGGGGCAGTGGTTATATTAAAAAGAAATGATGGTCAAACGCTCAAAGCGAATGTGGACCAAATAAAACCGTTCTATAATCGCAGCAAAATGGCTGTATTTAAAGATTCGTTTCAGGATCCGAGGCAATCGACTAGCCAGGAAGATATACGTCAGCAAAAACAGCAGGAACCAGCTACAACGGCATCGAAATGTCAGAAGAAGAAAGCTCCCCCCCAACAAAGAAATAAGAACCAAAAAGGTGGTTTCAAAAGAAAGTCTCACGATGCAGGTGAACAAATCTACGAACGGAATTACGAGCGCACCAAGAGAAGAAAGCAGAATGGGCAAGGGAAGCCCAATGTATCCAAAAGAACTGTGGAATCATCGGACAGGTGCCTGAGAAGCAAGAAACGTCGATTGCAGCCTGAGAATCAACTTCCCGAATACAGCAGGAACCAGGACAAGCAACGAGCAAGGGCCCAGGAGAGAAGGGCCCAGTCCACCAAACGTCCAGCGGAGCAACCTCCTCTACAAAGGAAATTGCCGAGGATACAACGACGGAATTTCAAAAGAAAAAGAGACGAGCAGGCTCCGAAAGAACAACGAAAAACGAGGAAACTGAACCAGGCCACAACTTACTCAAGTTTTAAAGATTGGGCCAAGAAAAGGATGGACGATCATAATAAGATAAGTACAATTTCGTATTCAAAAGTTTAGTTAATTTTTGAGTATACTGCAAGTTGCAGGGCTGATTTTACCTCAAGCGAGGTTGACTTTTACGCCAAGTGAGCGATAAGTCCTCATATGGAAAGTAAAATGTTTTGTTAAAAGAAATTGTAATTTTCAAAGATTTAAAATCACTTAATGTTTTGTAAATAGATTAATTCTGTAAAAGCAATGAATTGCTGAAAAGAATATGTTAACTAAATGATTTTGTATGACGCTTTGTCTAAAGACTTGTAAAATGTCTAGAATGAAAATTCGGAAAATTGAAAAACACGATTTAGTCTGTAGACTATTAATTCAATGTAATTTGATATTTCAAGAAAGTACCTTGAGAAAGGAATAGGAAGCACTTGCTGTAAGCTTAGAAATTTAACCTATATTTCTGTAAGCTTAGAAATTTAACCTCTATTTGCATTTCAGGATTGCTATGAAATTGTTAATGTGTTATGAAATGTAACAAATAATATTATGCTAGCAATGCACGTTAAGTGCAATATTAATGTGAATGTTGTGTGCAAACTGCGAATTTGTATGCATGAAAAGTTAAAGATTGACTATTTTAGAATGCAAGTGTTAATTAGGCTCTCCACCAAATACACTTAAAGTGTTAGACATAAAGCTAGTGAGAACCTTAGGATTAGCTGGTTATAGGGCGTTTTTTTCAGGTCTCGTATGTCAAGTTCTAACTAATGTTAGTCGATTGTAGGTGGAAGAGTTGAACACCCCCGAACACATAAAAACCCGCAATGGCGGTTTGCTTTACATCCAACACCGGTGAGAGAGCATACGGGGGAAGAATTTAATTGTGCTTGAATGATAATGTGTGTGTGCAAAATTACACAAAAAAAAAAAAATAAGGATTTGTACCACCTAGAATTATTCTGTTATGTCATACTAAAGTTGTTTTCCTTCCAGATTTTGCTGGAAGGAGTAAGACTGTTTGAAGAATAAGACTTGAAAAAAAAAATGTTGAAGACTGTTGTTCAAGAGTATTTCATCTGTAAATTTGTTTGACACAAACATATATTACCTTGTAAGAGTTGACCTAAAGTTAGAACAGTGAAATTTTCGACTATTTAGAATTGCTAGTTGTCAACATGGTCCGTTTGGACCAAAGTAGTTTAACTATCGCAATTCTGGCGGGAAGTATGTAAGGTTTTAGTTAAACTAACCAAGTATATTTTAATTTAAATCTTTTCTATCTCCTCTCTGCTTCAACTTCCTGTCAGAAGAAGCGCGCGTTTTTAGCTTATGCTAATTTTTGAAGTTCAACCAAGCACTATTTAAGCCAGAGGTAGAAACCTCTCGGTGTGTGAGAGCTTTGCCTCAGATCACGGTCACGCTGCTCAACGTTCGCCTGACCAGCTAGCAGTTTAAATTTATAAGCCATAGTGCTTACTACGTGATTGCATTGTAAAATAAATTAAAGTGCGGTAGTATTTAGTATACCTTGCTACGCACCCTTTTCGGTAGAGGCCAACTTCCGCGAATTGCTCTGCGAAGCAAAGTTTAATTTAAGTTCTATTTTAATTTATTTAAATTTATTTGATTGTTAAGTTCGACCAAAGTGTGGTCTGTTACGTTCTGTATCTCTCCCGAATTGGGAGGTTTGTATTTAATAGTGATTGAATAAAAGAGGATTTCAAATCCCTTCACGTGCAGTTATTCTCCAGCCCAGCAGTTACCTCAGAACATAGCGTACCTTCCGCTCCCTGTTCCAGTTCAGGACTTAGAATTTGAGGATAAGAACCTTGTAAGTAATTCACCATGTTTGCAAAGAGTATGCACAGAACACTAAGTCCTCATAGAGTAAGACACTGATAATAAATTAAAATTTCCTGATGCTTTCGTTCTCTCCCGATACCAATTCAAGAGACTTTAGGGTTTTGCAATTTGCTGTAGAAACTCTAGTCAACCTTTCGGCCATCTACGTTAAGTTCACTGTCTTTGAAAACTTACTTTTGAGAAGTTGGATAACTCTGAGATTGAACGTGATTTCTTATACTGCACATTATGGTAAGATCTGCAGTTTACATTAAACGGAGCAGAACAGATTCATTGAAATCAGTAGCGTGTTGTTTCCCGGACAAGCTTACTTTATGGTGCTCATTACCATAAACTATTTTTCAACATATTAGATTCAGTGTTAAATTTTAAGGTTTAAAAATTACGTATACTATATTGTAAAATTGTAGCACTTCTGAGAATCCATTTATATGACTAATGCGTCTCTTAAATCAACTGGAAGCAGAATTCTTGAACCCTTTCTCGGACTTAATGGAAACCACATGATAAAATATTTATATTAAAGAAGCTTAATTTCGGTGAGGTATTAAATTAAATATTACTATATAACTTATATTTAAAGAAATTTGTCGCTTTTTATGTTGATTCAAATGTAAACTGAAAGCGCCATCCTAACTGAGAAAATGGCTACGAAATAATAATAGAAATCAGACTCGACCATACAGAGAATTTATTTAAATTGTTACAAATAATGTTAAGAAAGATTTGTTACTTTAAATATGATATATTAAAACTGTGCTTCTTGAAGCGTTTCAAGGCTGAAAGTTAACAACGATAATTTTTAACGAATTTGTAAGTTTTATCCGTAACTAATTTTCAGCCGTTATTAGTTTTTCACCTGAGCCAAATGCCTCACTTGTCTCACCTTTAGTCAGACACGATCAGACTGCGCCCTTTCTAGTAAAGTTTGGTTATAAACACTGCTTTAGACAAAATGTCATGGGAGCCTTATGTATGTCGAATCATCTGCAACTAGATTGGAGGATGTTTTCCTTCGTGAAGGATGTTTTAAGGATAATGTTTTGTATTCATGTTACACATCTCATTTCTTTTCCTGCATTGAGATATTCTGTAGCCCAGGGAAACATCATGAGTGCCAACATTCTCAGGCTTCTTTAAGGAATAAATTGAGATTTATTGCAAAGTATTACTTTTAGTAACAGAAATCTACTTCGCAATATCATTTCACCATCAACAGAACACTTGCTGAACTAAAAGCTCAGGTCAGCCGGAAAATACGCTGCACACGAGAAAAGCACGAAGCTGTACTATGTAAACAACTCAATCACGGGATTTCAAATTCGTATTGTTGTCATTTAGGTAGATAAACAAGATTATATAAAAAGAAATTCAAAATACTTCAGAACTTGTCTCCTTGCTAGATCGCGACCACGTTATCGTAGAAGTCAAAACAGGCAATGATTGGATACAAAAAGTTTAGTTTTACAAAGGCGAATAAATGAATGTCCGAAATTTTTCTGATTTTAACAGTCGTCTAAAAGGTTTGTTAAGGTTTTCTACGCCAGAATTTTCTATAGACAGGCTCATGCGCGTAAGATAAAAATGTTTTATTTTGTACAGTGCTATCACTGCTCGCTTTCAAACCGTTGAGTTTGCTAACAAAAAATTCATTAAAGTTTTACAAAATATGAAACATAAAATTCGATGTTCAAAATTCGAGCTTATATGCATATATACATGCAGTTTCTTCATTATTTAGTTTCTTTAAAAATAATACAAGGCGATAATATTGGGTGGCCACAATTTAAAAAGTTATACAGTCGTTTACAGTAAACGACGCAAAATCCCGTTTCCAGACTTAAGCGCATTCGGGTTAAAGCCCTTTTTGGGCTAAAAATGATATTACACATAGCAACAAGCTCATCTTGGCTTAGATTTCAAACAAATTCTATCGACTTCGAAGGCGATCAGATGATAGTTCTTCTTCAGAACCAAAAACTTTTGAAGAATATAACAATTGAAAATACCGGAAATGTTTTACAGATATAATTTTGTGAAATACACATACATGACAAAATTAATTTACACATGCATATATTTATACCGGTATTATATATACTGGTGTGTGTTTGTGGAATAATATTGTCTGTAGTCATTTCCAATTTTTTACTTTATTTGTATCTTATACAATTTATTGATTGAATACGTAAAAATGATTTTTGAAATTCAATATTAAATACGTAAATTCATAATTTCTTCATTCTACCTAAACGTAAGATTTTCTGTTAAGAAAATTTTCAGTACAACTTGGGTTTAATTTGGCCGCTATTCATTATCGTATAATGAAAACGCGCTGTAATAAATAAACGATGTGCAATTGTGTATTGATTCTCTGCACTCATTGTTAAAAACTCATGTTTAATTGCGTCTGCTCAGAGAACTGTGATAAATGTTTATATTCTAGTATTTTCTCTCATTATTTTAGAGGCTAACGTAATTAAACGATGAAGCATATTTTAATTTAGTATAAATAACTACAATTTAAAACAAGACATTAGTTTCAGTCAAACGCCCAACAGCATTCTATCCTTAATTTTTCCATTTGATGAGCCAAAATATATGATATCATCAGAGTTATTTTCTTCTACATTATTTCAGTTTAAAACGGTTTGGTATAATTTTTGTATGATGATAAGGTAATATAAATGATCAGCCTTCACTTTTTTTCACTCCCTTGATCAGTTCTTTTCTTTGTTAGACTTATTTATATTTCAGCTGCCATTTATTTTATGTCGCTACTATTCACTAGCGAACAGTAAGTGACCGTTGACCGTTTTGTTTTTATTTTCATGAATGTGAAATTATTCATCGCAAAGAAATTTTTCGCGTTAACGCCTGATATATTTTCCAGTATTTATTAAGATTAATTCCTCAATCAATATACTTTCTTACATTCTTTTTTCAGACAATGCTCTTTTTCTGGTTATACATATTACATTATTACGTTATACATATTGAAATAAGAATGAAGTTCAGTTAGTTTATTTTCTTTATAGAAATGATTGAGGAGCTATTTATAAATTGAATTTAATTCAGGACATCTTTTCCAATTCAAATAAAATGTTTCGAATTTTTTAATGGTAGTACTATTGCCAAGTATTTGGAAGTTCACAGAACGTGTATACTACCTTCCCATCATATATTTGTCCTATTTGCCCCTAATATACACAGTGTGAGTCAGTTAAATAATTAACATGAAAAGAAGCAAATGAACTCTATTGCATTCCTTCTCCCTTTGTTAAAAGACGCGTTTTCCTGGACATATTTTTAATTTACAATAAATACAAAAATAGCTAGTATGAGGTTTTATGATTATATATAATTATCTCAGTTCCATATATAATATGTGCTTAAAGATATATATCAGAAATAACAATTCGCGATTATGTTAGATAAATTATATGAAATTATATATATATATATATATATATATGATATCTCTCAAGTTATTTAAGTTACTTATGCACCGTTAATTTAGCCCACCCCACCAAAGGTTATGCATATCTATACATTTCTCGGAAAGTAATCCAGCCGGAAGTCTGTCCGAAATTACAGGATCATCGCATAATTTCCCATAATACAATATATGCAAAATGTGTATATTCTCAACTTTCCATCTAATATTTCATGTTTTTGACTAACATTCTATGTTTAAGACTAACATCTCTAATGCAATGTAACCTAGATATGAGTTAAAGGTGAGTTACTGTAGTGTATATATGTTGATGACAAACCTTCTCATTTAACTAGGTCAAAAAAGGTTTAGCTTTTATAATAACAACAGACAAACTGTGTACAAATGCTTTTAATTAATTGCTCATAAAATAGTTATCTGCAATTGCAGTCGCCCATTTAAGTAAAGTTGTGCCGTGTTTAAGGTAAATGGGAGAATAGGTTCCATTTTTTCCATTTCCTTCAGTTATTTGCCTATCTAGAGCCTGACAAACAAGTAACAGATTATCATTAACATTCAAAAATTCAAAAACCGGCATAAGTTAGAAATTTTAGATGAGTGTCTATTTAGGGCTATAAGTTGATAATCTACTCTTACCGTGTAATATCTGAGATGATAGTAGCTTTCTGTTCCCTAAAGAGGGGTTGGATAAGAAGCAAAAGTTCCACAGCTAATTATTTATGCATTAATCGATTATAACACGTAAAAGTATTAGAAATAACAAACTATTAAAACAATTCTTACTGTTGATTTTGATACTGAAGAAGTCACATGCGTCTTTCCCCTCTTCTGATTCCCGCATTCCAAAAGCTAGTTACTATCCATTTCTAGCAGTCGGCTATCAGTATCTGCTCTTTCATTATTATCATCGCATTAACGATTGGCTAAACCAGCTTTCCTGTACAAGTTATACCCAATTGCTCAATCAAAAGTTATGCCTAATTGCTCGTTGTCTAAAATTATTTTGGTGTATATTATGCTCCACAGTGAATAATCTAGTTGGGTGGTTCTGTAAGGATTATGCTCAGTTATATGATGAGGGTTTAATTCGATTCGTTGATTATCGTATGTTTCTGAATACAAGACGATCTGATTATAAACCGAGAGGTAAGAATTCGTTGAAAAACTTCAGCCTAAATTGAAAATTCGTTAATAATCCGAATTTAGAATCGCCTTGTATATCCACGTGTACCATATATTTCCGCAGATAGGGCGAAGTATAAATATTCGTCAAAGTTTTATAGTTTTTGCATATATCTGCCCTATAACAGGACTCCAAAACTATCAAACGTCTTTAATGAATTTAGCTTAGATCAGTGATCATCATCAGGAATAAATTTTATTTTCTTGAATCTCTCAGCACTCTCAGTAAAAGCACATGTCGAATCGTGACCTTACATGTATCTGACAAGTTTCGTTGCAGGTTGTGTCGTGTGTTCTAAATATCTGTGTTATAAGTGTAATCAATATACTATAAGTACTATATTATAAGTACAATAATAATACAATGTACTATAATAATATAATATAAGTATAATAGTATAATACAATATACTATAAATACGTAATTTTTATGAAGTAACAGGAAATAATTTAGATCGATTCAAGGAATTTCTTTAGTTCAAGGAATTTCGTTTTTCTAATTTTTAGAAATGGGAACAGGGAATTTGTTTGTCTAAAGATAAAATGGCATCATACATTGAAAACACGATGTACATTCTCTGGTTATGGGAAACGAAATCTCCGAAAACAATTTAGTGGCGATTCCGATATGAAATCAACAAATGTCTACCAAGGGAACAAATCAATTAAAAGATGGCTAAAACAGTTTCGATAGACTGAACATGTTTTTTTTTATAAAGGAAGTGCAGGTAGACCAACCATCAGTGATGAAAATGTTTCCGCCATTAGAGATGTGTTTTCGTGCAGTTCCCAGTAAATCCATTCGCAGTGCCAACCTGCAAACAGGAATTCCCAGATCGACTGTTCATTAAGTTGTTAATGAATGACTGAAACTGAATGCTCGTAAATAGCAGATTTGTCAGCAAATCAAACCTAATAATCGAGTAGGTTCGTAAGGAATTTTTTATAGCCATTCTTGACTGTATCGGTAATGATGATCCGTTTCTTCAGAAACTCGTATTCAGTGATGAAGCAGCATTTTATGTTTGAGGGGAGGCTAATCGACGTAACTGCAGGATTCGGGTGTCGAAAAAACTCACATTTTATAAGGGAAGCTGAGTGATGTAGACTTTGTTAACGTTTGATACGAACTAACACATAACAAAGTGAATGGTTCCTCCTTTTCTTGGATCGTAAATTACTTCGATAGTAGGATTACGTTGATATGCTGACATTTTTTTGTGTACCGCAATTAGAAGAAATGCAGCTAAACGCTTTTTTCGACAGAATGAGGCCCCCTGTTCTTGTGTTATACCATGTGTACGTGTTTCTTGATGAAGTACTCCCAGAGCGCTGGTGTGGTAGACGTGGACCACTTTCATGCCACCCCGTTCCAGACGTCACACCCCTCGACTTCTTTTCTGGGGATACCTAAAAATGATTTTATGCTGCTTTAGGTAGACTGAATACAGATTAGACTGTGTTCTACATAAGTTGACGTTTTACGAAGTCTATAACTCGTACACAAGCAGTTTCCCAAGTTTCAGTAGTAAAACGCTTGCTGAAATTCTTGGTTTATACTCGAAAATATACGGTAAATTTCTATTGGCATGATAGACCAGTAGAATCACTTCATGACTTTTCGTTTAAACAGCCACGTATTTTGTAGGAACATTTATATTTAAAGAACTATTTTTTATTTTTCGTGGCAACTGAAAATTAAGGATTTTGAGAGAACGTTTTTACTTCAAGAATTGCATGTATTTATTTATAATTATTTTATTTTTTCCCACATTGCGTGTTATGATTGATTATCTTCTATAACATTTTTCCTCTATTATTCCAGGGCAATAATTTATAGTATTTACATCAAACGAAAATTATTCCGTTAGATACCTTTGTACGGAAACTTTTCACTTGCTTGAAAGGGCTTCCAAAAAATATAACTTTTTGACAAGTCCTTGGAACATAGCAGAGCCAGTTACGAAGAAATGTTTCAGTATATCTTTTAAAAACATTGCTTAAATTATTTGACTACTTTACACTTAACTCCTGACAGAGTATCAATTCACATGAAACACTGTATGAGCAGTCAATACTGTATGAGCAACGAATTTGTTTCTTTTCAGCACTTGAAATCATGTGTTACTATTTTCACTACGTGGAAGGCAAAAATTGCTTGGCTGTCGAAATAGAAGTTATTGCCAATCGACGAGTCATAAAATCTTTTATTTATGTTTCCTGCTATAAAAGTGCACTGCATAATCAGTGTAATAAAATGAACTATTCAAAAGAGTCTGGGCTTCTTAATGATATTTCGCAATTTGTTTATTAACAATTATAATAATAACAATATTAATACAAAATATAAGGAAAACTTATTGTAATACAAAAAAATCAGTTATGCTGTATAATAGCTATATAATACGTACATTCATTGCAAACTTTTTTGTTCTATTTCTTGTATAAATTATCACCTATATTAAAATAAAACCTTAGTCCATCTAAGTTAAAATTCTATAGTACACACTTTCTTTTCAATTTTATTTAAGCAGTGATGTTCTTTTAAATAAGGCATTGATAATATTTATTCGTATCTTTTTCATTCAGAAACGAAGTACAGAAATAAATTATCAAAATTTTAAATTTAAAACTATTTTTAGGTTATAAGGTATTTCTCCCTCCTTGTTAGCACGCCTTCGTGGTGTAGTAGTCAGCACACTCGGAGCATATTCGAGAGAGACGTGGTTCTAGTCCTGGTGAGGACATTAATCATTTTTCATCTCTCCTGCTTTAAAAAAATACCTAATGTCTCTACAAGGTTAATTGTTAGTTTTACTTTATGCTGAAAAATTTGGTTTTTAACTGATGACAAATGTAGATATTACTTTTATTTAAAAATAGATGGTAAATTATTTGTATGATTTCTTACTTGTTTGCATTTCAGGAAAGTGTGTTTACAGAATTCGGAATTGTTACAATTTTTGCTTAGTTTGCATATCATAGGTAAAACTGAGTAAGTAGTTTATTTCTTCTGAAACAACAGAGATTTTTTAATTAGCATATGCGTGTATAATAAACATTTCGTTTTATTCAAACATTAATTTAATGATATACTCGCCAGCTTATCTCAAAGGCATATGTTTACATTAGTGCACGAATATTAACTTGGAAATTGAAATAAACCAAACTCTACTTTTATTTATTTATGTTTCATTTTAATCAGGATTACTTGAAGGTATGTACTCCTGAGGGAGAAGTGGGGGAGCCGAGAGTAATAGAAATTGACGTATTTCTCTGGCTGCAATTAATAATTTTTTTAGTCTGCCGTTAGTTACGATTCCAAAACATATATTTTAGATTACATGTAATTAAAAATATCAAACAAGTTAGACAATTACTAATTGGAACAAAAGCAATTATCTTTGGCTGTATTAGAATGTTTACTTCCATCTGATGATTCTTAATAGTACTGATTGTCATCCACATTTCTTGCTCTAATTGTTCCGAGTTTCTTGTTGTTTCTTGGACGTTTTTTCTATTAGAAGATGGATGAAAAGAAAAACGTTATCTCAGCCTCGAAACTGCAATTTTTTACACAAGTGGAAAAGAAATAAAGTCTGTCAAACAGGAGATGTCACCAAAATCTTTCTTAAAATAGTAGGAATATCCTAAATTTTGTCCCCCCAAAATGCAAGTTTTCAACTACATGTTAAAACATTAAAAGACGTAAATCTAACTTTCTCAAATACGTGAAAACAATAATTTAAAAAGGACTTTTGTTGCTGATAATGATAAGTGGAAATATTTTGCTTAGTTAAAAGTGCTATCTTCCTATACGATTTTTGATATTATTAATTATGCGTTGATAACATAAACACACACAGTTTAAATACTTTATATATTTATTCCTGTAGTATATTTCAGTTCAGGCAAAAGGATCATTAAGCTTGAGCTTTGAAGTATGATGTTTCTTTGATTGCTTACGATTATGAGTCACGTATATAACGAATTCTATTTCAAACATTCTCTTGATTTTATACGCAACTACATAATTAAAATGACCTTCAATAATTCTAATGTAGTGTAAAACTTAAGTAGTGCCTCGGAGCAAAGCCTGGACAAGAGTGCGGCAAGTGAGGCACTTGCGTTAGGTGAAAAAATAGAAGAAGCGCCAAATTAGCTATGGAAATTTAGAAATTCTTTTTAAAAAATAAGCTATAATTATAGAATATGAAAAAGAGTTTTGTGCTCTTAACAATCAATCTGAATTGAAAGGAGAATTAATAACGTTAACTTATTCTCAAAGGAATTAAGGAGACTAGAGCATGTATTATTTTCTAACATTATTATTGGATATGACATACTGAAGTTAATTTACACTTGGTAACGACCTCGATAGGCTAAACATTCATAAAAATTATCATACTCCCCGCATTAATAATTCTTTACTTTGTCTCACGTTAATTTCCACTGCTCCTATTTCGCCATAACAAGCTTTCCAAAGTCCACTAACTGAGTACAGACAGCGAAGCAATTGCACACGCTATTTTTTTGCAGCATGACGCACAAGGGCCCATTGGAATAGCATCGGGATATTGAGGGTGAATGTTTGAAAATGAGATGTACCTTAATTTATTATGTAAAATTTACCAATGAATTTGCGCGGGGTTTGAAGTTTGTCTGCTTGTATATGTGTTTAATTTTAACGGAAACACTTCATATGCTTATTATTTCTGAAGCAGACTCATATTACTACACGGATTAAAGGAATCCGTACATTAGTTTGTCTCATTCTTAGTCGAATGGAATTAAAATGTAAGTTAAGACTTAACTTCGCTTTTTTTTTGTTATTCTGTCAATTATAGTGAAGCAATAAAATGAAAATTTTAGTTTCAAAATTTTAAAAAAGGCCTTTTAAAATTCTGAATGTTTGGTGGACGATTTAAAGCAGCCTGTTCAGTTTACTTCTAATATAATTGATTTTGACACAAAAGAACGTATTTAGAAGAACCTAGTTTTATTCCAAGAGTCTAAAAATCGATTCTTGCATATGAAACATCATAAATCTCGTTAATTTTAAAATCGTTTTATGTTACGGGTGTTAACTCGCTAGTTTAAAAACTACACGTACATTTTTTAAATTATATTCCCATAGCGGCCAAGCGGTAAAGTCGCTGAATGTTCGTAGTTCCATCCAGGGCTCGAATCTCGGCAACGGGTTGGCTGCATGGCATTTTCGCGGTTTTCCCCATGTGTAACGTGTATACGAGCCAGTTTCTCCCAGAAAGGCCAGTTTCTCCATGAAGGCATCCCTCCCCTTAGTCAAATAGCCCTCGCGTGCTTTGCCGTAATTGAACTAAACCAAAACTAAGCTTTTAAAATTATATATGTTGTACTGTATAACTATACACATTTAATTTAAAATTATACATACTGTTGGGATATCATTGCTTTTTAAATATTAATGCAAAGATATGATTGCTTTTTAAATATTAATGCAAAGATATGATTGCTTTTAAAAGAATTTAAACTAACGATGGACTAACTATGTTTGGATAGTTTTAGAAAATCCAAATGGTTTGAATATGAAAATTATATTCAGTTTCAGTTAGTGCATTACAGCCTACTTAGGATTATAAACATACATTAAGAATTATCATAGATTACCATGCTATTTGCTATTTAACAGAAAGATGCTTTCCATTTCAAAAGTGTAAATCATTATTTATGCGTTTAATTTTTTAGAATATTTAAAGCTATAATTATATATTTTTGCAAGAATTATTATATCGTAATTTGAAATAAATAATTTTAAAATGCGCGTAAAATTGCGCAGATATTTTGTATTACATATATTAATATTGTTACGGATTGCGTATGCATTTAGCTATTTATTTAGAACTGTAATTAAAATTGCTTTATTTTTCTGTGCAACGCAGACGGTTTTTGAAGAGAAAGCTACGTCGGAAACGTAAAAATAAAAGAGCGCGTGCATTTAATAGTTAATAAATATCTCGTAATTGTTGTTGCCATCCACAAAAATCGAGAAAAATCGAGGTTTTACCAGAATATTCTAGTGAATAATTAAAAAGCTTATAAAAGCCGATTTAAAACGCTTCATTTCAGTTGTAGCTGTTTTAAGCGAACTGCTGTTTGTTTACTTAATGCTGCGATTGATTGTAGCGAATTCGCTGTGAGACTGCATTAACTTTATCTGTTTTGAATCGAATTCTGTTTAACATTTGAGATATTGTGCTACGGCACGAATTCTATGAGAAAATATTTCAGTATTTAAGTTGAGTAATTTCTTATTGGAAAATTGAAATGTGAGTTTCGTAAAGTACATGACTAGTAATTTGGGTACAATATTGTTAGTTATACAGATTGTCAAAATGAAAATTTTCAAGAAATTTTTGGATAATGTTTTGTAGTGGTAGTCTGATCAGCTATCCATAATTAAGATTTTTGGAATATTAAATAAATGTATGTTATTGATTTACTATTGCATGTTTTTTTGTGTTTTTATCTGGTGGTCTACTGCAGGTCACTCATGTGATCCTTTCTGAAAGCATGGTTAAACTTCCATTCGAATCTTGGTAGTTGATTGCGGGCGTAAGAGAATTTAATGACCGTTTGTAACAATACGATCAGATTTATTAATTTAACTGAAACTGGTGTATTGACTTTTTAGTGTGAGATTTATTTTTCCCTTGTGTTTTGAATTGCTGTGCGTTATACTTAAATGAAAAGTGTCTGTGGCTATCTCTAAAGTTGTACTGAAATTTATGTGTTTACAAGAAGCAGAGATGATTTACTTGGTTTTGGTGAAAGATAGCATGTTTGTTTCGGTAATGCAACTTACATGATTAATAATCTTTAATTTTAACAAAATACCAGGGAGGGTATTTTCATTTCTTTATTGAACTCAAGAGTTGAGAGTAAATATGATAAAACTTATCTTACTGTGCTGAGGATTTGTGGAAATTTGATCTAGCTTAAAGTAATTAGTTTTCAATCACCAGTCTCTTTGAATTGATTTAATGAATTCAGCAATTTTTTGAGAGGTTTGTTTTCCTTTTTTTTGTCACTGCATCTTAATGTTAAGTAAGCAAGTCGTTTAAAAGTATAAGTATTATTAACGAGTAATATTTTTTTTTCTCCCTAACAGTTTCAAGTGGGAAATTTGAAGAAATTCCCCATACAGCCCAAATTTGGCAGTTAGAAACTATTCCCTTTTATGAAACATAAGGAAAGTTATCACGCGCAAGGTTGTCTTTGGACAATGATGTGAAAACTGCTGGCGAGAAATGGCTCAATAGACAGCGACGAGATTTCTGCAAAGTAGGTTAGAAAAGTTGGAAGTTATGTGGAAATGTGATCGGCAAGCATGCCTCTTAATTCCTTTTTTTTTATTTTCTGCCTATTATTAATACATAATTTTTATTACGCTTGCAACCATTTTTGGAGGAGGAAATTCATTCTCGTATTTCCGTGTTCTTTTCAGGAAAATAATACGAGTATTCTGTTCAGAAAGTGTCGTTTTAATATATCACTGCACCAAAAAAATTAAAAAATAATTAAGGAGAACAAACTATCACATTTTATCACCAAAAATTAGTATCCTTTCATATCTTTACGGATAATTCCCATTTGATACCCTATTTTGCGCCAAATTACCTATAGCATCGATTAGATTGAATACAATTTAAATTGTAATATTTAAAGCTTTGTACTTTTACTGCGTAGGTTTTTTTCCTTTTTAAGAAAGACTTTCCACTAGGCAAAGAGTTTAGACTCCTACCGTATATTACTTCGATCCTGTGACTTATGTTCCATCACATTGATATCATAACAATTGTGCCTTTTTTCAATAAATGTATCTCTCATTACACGAGGCTTGCACACACTGTTGAAGACCATTAAAATGAGGTAATTTTACTATATTGAATTAATATTTGAGTAGACATTTTGAGGGCAGGAGACATATTTTAAGACAAAGTTACGCCGGAAAAGCAAAAATACAGGAGCACGCTCATTTGACATTTAATAAATAGATATATCGTAAATTTATACTTAAATTGAATAAATGTAATAGACTACTGTGTTAGCTGTAACCGTAATTCTACCCTTTTGCTTTCCAGAAATCTCCAGAAAACAGAAATCACCAGAACTTTCTTGCGACCGATTAAAAAATTTTAAAAAGCCGAAGAAAAATATCTCAGCTCAGTTGTTGTTTAGCTAGCTGTTGTTGTTGATTGCAGCGAATTCGCGGGGAGATCGGATTAGCTTTCTCTTTGCATTGCATTTATATTTTAACGTTTTGAGCAGTTTAAAGTATAGCTACTGATTATATTGCGTGATATTGTGATATTGTACAAATCCCTGAGGAAACTTGCTGCGTTTTTGTTATATTCCTTGCGATAAGAATAAATTTATTAACCTTTAATCGGACTTGTGCATACAATCTATTACGAACTCGTACGCATGCAGCAATATTGAATTACATTTTCAACTCCGTTCTTACAACCATTATTGTAAGAAGAATGTAGCTGGCCGCTAACCGGTATACTGGTTAGCGTAGCTGACTGCCGTGTCGAAGAGCCCGAGTTCAAATCGCGCAGATGGCATGGATATTTGTAAATGTATAGTGTCCGTGCGGCATGGGGCACTCTAAATATGCAGCGAGCCAAGCGTCCTCTAGAGAGTTTGTG
>KK115607.1:451714-495370 GCA_000611955.2 Stegodyphus mimosarum
TACCCGTCCTCCTCGGAGTCTGTCCATCAAAAGTGGGGTCGGAACTGAACGAAATCGTACTGTCATCTGTAAGGTGGTCAAAGCTGTTGCCAACGACAGGCGTAAACTTGCGATACTTACCATGAGGAATTTCGTGTGCTTGAGCTGACTATAGGTCAGACAAGTGAGCGTTAGCAACAACGACAGAATGTAGCTAAAATATAATCAAATTTACTTCACACTTACGTTCTTGAAGACACCTAGTAGCTTCACACCTGGTTGCTTAGATACATTTACAATGTGAGTTCACATTTTTATTCACGAAACATAGACAAAAATATATCATGATATTTACATATTTTAAGGTGAACGAGTGTTAACTCCTTAAAGAAAAGAAGGCAGGAGAAAATATCATAGGAATTGCTTTCTTTTCTGTCTCTCAAAACTGCAGAGTTTCAAGTCAACAGAAGATTAGATGAGTAGTTATTCCTAGGAATTTTATTTTTCCAGAACGAAAATACACGTATAGTTAGATAGAATGTGTTCCCTATATTCATTAATTTGGTATCCACTGCAGTTTCGATACGCACTCATCTTCACACTCTTCTATCGTAACTGTCACCTAACTCTGTCTATAGAATCTTAAGAACTATGTTATTTGTTTACGTGTTAGTATTCGTCTGAAGAAATGTTTAATCTTAAGATTATTTATGATTTTCTTCAAAGCTTAGGAATAGGATAGGTAGTCTTGAACACAAAAAAGAAAACAAAAAAACATTGTTAAATAATTAAGCAAAAATTGCGCACGACTGCTAAGCGAAAGCAAAAAAGATCTGTTTATAAATTAGATAATTATTTGATTATTAGCGTAATAAACCTTGGAATCGGTAAGAAAGTAAACACAAAGGAAATTACGGCGATTCTTTGAGATTACACATTCGATTATAAAAATCAATAAATTAAGTTTTGATTTAATAACAACATAATTTGGAGCAGTACATCTCATTCTGGATAAAACGAAAATTGAACTTTACACCCAGCTGGTAATTTAGAGAAAAGAAAGTCCAGTAACAAATTAAGGCATTGATTTGGTTTTTGACATAAGAAGCCATGGAGTTGAATATGTGAATGTGAAGATGACAGTGAAAGAATATGGATTAATCCACGACGGGGCTTTAGGATGTGCAAACAGCTGCTAGAGCGGAGTAAATAAATTTAGATTCAATGACGATATAATTCTGTGAAGTATACTTTCTATACTGACTGAAAAAAATGCCAGTACTGCTCTAAAATGAAAACATATAACTGTATGAAACTCATTTTTCAGGTACACAAAATCATTGCACATTTGCCATACACGTATACAACGCAATAGTAAATGAAGAGTAGTAATAAATAAAATCTGGAGGTCGATGTATTTTTGCATAAAATAAATGCCTGTAATATATGTGCATTATTAATAGATATCCTTCTAGGCTCTGACTTTTAGGAAATGAAAAAGAAATTTAAACATAGTCACCTCAGATATTTGGTGTTATCAACAGAAACAAGAGAACTATCATATAAATAGTATTATCGATTTTACATTAGAAAAGCTTCGGTAGTTTTCTTGTTTTGCTATTGGTTTTGAAACGGATTCCCTTGCCAAGAGATGAAAGTAACATACCGAATATTCATTAGGGAGTGCTGAACATGCAAATTAATTTCTTTTTTTTATCAGACTTTGGATTTTTAGACAGTCACAATTTTATGTCAAAAATGCATTCTAATATAAGATAGGGGTATGGCTATGTAATAGTGACAAAAGAAACATCTTTGCGCCGCTTTAAGTTTCCGATTAGAAGAGCTGAACACTTTTTATGGCTTCAGAGACAAATAATTAGAGCACTTAGTAAATTAGTTTAGTTTTTTTTTTCAATTAACTTAAACACTCTTAAAAGAAACTTCGCAATTTTATGTTCCCTTCAGAAAATGATTACATTTTAATTATAAATGAAATATTTGTCTAGTATTCGCCTTAAACAACAACATCTCTGGGTAAAACATAGTAAATAAAAAGGAGACAGATAAGCACATCGTTCCTGTAAACCTCTTGTAAATCAAAGTGGCGTCAGCCAGTGGTATAACCAGAGCTTTGTCATCGCTGGTGATACTTTGTCACATTTTTCAGTGCGCAGTGAAAAATCTATAAAATATCAAAACGGCATATAAAGAAATAAATAAGAGCTCTGTGCCTATAATTTCGATTCTGAATTATTTTTTAGTCTTTGACTGAATACTCTGCTCAGTTTGATATCGTTATTGATTCACTGGGGAACAATTTGTAACAAAATTTCTGTTGAGTTCGATCTTTGAGCTATTTTAGAGGTAAATAGATATGCTGATTTCAAAACTGGAGTAAGTTTTCTTCTACCACGTCAAGTTTTCTTCTTTACACCGTGTGTGAATATCACCACTCTCTGTGACATCGAGTGTGGATCACAGGAAGTAGTTCTGATTTCTTGCTGGCTGACATAAACCATCCGATTGGCTCCGGGTGAATTACGCTATAGGAGACTAATGATAGGTGCATTACTTGTTTAAACTAGTTTCGTTAAGCCTGAGATACTGTAGTGAGCTCATTCTAGCGTGGAGTCCGAGTCCTTGTTTATATCCAAGGCTAGACGTATTTAGTTTTTATTTGTAAATGAACTGAAGCTTTTCCTTATATCTGCCAATGCTAGTTCGTGCCGTAATTTCTTATACAACCTCGACTCGTTTTGTTAAACATGTAACAGTTTTACTATTCCCAGTCAAAGAAAAAACATCAGTGCATTTCTCACACAAGCCTATTTTGCCTATTTAAACTGAAAATAGGTGATCAAAATAAATCATGGACCCACTTATAAAGTGCAAAAATAGTGTGTCGAGAGTTTACAGATGTGTATGAAAGGAACACATTCTACACTCAGATTAACTCCCAGTGCTAGTTTTCAAAGAATTACTCTCTTTGGAAACACAAGAATACGATTCTGATGAATATCTAATTCAGCCCAAAGACGAATATTTTGAAATTGATTCTGTTCGTAAGGGATTTGATCAGTATAAGTTGAATGATTTGAGACCATCTAGGAAAGCTTAATGCTGTTAGCATCAAGGCTGCGCAAGAAAAACGTGCTTGGAAAAGAAGCTAAGGTGCCCTACTTTCGATCAAGAGAAAGTGTGTTTTTTTTCAATACTTTTGAAGTGATGATGAACTTGTGTATTACCATAAAGAACATAGTTTAATTGAAGAGTTTTTAGTTTAGCCTATAACGCAACTCAACGGCGATTGTTCATCGATAGCTCAAAGCGGAGCTTCAAGTGTGCCCTCATTCACAACTGAAATATATTTGGTGCAGTCCCCAACAGGCCATTTAGTTTGTTTGTGTGAAGAATATGGAGACACAAAGAGAGTCATATAGTTGTTGCATTATCACATGCACCAATCATCTGTATCGACTTTAAAATGGTTTGCTTTCTCATCAGCAAGCAATGCGGATATACCAAGTATCCCTGTTTTTTGTGTAGGTGGAACAGCATAGTTCCTCAGAAGCATTGGGTGCAGTCGAATTATCTGTGGAGATCTGATCTGAACATCACACATCAGTTTAACAAAGTTTGTTTAGTTTCAGTTGGCAAAGTTTTAACAAATTACTCCGTGAGAATGTTTCCACCTCTGCTTATAAAACTGAGTCTCATGAAGTAATTTGTTAAAGCTTTGCCAACTGAAGGAGTCTGCTTAAAGTATCTCATTTCGGCATTTCCTAGTCTGTTTTTTGAAAAGATAAAGGCTGGTTTGATGTTTTGCTGATTTGATAAAGGCTGGTTTGGTGTGTTTGATGTCCACAGATTCGGCAGTTTCTTAAAGATGAACAGTTCATCGGAACAATGACAGAATTTTGAAAAGAGTACTTGGTTGGTATCCGAAACCTTTTGTGGAAATATATAAGCACAGGATGGTAACGAAATTGTTCAGCAACTTGTAAGTATTTTTTGGAAGCTGGAGATATGAAAAATGAGCAATGCCCTCGCCGGGACTTGAACCACGGACCTCTCAAGTACGCGCCGAGCGTGCTGAACACTACGCCAGAAAGGCATGCTAAGAAGGCGAGAGAAATACCTTAGAAACTTATGGAGAAATTCACTGTTGTTGGTTGCAACATAAGCATCAAACTGTATTTTTTACGTAGCCAACTTGATAACTTTCCGAAAAATCTGGATGTAGTCAGTGATGAGGAGCATGAGCGAATTCACCAAGATTTGAACGTTTGCTGTTGATGTAGCTTCAAGCGAGAATGTCCTCGGATTAAATACTAAAAAGGCCACATGCGAAAGTTTTTGCCTTAACATGTATGTGTTATGGTATTTTTAACTTTTAACATCTTTGATTCATTTCTCCTGAGTACCATGATCGTGTAAACTTCTTTTAAATCATATCAATACTAAAATACTGCAAAGGGAGAAATTGCGTCACAAACATTGAAAACAACATATCAGCTTGTTAAATGAGTATCGACGAATATAACAGTAAATACCATAACGAAAATACAACAAGGGTAAATATACTTAATAAAGGGCGTTGTGTTCTACATGTGCAAAAACCCGTTCATGTTTCAAATTAATTTATTGGGTTAAGTGTCTAAAATTATGAGAGAAAACAAACAAGTTTAAGTAAATTTAAAATTTACATTTATTAGAAATTAACAAAACCAGCTACAATATTTTTGATACTAGGTGGTGGTGGTTGCTCGTCGGTATGAGAAAAACATGTAGTAACATACCTCAGAAATACAAAGAGGGGGGTCCCCCGCAAGAACCAAAATTTCTTGACACAAACAGCGTCCATTATATTGAAGACAATAAAAATGGTGAGAAGTGACATCCTTTTCTTCCACCGATATCTATAAAGAGTAAAGAAAAAAATGCAAGATAGTAATTACAGGCAAGTAAAAACTGAGGCTTCCGCCCCTTCTATCTGGACTCTGTCCTCCGTGCGTTTCCGACCCTCGCTGGTTTCCTCTTCGCTAATTCTTAAGCCATCTTCTCCACTGTTGAAGTAGACATAGGACTCTCGAGTCTTTCACGGGGCAGCTGTTCCTTGTCTTACGAAAACTTCAGAAAATGCCCCCTTCCGTAGACCGCTGCAGGCTCTTTTTCTTCTTCTCGCCAGTCCCTGGTTTGGCGATGCTTGACGATCCAAAAGCCGCCAGCTGCAAGGCAACCCTAGGAGGAGAATCCAAGCAGTAAGGTGAAGGCATGGGGTGGTAAGCCGGAGGTTGGCGGATAACCCCTATTTCTGCAAGAGTTGCATTCGACCCCACAAGGGTCACTGACCTAACATTCCAGTAGCTACCTTCGTACAGGGTGTCATTTTAGCATGGTGGAAGGCAAACGGACTCCCAAACCCCGGCGTGGCATAGCTGCATACAAAAAATAAACTTTTGAAGCAGGGTGCAGATTTGCACTTGGTGAAGGAAATTTTTCAGATCACTGTCTGGCAGAGATAAGCATTCTGCAAATTTTTTCTCCAGGGAAATGACGAAAACAAGGCCATAAATCCTGATTCCCAACACAATCTAAAAATTTTGTGAAAATGAATTAAAAACTTGTTTTTTTATCACTAAATTAAATTAAACACCGAAGAAAGTTTCTACGGTTGAAACATAATAATTACATAGCAAAATTTGTGTTTCTAAAAAAATGTGATTTATGTTTCTAAAAAAAAATGTTTTTACAACACCATAAACGTCTTTACCACCAGAGTCAGAAAATATTGATTCAAACTTTACCAAAAAGAGGGCTACGTTAACAAAACTTATTAAACTTTATACACCAACTTGTGTAAACAAAGACCTTTAACATTCGAAGTGAAAAATGACCTTAAGAGTCAACCTAACCAGAAATTAAACATTAAACAAAACAAGTTAAGATTAAGCGTTAACCAAGCATTACAAAAACCAAGTTAAGATTAAGTGTTAAAGAACAAAATTAAATGGTTAACCAAACAACCTTAAGGATAAAAGAAAAAAGATTAACACAAGCAACTTAAATTCAGAGTTAACCAAAACTGCCAAAATTAAATTGACAACAATTACTTTTCAACAAGGCAAAATTTAAGATCAACTCATAAGATCATATTAATAACTTTATGAGGTTAAACCATTTAAATCTAAAGTTCTAACTCCGAACCCCACGAACACTTAACAACCGAATAATCGCTTAAGTGTGTGAACAGAATACTTATGACTTGAGAAGGGTTTAAAACCCTTTATTTTTCAATATATTTACAATCAGTTCCGGCTTGGAACTTTACATGAAGCCCCCACTAGGGCTTGAACTTAAATATTAATAATTCGAACTAAAATTAGCTTAACTAAAGCCCTTAAGGAATATAGCCGAAGCTATCAGAATCTAACTAGTTGGCCCCTAAATATTAATTAAATCCGCGAAGCCTAGCAAGGGCCTAAGATATGGCCGAGCGTAATAATAGCTAAGAAAGATGTAGCTAGAAGGCAAACGCTCTCTAGTCAGGAAATCAGACTCTCTCTGCTGAAGTCGGACTTAAATAGTACTCATTCTCGTTTGCATTATCTGCGTTTCTGAAATTACATTCCGGCAAGAAATTGTAAGCTGAAATTAGAATAAGATAGGAAAGATAAAAAAACTAAAATAACTGTTAGTAAACGCATAATAAACCTTACAACTTCTAAGTCTGAAAACAGAATTATGATAATCATTACAATTAAGATAGTATACTTCAGTTACTGAATTAAGATAAGCATGTATTACATAACAAACATTACATAACATATGCTTACGTTCGGTAAAAAAAAATTTTTACTATTTGTGTAAACAAAATTCAGCTTGAAGTAACTACATATAACCTTTGTACTAATAAAACTATTCTTTGTGAATAGCATGTTTGGTAAGTTTTCCCTTTATTTTCCTTTATATGCACATTTTATGCGGCTTCTGGTACAAAGAGAGGGTATCCTTCAGCTTTAAATATTGGCGTGATAGGTAGAAACTGAAGTTATTTTTGGATTCAGAGGCCAAAGATTAGTCAAAAATAGTAACAGATCTAAGACAACGAAATTGCTGCTCTCCAGTTATACTTAACTGGTCAGAAAACGCTTTCGCTTTTTGCTCAGTTGAGAGGTTTAGTGGGAAAGTTATTGAGTATACACTAGTGTGCAAAAATTAAGGACGAAGTCGAAAAATTAGCATATCAGCTGAACGAAGAGACAGAGCGGACAGAAAGACCAATCAGGAGATTAAGTAAGGTGATGTACGGTAGCACATGCGCAGATATACAGGTAGACGTAATGGGGGAGTGTCTGAGTAGTATAAAGCATGTTGTAGGTGTAAGATCAGTATTTCTGGCAAAGAGATTGCACGCCATATAGCGGTTAAAATCACACCGAGTTGCTGCCTCAGCGAGAAATGGCGAATAATCAATCTGTTAGACGACATCTGGATGCTTTTACCCGAGGTCGAGTCATTGGGAAGTTGGAGGAAGGCCGCAGTGTGACAAGTGTGGCTGCAGAGTTCGGAATTGCTCACAGCATCGTTTCACGACTTTGGAGACAATTTCAAACTACAGGAACAGCTATCCGGGGGTTTAGTAGTGGTCGTCCACGAGGAATCACACCCGCAGATGACCGGTATATTACAGGCCAGAAGAAACAGGCGGCAGACAGCGGGAGAAATCGCTAGACACACGACACAGGCGACTGGACGACCGATATCGCGTTTTACCGTGGCCAGAAGACTGCACGGTGGTGGTCTGTTTGCACGACGCCCTGTACGGTGTGTACCTCTAACGCCTGCCCATCGGAGAAGGCGTTCTCTGTGGTGCCGGGAACACCGGAATTGGAGAGACAATGAATGGGGACGAGTACTCTTTACAGATGAGAGCAGATTTAGTCTGAGTTGCGATTCTAGACACATACACATCTGGACAGAGCGGGAAACACGCAATAACCCCTTCAACATCATCAAAAGGGACTGTTTTGGAGGTCGCGGAGTTCTCGTTCGAGCAGACATAATGCTTGGTAGCCGGACCGACCTTCATATCTCCCAAGGAGGTTCGTCACCTGGGACTGCTATTGTAACGAGGTTCTTCTTCCTTACATGCGTCTTTTCACTAAGGCTATGGGTCCTCAGTTCCTCTTCATGGACGACAACGCTCCACGTCATCGCACAGTTAATGTCGAAGAGCTGTTGGAGAGTGAAGATATTGAACACGTGGATTGGTCGGCTAGGTCTCTGGATCTAAATCCCGTCAAGCATGTGTGGAACTTATTAGGGAGACCCGTGGCAGCACGTAACTTATCGCCAGTAACGATTCCGAAACTGCGATTGGTGCTACAAGAGGAATGAGCAGCAGTGTCTCAACAGCTCATTAACAAGCACATATCCAGCATGCACAAATGATGAGAAACCTGCCTAGCAGTCAGGGGAGATCATATCCCCTATTAAAGACCGGATGTTTCTTGCTGGACACCCATCACAGGGATGTTTCGGCCTTCAGTCGCATTGCGCTCCATGCTACTTTTTCAATAAAGCTTCTTTTTATCCCTCTGATTTCTCTTTTAGTAAGTGTTGCTTATATTACTCATGTCCTTACGTATTGGGGATCTTACGGTATTAAATGTGTTGATTTGGAAAGCTTTTGTACAAAGTTATATTGAAAAAATCGTCTCGTCCTTAATTTTTGCACACCAGTGTATATAATAGATGACCTAATACAGATGCTAGACTTAGCTATAAATAACTAAAGCTAGCATTCCTAATTTTGTTTTGATGTGTTTCATCTTTCTTACATCGCGCCTTTGTAATGAGCTGGAATCTCAACAGCTAACAATTGAGGAGTCCCAAATTCGAATCCCTGCTGCTAGGGTACTGGTCCATTTTCTTATTTCCTGGCTTACAGAAAAATACTGTATATCTCACAAGTTGCTCCCGAGCTAAAATGTGACGAACAGCAGTTCGTCGCTACCAGGATTTGGCGACTGGATACCCTCTTACCCATTCGTCCTATAAATAGGGCAGAATGTATTGGATTTTTCTTTTTTGAAAGCACGTCCGGTTAGCAAATGGGATGTCCTGAGTTCGAATCTCAGCGAAAGCGTCACTCATTTTTCATGCTCCGAAATAAACCTGATGATTTTACAACTTTAATTTCATTCTCCTAAAATATTATTTTGTTTGTTTTGTTGTCAGAAAAGTACTCGATGACATTCTAGGAGTTTGTTTCATTATTCCAGTTGCCTTTTTTGTAGACAAAGACAAGAATGTTTCTTAAACGCAAGATACTCATTTTAGGTCTTAAATGATTTTTAATTAGTTTATACTTCGAAAAACGCCTTTCACAAATATCACTTACAGAAATTGGGAAGATTCTGTATTTTAGAATAAACTGCAAAAATATAAGATGACCATTCTTACACAATTCTGTTTCGTTTCTTCCAGCAATAAACGGAAACAGAACAACAAGAAATAAACACAAAACGTTACTAATTCCAGGTTAATTAACAAAATTACTTAAATAAAATCTGAAAGATTTCAGATTTTACATTACGCCCGAAGAGGCTTTTTTAGCGTTTTGTGTGCTACCTTTATTTATTAAATATCAGTTCTTAGCTCTTAAACGATAAAACAGAAATATCGCATCTTTAAAATTTCCGATGCACAGTCTCGCGTGCTGGAGATGATATTTTTTCCCCATACACTGCTCGCTTTGAAATCGTTGAGTTTGTTCATCAAAAATTCGTTTAAGTGTTACAAAATATGAAATCGATAATAAAACAAATTCCAAATTTCAAATTTGGGCTTCCAGATGCTCATATTCTCAGTCGGATTACGTCATTCAAAATTGGAGGGCTCTAGGTACCGTTGTTTTAAAACAATGCGAAAAACATATATGCATTTATGCAGATTCTTCATTATTTAATTTCTTTAAATATATTGCTGGGCTCTAATATTTGGTGGCAACAAATTGAAAAGTGAACCTACATTTATAGTGAACCAACGCAAAATGCCAAAACGAAATTAATAACCTTTCTGGGCTAACGCTCTTTGGGCTAATAAAACAGTTAACAGAAATGAAACTCCAATGTATCTCTCAATGAAGAATTCTTTCCTATTTACATATATCAATATGTGGTAATATTTTGCTTGATATTCGTATTTTTCATTCAAAACTTTCGACAAAGTAAGAAAATCTTTTTAAGAAGATGAAACTGCAGAATTCTTGCTGTGCTTTCTTTGAACATTCTGTCCAGTATAAAAACAATTCCCTTCTCAATTCACATGACAATGCACCTTCTTGTCATTCTTCACGTCGCTAACGACTAAATGGATAAAACCACTGATTACTCTTCGTTCAGCATACAATCAAATCTGAAAGATCGGAGTGGTTCCATGAGCATTTTCGTGGTTCACGCTATATATGATTTCAATACGAACCAGTACTTTCGAAGTGTGAATACGAGTCAATTTTTAGTTTCGAAGATCTCGATGAAGAACTTTATACCCCCAAGAAGATATCCTATGCTTTGGACAGATAACTGAAGTAAGCTTTCCATAATACAGATATTTCCAGTCCATCTTTCTGTTTCGACGATTTACATGACTAACTACAATGAAACTATGTTTCGCAAAAAAATGCCATCTCCAAAAATGTGTCACCAGGAAAGACCGCGCCTTCCGCCCTCCTCCAAGTATGCCACTGTAGAAAGCAAAAAAAGCAATGATTTTTAATTCACACGTGAAAACATTTTAGTTTAAAAAAGTGTTTATGCAAAAAGTATTTATGCAAAGAGAATAAATTAATAAATTATATAATAAATGACACAAAATTTTAAGTAACAATAATGTGTAATTTGTGCAATATAATTTCATTTAATCATAACCAGGAAGACGGCAAGCAAATTTCTGATAGTGGTTATAATGTGTTAATTCCTTTGGAACTACCAGAGTTCAGCTCTTTTATCCATATGGCCACTGTCAATATTCTTCTGATTAACGAAAACAGATAGTAAGGGAATTTCCTCATATAAAGGATGTTTACATACTTTTAGAACGATTTCGATAAAGAATTTTAAAAAGCAAGTGTTTTGGAATAAACATTTCTAGAAGTATCCTTTGCTACTTTTAAATTTATTCGTCTTTCAAAATATCACATGTAAACAAGCTGTGGGTTAATTGATGAGTTTTTGCTCTTTCCGAAGAGAAATATTCCTTTTCCGTAATACAAAAACGTTGTGAAATAAATGGTATTAAAATTTCTGTGAGAATTATGCAGCATTATCAAACGGAAAGGGAAAAATTGGTCAATCATTAGTGCTACATGGAAAGACTACTTCAAATGAATACTCGAAAAGGTACACCTTGCACCGAAAAAAAAAAGGGGGGAGGGACAATTTTATACCTCTTGTTCTACTGGACCGATTGTCGAAATTTAACGTGCGTTTTCCATGTGTCGAAAGCGCGACTTAGGATATAAATTAGATGTATATATAGCATTATTCTAGCATAGGTATTTTGACACAAAATCTGGCTTTTTCTGAACTAGCATACCAATGTTTTGATTCTACGACTCAAATTATGCCTAGATATTAATTTTTTAATTTTTGGTGAGAAATTTATGGAGGAAAATTAAAAATTTATCTTGGCGTATTTTTTTCAGTTTGTGCCAAGAATAATTCATATGGAGAACTTCTGAATTTATGGCAACTTATTTTACTTTCCCTATTTTTTCTCCTTGTGCACGACGAAAAAATCTTCCATCCTTCATTCTTTCGAATAAATTTAACAGCGTGCGTAAACTACGTTTGGCGTTATTATTGCTTATAACAAAAATGTGCTAAATTTCAAAACGCGCCAATATTTAAATTCACCTACTTATATCTCTTGAAGGTATGTTTGGAAATACATATACTTTAAGAGACGATAAAAGTTTAAAACTTATAATTAAAAATGTTTTTCGAAAAATTTATAAAAATTATTTAAGAATACAAATTTTAAAAATAAATCATAAAAAATAGGCGAATTTTATTTGGAATGAACCTAAATTTTGAAATGTGAAAGGAAGAATCAAATAAGTTTAATAAAAAGAGATATTAGTAAATATATATCAGATTCAATTAACATTGAGGAGCTAAACTTTTGAGAGCTTTTGTGCACTTAAATAAATTTCTATCGCAAAACGTTTGCTATTGTCCATTTACTTTAGAAGAGACTGCTTTGACAGTGGACTTTCGACTCAGCAAAAATTGATCATAAGTGAGAAATTTTATAATTGCATGATAAAATTATTCAATGTTTAGTTATACTACTGTTAAACTACTTAAAATTAGATAAAAACATTCTTTAGAAGATCCGGAAAGATCAAATATTAAGGGTAAGGCTAAAAATGTAACTTAAATTAGTTTTCTAAAAACAGAAATTTATATGAGTTTTACATCTTCGAAATAACCATCTGTTTTAACTTTTGTTCAAAAACCATGAATTTTATAATTTATGTTTTTAATCCTATATAAAATAAAAATTTATTATACATCTCATAACAGGAATTCACATAAAAAACTAACTAAAGTGAAATTTTAAAATTTAGGTAAACGTAAGAAAATTGTTATAAAAATTACTTTTCATTGAATTAAAAAAATAATACTGAGATTTGCTCATAATGTATTTTTCAGTGATAATAAGTTCATGCTATGCAAAGAAAAATTGTCAGGTTAGATAGCTGTGCTTGTGTTACCAATTCCTGGAAAAGGTAAAAGAACGAGATGCTTAACTTTCAGTTTAATAAATAGCTTTACAGTATTGATCAGCTAATGAATATCATTAATCCAAGAACTTGTTTTTACATTACTTGTCAAGGGTGAACAAATTTCAGACCAACACTATATACAGTTTAGTAACAATTTCTAGTTGAAAAAATTTCAAACTGTCTTTTTACAATTATCTTCCTATTACCTACCCCTATTACCTATGGACCCATTTTGTCAAGGAATACTGGAATATCAAATAAAATGAAAATTACTGTTATTTCGATCAGGAGGTAAGAATGTAAAGTATTTCAGAATTTGCTTGCTGCAATACCCTTTTCAGCCTTCCCCCCCTTTTTTTAAGTCCAAAGGGGCAATTTGCAGAGAATTACTATTAATTTCGTTTTGGCATTTTGAGTTGATTCACTAAAAGCGTCGTTTCACTTCTCAAATTGCTGCCACTAAATATTATCACCCTGTATTATATTTAAAGAAATTAAAAACTGAAGAATTTGCATAAATGCATGTATGTTTCTAGCATTGTGATAAAACTACAGTACCTATAGCCATCAAATTTTGAATACCGTACGTTTTCACCCGAATATGGGCATCTGGAAGCCCAAATTTGGAATTTGCAATTTGTTTTATCATTTGTTTCATATTTTATAAAACTTTAACGAATTTTTGATTAAGAAACTCTAGGATTTCAAAGCGAGCAATGGCAACGTTGTACAGAAAAAACATTTTCATTTCCAGCGCGCGAGACTGTGTATCGAAAAATCTAAAGATATGCTCATTTTAAAATTATTGTGCGATATTGCTCTTGAACTGAATTTTATGCGAAGAACATGATATTTAATAAATAAAGGTAACACCCAAAATGTTGAAAAACGCCCCTTTGGAGGTATTTTAAAATCTGAAACCTTCCAGATTTTCTTTATTTTAATCTCTAGGCTATTCGTAGCATGTGTACAACAGTTTTAGTTTTTTGTTTCTTTTTTTTCTTTTCTTTAAGTGTTTCCTTATATCTGATCTAAAATTATTCAGATTTACTCAATGGTTGACTCTTTACCCTGAAAAGTTATCTCAGTCAAGAAATTCGTTGTATTTTGTAAAACTCAGCCTTACGAGCTTTGACTTTAAGAATTATAAAACATTTTGCATTGAATTTATTAAAACATAAATAATATTATTAAGACTTATTAAAGCATAAAGAATATTTTGCAATTGGACTTCTTAGCTGCACGAGACCATACCTGAAGCTACATTTTGTGTTTAAAAGGCTGCTTTACCTCCAGTATTGAAACTGTTCTCATAAAATTCTCAATTTTATTGAAAAAAATTATAAGTGGGAGTATATGTCCAGGACCAGTATTTAAAGAAATACTGCCCAGTAGCCAATTATTTTAAAATTTATATAGCTAAGTATATATATAATATTTTTTACAATAAAGAAAATTGTTATTGTCAGTAGCATTTAATAATGAATGATTTAACTTAGACTTAAGTTTAAAAAAATGATAAAAGGTAACACAAAATAATCAATTTGTCATGCATCTTATTGTTTCAAACTTTCCAAAAAGTGAATTCAGATGAAGATGCTGACTCTTTTCTCTCTGATATTCCACAAATACCTATGTACCGTAAAGTTAATAATTGTATTGTCTCCTGCTCAATATGCAAAAGAAATGTAGCATGGTTTTTGAGTGCGCTACAAATATTATTTAGGCTGAAGATTTTAGCCGCATTTCTTCTACAGAAAACCCTTGCCGAGCGCGGACTTCCAGAACAAGATTTTGTGTATACGCTTTATTTTAATTGTTTCCATTTAATTTCTCCAGAGCGAGAATTTCAATTATACGGGGTACGCTGCAGAGCACTGGCCGCGTTGCGATAGACCTCTATAATGAACAGTTCGAAAATTCATTCATTAAAGAAATCAGATATTAGTAAAACAAAACCTGAGCTTCAAAGTTCTCCTAATTCACGATAAATGCTTCAGATAACGTTGCTGAAACCCTCATAGCATTGCATCCACGTGTAGAGGTTTTATTCCTTTCACCGAACACCAGTTCCTTAATCCAATCGCTGGTTCAAGGAATCACAAAAACATTCATATCCTTTTAGGTGCATACACCTTTACATCTCTGCAAATAAAGATTTAGACAAAGGAAAGCACGACACACTAATGGCATTTCAGAAGCAATACAGCATAAGATACTGCATAGAAATGAATAAATTCGTAGAGAATAAAGAATTTCCATTGATTTGAAAATGAAGCCAAGTAAATCGTACAAATTGCAAAAGCAATAGGCGACGAAAAGACTTTTGTGTATGGAAGAAGGAGAAATAAAAGGATTAATTGGGAAAGACGATCGTGAAATGACTAATGAGAAATTGGATGATCTTATGACACAAGCCGACGGTGAAAGCAGTGATAGTGAAGAAACTAACGAATCTCTAACGCAAAGGCACAGGAACTGTCTGATTTTGCAGTGGAGATTGACCCAAATCAAGAAAGATGAGGACAGTTTATGAGAGGTATTGAAACACTTTGCATTCCTTACCGCGAAATTAGTTTCTTTTAATTTAAATAAATTTAATTTTAAATAGCTATTCAAAAAATAATTATCATGTAATTATGTATTAAAGTAAGTAACAGAAATACTTTCAATTAACATTTTATTTATTTTTGTCTTTCATTTTCAATAAAATTTTAGGTTTGTATAAATTATACACCTTTTCTTAATCTCAATTATACTTAATCCGTTTTTTCGATATAAAATTAACTTTGAGAAACGCAATATTACAATAAGCGCAATGTATTAATGACTTATAACCCGTAAGTTATGCAAATGTTTAAAATAGTCTGCTGATTCTGTCTCCATCGATTTTAAGACACGTGTGTTATCAGTGTTACGATATAAAAAAAATCAATTAAGAAATTTTAATTCAGATTTTATATTACGTCCAAAGAGACTTTTTTTTAACATTTTGTGTTTTACGTTTATTTATTAAATATCATGTTCTTAGCATTTAAACCATAAAATTCATTTCAATAACAATAGCACAAAATATTTCAAAAGAGCATATCTGTAGAATTTCCCATACACAGTCTCACGCTCTGGAGATAAAAATGTTGCTTGCTATTAATGTTGCTTGCATAATTAGTAATTCCGGAAAAATCTGCAATTTTAAGTCACTACCGATTTTAAGACGCAGCTCATTTTCAGTAACGTTTACACGAAACAAATTTGAATTTTAGAATCAAAGAAATGCAGCTTTAAAATTCGGTTTCTATCTAATAGTGCTGATTCAGTGTAATTGGGAGTCAGAAAAAAAGAAGTCAAGTTTCATTTTCGTTGTCAATTTTCAACCGTTTCGAAATTTGGAGTATTCCCTTGCCCATTTTCAGCATATTTTCTGTAGAAGAAACTAAGATATATGACAAAAAAAACTCGATTAAATATTAACATGGCTCGCACCAAAGGATACAAAGCAAAAAATATCTTAAAATTTTCCATTGAAGGGGGAAAAAATCACCAGCAGTTACTGAATCGCTTATTACTGTCTTTCCTTGGAGAGCTCCCTTCTTGTTTCTTTTTGTTATACGTCAGCACTATCACAAGATTAAAACTGAACACTTGAAAAAACAGCATTCTTTGAAAATGAAAACCCTCTTTATTTAAAATCGACAGTGAAAGGTGATCCAAGGGAGTGCGTTTTACTTGACAGTATAGAATTTTTAACAACGATGAATTATCATTTTTACTCGGAATCTTCTCTCTCAAGCATTAACTGAAAGCGAATAGTAACGTTATGCGGCTTACTAACAAATTATAATTCTTACTTCCTGTAACAAAATCTTCATCTCTCTGTAAAGCTAGTTCAATGCCAAAGGAAAAGAAAGGCGTACAGTCAAGGATTAAGATTATCATGCAGAATATGATCATTAAGAATGAATTATTCATGAAAATGATGGCTGCAGTACAGGTGCTCTTTTCCGCTTGAGTGATGCGGGAAATAAATCCCTCTCCATCTTCTTTTAAAAATATAATAAATAACGAATAATGAAAAGCTTGAAAAGTACAGATAATAAGAAACTGTATATTTTATGATATATAGGAAAGTGATATTGTACAAACTAATGTTTCTGAAATACAAGTCTATTCTAAATGACTGAACCCGTTTTACGAGAGCATAATTCTATACATGTAAAAAACATGTTCATTTCACTTACATCAAATGGAAAAAAGAAAATGTCTGAGTTTTAGGTATAACTTCAGCGTAACTAAATTGATCAGGACTGTTTGTTCTCGAAGCGATGAATAAACGAAAAATAGAAACAAGCTAAACTTTCTGACTTCTTGTCGCTTACAGCTGCTTCCAAGTACGCTAAAGATGTAACTATAATAGCAAAACCTACATTGATCTACAACACACTTTCGGTCGGAAAGAGAACTAGCTAATCTTCTAACATTTAAAGAATTCCTACAAACTTTCAATAGCTCTAAGTACTATTCTATGAGCGGCTTATGCTGCATAACGGCAGTACTCCCAAAGAACATATTATCAGCTTTTGTCTAGTTTACATCCCAGTTTTAAACTATGTCGCTTGCTGTAAAATTTGTTTCTTTAGTGTTACATATATTCCTTCATATTACTTCCTTAATTTCATCATTAATCACTTCGCATTGATTGGGTTTCCTTCGCGTTACGTCACTCTCAATGCAACGACAGTCTTGAAATCTAGCTCATAGCTGGTTTATTATGTCCCTGGATCTTAGGCCATATGTTGTTTTCGCTTGAAACAAATTAAAAATATTTCATTCTTATCACAATTCTCCATAATCCTACATGATCTCAAAACTTCCTTTGTTATTGCTACAAAAATCAGTAAAAAATATATACGAGAGTTCGAAACCTGATTATTGTCTTGATATCGTTTCTGCAACTTGGCAGCTCTCAACTCTCCTTCCTTTTTTTAACCGATCGGAATTAAAAGGCTTATATAGCTTCATTTGTTAAAAAATTCCTTAAATTCCCATAATTATACCCTTCAGATGTACCCCTTTTTGATGTAAAACAAATATTTCTAGAATAGCTAACAAACTACTAAGGCATATTTTATTCTGTTGAAGATTAAATATAATAAAAAATATTTCAGATGTGACATAATTATTCTTCCATTTGAATTGCCCATCCAGACTTCCATTTGAATTGCTCTAACATTCATTCCTTAAAAGCATTGGTTAAAAATAAATAGCAATAGTAATAATTTTATAGCAGAAACGCTAGGAATATCTGAGCACTTTTATACTAAACTGGTTAAAAATAAGAGAAAAAAGTATAACAATGTTTTTAAACAAAATTTTAAGCTTTCTTCTGGATACCAGTGAGTATAAATCCTCGAACTTTTACAGAGGAAAGAACACATCTGCACGGCTAAATACAAATTCTTGTTACTTTATTGGCCAATAGAAAATTTCACCTAGAGATGCGTTTCTAAATTTAGTCTGTTCCGAGGACATTGTCAATGAAAAAGCTAACTTCCCGTAGATGCGTTGTAGGAAAATGTATCACAAACGTAATGGCTCAGTCAGTGGAAAATGGAGCCTCATTCAAAAAACCTCATAAAAATAAAATCTCTTGGAAGAATATTTCCTGAAAACTGTAAAATTAACGTTTCATCATAATATAAAGAATTTTGAGAAATACTAATAAAGAAACAAGTATGCTAAGTTTCTAAACAAATTTAAATTTTTCGCAGAAGCTAAAGGATCTAAAATGCATTGCCTAAAGTTTCACAAAGTATTCACTAATCTTCAACTAAACTCGATAGGAATTTTTCATGACATAACCAAAAGAAGCTCAAGTGCACTTTTTTGAAATTTCAGAGAAGGAAAAGAATGATACCATTGTTCCTTGCTCATTTTGTCTGAAAGTCCAAGTTTCATCCTTTACTTTATAAAAAACCGTGAAGTGTAGTCCTTACAGCTATTTGTCTAACTCAATGATATCTATGAAACTATGTTGCGCATCCCCTGCTTATTTGCAAATTTATTGCAAAATTCACACTTGCTATCAAAGAGAAAATTTCTTTCCTTAGTTCTCACAAACCTTCAATTCATGTCTTTTGGGAAGCCACTTTACTTTGACGTGACCAAGATATTTTACATTCTAAATCGGTTTCAGATAACATAAATTTGAGACTTCCATTTTTGAATGTTATGATAATAATGATCTTCTCTGCTCTCCTGAATATAACTGTCATATCATTTGCATATTTCTGGTTTTACATCCTTGTTTCTGGTCTGCACCCTCTTTTTTAAGAACTGCAGTATACGTATTTTACCAGAGGGGCGAAGTTTTAATGTGGAAAACAACGTCATTTTGCTTGCTTGTCATATTAAGGGTAGCATAAGAGCAAACGTGAATACATTCGCATCAGAATTATCCGCCTTAGTCTATATCAGTGTTAGTTTTAAAAGCCATGCAAAGTTATAAAGCCATGCAAATCAGTGACAGTGCTGTTATTCAATCTCACAAGTAAACCTTCTCTCCTTTAATACCTGTTTCCCGGAAACCCATATATCTTCTGAAAGTTCGTGTCACAAGTAGAAAAACTGCAAAATCTTAGGGGCAGAGGGACAATCGTTTAGAAGCTATAGAACTCACAAAGTATTATTAAAGTGTGTATAGATGGACATATTCCCGTAATGACGTCTCTATTTCTTGTATTTTTCCGTAAGCCGCTGTCAAGTAAACGTATTGTATGTGTTCTTCTTACACTGCAGATGAATCCTAAAGTCGTTGTGGCTGCCTTGGTCTCCCAGTTCGGAACAAGCAATCGATCTCCGAACATCCAGGAATCGGAGATGATAAAACACATAATTACTCTCCTGGAAAATAATACGGAGATTGTGGAAGAGATCTGGACATTAGGATTTGCTAGAGGTGATGGAGAACAATGGGACGAAGAAATGGACTTTGGAGATGATGGTATCAATAAGGAACAGCAATGCTTGCCGCAGCAGTCGCATCCCTATACTTCGAGTTCATAGACATCAAAGTATGTGCCTTCGCCCAAAAGGCGAAAGCATGATGCTTACAAGCAGCGGCTTTAGTGTACTGGACCACAGATCCTACGACAGGCGAACTTCGGACAAAACATTTGTCGCATTAGTCAGTAATGAATCATTTCAAGAAAATTAAGAATACTAACATTATGTACAATTTGGAGGGGGAAATGGATACTCTGTCGATCTAAAAAATCAATCAGGCTATCCTGCAAAAATTCAAAGAGAAGGAAACAGAAGGAGCAATTATTCACGACCGGACATTGCGACTGTGGGCCATGCAATTTAAGACAGCGATGGTTCCGCAAAATACAATCAATTTTAAAGCTTGTGATTCCTGGGTATATCGTTTCAAGAAGCGGAATAACATTGTTGACAGAGCAATAACCCACACAGAAATTGGCAGTCGGCAGTAATTGGCAGAATAAGGAGGATCACAACAGCAATTAACGAGATATTTATTTATTAACGTTAAATGCAGGCGCTCTTGTATTTTTACTTTTCCGCCGTAGCTTTCTTTTACAATTCGTCAGGCCCTGCGTTGCACGGGAAAATAAAACAATTTCAATTACAGTTCTATTAAAATAACTAAATAAATACAAAACCTGTAACAATATACATTTACGGAGTTAGCAGACTAGAAGAAATAATACTTCTTTTTATTTAAGAAAAAAAATCACTGCGTTTTTTACATCAAATTCATCCCGCTACAGTGCCGTAACAAGTGTAATCTCACAGCAAACAAAAGTACAACGCACATCATTAATAGACTAATCTTTTCGCTACAGCTGTCAAAATGTAAACAAACTGTATGGAGGTGTACTCTAGTGCGCAAACTAAAGTCAAGCCATTCCTAAGGGTGTAGAAACTGATGTCATCGGAAGCCATATCCAGCCACGAGGATGGATTTTCCCCTACGCGCGTGGTGCGGTACGGAATGCTTATGTGCCTCTCGTTCTATTAGAGCGATGGATGAAATTCAGCTTGAGCCTTTAATGCCTCGAAAGTTCCACTTAAGATATATATTACATTTATGTATAGCATTATTCTAACATACATACTAAAATCAGACTTTTCCTCAAATAATACATCAGATTTTGTTTTTCCATATTTCAATTTTGTTACTCAGATTATGCCTAAAAATAAAATTTTCTAAAATTTAGTGTGAAATTTGAGGAGTAATTCGAAAATTGTACGTGAAGTATAGGTAGGTGGTACTTTTTACTTTGGTGGTAGGTGGTACTTATTTTACTTTATTATTCTACCACAAAGTAAAAAAAGTACCCAGGTGTACTCATTTTACTTTATGCCATTCATTGTGCGAGAGTAGAAAAGTATCGTTCTTCTTTCTTCCATATATTTTTACTTCATATTGCATATTTTAATCGCAGTGGTTATTTTTAAATAATTTTTTTCTTTTTAGAATTTTATTTTAATTATTTGAGTTGTGTGGTTGAATTCATTATGTGGCACTTCAAATAGTTATTTTAAAAATAACTATTTATTAATTCGCATTTGTGTTTTAAAAAAATTATTCATATACAGTGGCTCTCGAAAGTGTTCCTACACTTATGATTTTCATTGAAATAGGGCTCTATCCATTAATTAAAATTAAATTATCTGAATGATATTTTAATAGAAAGATCTATAATCTATTCGTAACAAAATTACACGGAATATTTTTAAAATATAGCGAAATTTTATTTTTAAGAAATTAATAATCAAAACATGACAAACATTTTATCTCACAAAAGTCTTCATACACTGAATATTTTTGGATAAAATCAAAATTAGAATTATCTTTTGCCGCTTTTTTTAATTTTTGCGTTGTGGTGGCATTTAAAAAATCGTTTGCTTTAATTGTTTATTGTCGACTTCATAATATTCTATTTATTATTGAAAAATGGGTCGCAGTCGGACAGAAATGACAAACAGCATTCGAAAATTGATAATTTTTTACCATAGTAGTGGTAAATCAATTCGAAATATCGCTAAAATGAGTCAATTTATCCCTTTCTACAGGGCAGTATGTGATAAAACGCTTTAAAGAAGAAAATCGAATTGAAAACAAGGTAAGATAAGGTCGACTGAGAAAGTTAGCTAAACTTGATGAGAGATTTATAATTAGAACATTTGTGATAAATACACGTTTGAGTGGTGTAAAAGTTTCTGCAGAATTTAATGCAAAGTTTTCTACTTCAATTTCACCTGAAACTGTTCGTCGAGTTCTCAGAGAAGCTGGATTACATGAGCGTTCTGCCCGTAAAAAATGTTTTGTTAGTGAGAAAGACAGAAAACTTAGGATTTCATTCGCAAAATCAATGATAAATACACTGGAAACGTACTGGAATAATGTCCTATTTGCTGACGAAAGCAAATTTAACATTTTGGGTTCCGATGTTCGAATAACTGTATGGGGAAGAAAAAATTAGGAACTTCCTTCTAGGAACTTAGTTGGAATAGTTAAGTCTGGCGGTGGAGGTGTTCTTGTGTGGGGGTGCATGGCAGCATCAGGACTAGTTAATTTGGTATTTATTGCTAGCATAATAAATTATTTTCTTTATTTAAATATTTTAAGAGACAATTTAACATTATCAGCCCAAAATTTGGGTATCGGAAATAACTTTATTTTTTATCATGATAACGATCTTAAGCATACGGCTCTCAAAGTTCACCTGTGGTGTCTCTATAATTGTCCACAGGTTTTGGAAACACCACCTCAGTCGCCAGATTTAAACCCCATAGAACACATTTGGAAAGAACTGGAGGTTAGAGTACGAAAACACGACATCAAAACGAAAAGCGAACTCAAAATAGTCACGATGGAAAGATGAATGAACATTGACACAGAAATTACAAAACGAACTAATAAAATCTATTCCCAGATACTTAAAAGCTGTTGTGGATGCTAAAGGATATCCTACAAATATTAATTTAACGAAAAATGAAAATATTTACTAATATGTCAACAGTTTTTTTGAAATGTACGAAGACTTTTGTGAGATAAAATGTTTGTGATTTTTTTATTATTAATTTCTTAAAAATAAAGTTTCGCTATATTTCAAAAATATTTCATGTAATTTCGCTATGAATAAATTATAGATCTTATTATTAAATCTCATTCAGAAAGTTTACTTTTAATTAATGGATAGAGCCTTATTTCAATGAAAATCATAAGTGTATGAACACTTTTGGGAGCCACTGTAAATAATTTTAATCATAATTTAATTATTTGAATACCATATCTTTTGAGAGAATATTTTAAGACCAAACAATTTTCCACGAATTTATCACTTCGCTTTACGGAATTTTATTATCCTACATTTAGCTTTTTAAAACATTATCCGTATTTCCAATAAGTTAAGATATTTAACTTTTTAAATCTCAAGCATCAAGATATGTAACATAAAAATCTGATTTTAGTTTGTTAAAACATTATCCGTATTTCCAATAAGTTCAGATATTTAACTTTTTAAATCTCAAGAATCAAGGAATGTAACATAAAAATATGATTTATACACCACGTGACTTCGGAATATTATATTATACGCATTTTGCATTTCATTTAAACTTATTAGCTTGACTTAATCTACATCGGTAGCGCATAAACCAAAATAGAATAAATGCACTCTTTAAAATTCACTGTATTTGTTTACCACAAGCGACAGGCTGAAGTTAGGTTCGCTTAACAGCGTTACATCTCATTTATAATTTCAGTCAGTCAGTCAGTCAGTGATTTTATAGCCGAATTATTGCAAATAATGCAACTTTACCGGCTCAATGACAAAATTTGCCTAAAAAGGCCACAAGACGTTGAAAGTCCAGACAAATAAAAAATAAAAGAGCAAAGGTCAAAAGGGAAGCCACAAGTGGCAAATACAAGACGACTGAAAAGATATACAATGTAAAATAACATTGTAAATATAAAATATACAAGTTTAAATACGATACAGTATCATGAGTTACAAAACAGTTAATGTAAATTGAAAAGTATAAGTAAGGTAGGCACCAAACATGTACAGGATATTAAACATTGTGTGAACGGAAACCAGTCATGAATTTTTATTACGTGGGGAAGTTAGCACTCCGCGTGAGGAATGCTGCAAGTGCACGAAGGTCAACGTCCTCTTCAAGGATGATGTAATCAAACGTGTTGAAGTGCTTCAGTCGGTCACAATTTATGGCTTTATCGAAGAAATTTTTGTTCAATTTGTGCAGATATTTTTCCATAGTTTCAATTTGTAGATCCTTATGTAGCATATCGTTAGAAACATAAAAGTGAACTCCGGTAATTAATCTTAAGAATCTATTTTGAATAATTTGAAGAATTTTAATATCCTTTGCCTTATAGGCTGCCCATGCGGGTGAAGCGTATGTCATAATTGGACGAATAATAGCAGTGTATATGTGACGTTTTTTATAAAGGTCTAGTCTTGAATATTTTCCAAGTAAGGGAGTGAGGCTGTTAATTACTCCTATGGTCTTCTGTTTAATTTTTGCAATATGATCATTCCACTTAAAGGAGGTGTTCAGCACGATACCAAGGTACTTGGCTTTGGTGACAAGTGGTATTTTTTCATTAAATAATTTCAATTCACCATAGAATCCTTTGCGTGCATATCTTCTCCGGATGAGTAAAAGTTGAGACTTTGATGCATTAATAGCAATACGCCACTTGGTGCACCACGATTCAATGGAAGGCATAAATTTTTGAAGTTTTAATACTGCATGTTCAGCCCTAATGGATCTGACAGCCACTGCAGTATCGTCCGCATAGCAGCCGATAAAGCAGCCGCTAATCAGATCCAGGGGCGGAAAATCTGACACATAAAAGAGATAAAGAAGGGGTCCTAAAATAGAACCTTGTGGAACAGAAGCTTTAATATTCCTGAGACTTGAGTGTTCATTTTCTATGGAAACAAAAAATTTTCTATTTGTAAGAAAGGAGTATAGTAACTTGATCATTTCCGGTTCAATGTTTAAGGAGATAAGCTTGTAGATGAGCCCCTCATGCCAGACGCGGTCGAAGGCTTTCGCCACGTCTAGCATGAGTAAGGCTACACAAGATTTGTTATGCAGAGCATTTCCAATAAATTCAGTTAGCCGAACGAGCTGTTTAACAGTTGAAAGGTTTTTCTGAAATCCAAATTGTTCCTTGGGTAAAAGATCGAAATAAGTTTGAAGTCTGTTCATAATAATTCGCTCGTAAATTTTGCCTAGACCAGGCAAAAGGCTGATAGGTCGGTAACCTTCTGGCTTCATATGATCTTTGCCAGGTTTAGGAATCAGGATAATTTTGGCTTTTTTCCAGCAAACGGGAAAATATAAATTTGTAAGGCATGCGTTTATGATATTTACAAATCTGCATAGAACATTAGTAGGGAGATGTTTGATTGCAATGTTTGTAAGCTTGTCGTGCCCTGGGGCTTTTTGATTCTTGAGCTTCTTGATAATATAAATAACTTCTTGAGGTGTTGCAAATTTAGGGCATCTATGTACTGCAGGTGCATTAATCCAGTCAGAGATATAATGGTTGACATAATTAGTGAATTCTGGGTCATTTGGTGACTCATTAGGCGAAAACTGAATTTCGAGATGATCAGCATGGACCTCAGCTTTTTCTAAGTTAGTGAGAGCAATTCTTTGTTCCCCATAAATGGGTTTATTTATCGTAGGTTTATTTTTCAGGCGCTTAGTAAAATTCCAGAAGGAGTTGTCAGGCGCGTTGAAATTAAGTATTTTTTCATCCCAGATTTCCTTGCGATGATCTGCAATTTCCTTTTTAATTTCACGATTAAGTTTATTAAGTTGTCTTTTTAATCCAGGGTCCCATGATAAATTCCATCGTTTTCGTAGTTTATTTCTGGTTTTCATTTTTTCTCGAATGCTTGTTGGTAATTTTCCAGTAAATCTATCCGCCGGGACGCTATGCGTTGCATTATCATACGCATGCATAATAGTATCTGTGAGCATGTTGATAGCTCTATCAATGTCGGTGTTATTCTTCAAGGGAAGGAAGGGCGGGTTGTAATTGTATAGAATTTCAGTAAATTTGATCCAATTAGTAATCTTTTTTAAGCAGGGTTTTTCAGTTTTGGAGATTCCAAGAGTGCCAATAACCGGAACGTGATCAGATGTCAAGTCAACTTTAACTTCTAAGCACATAGGAATCGGTATGGTTGTAAGTACAATATCCAAAATATCTCCTTTGCGTGGGTTTGAGGGAAGATAGGTGAAGTCAGTTGGAGCATAGAAGTAGATAGGATGATTTAATATAAATTCAAGCAGTTTTTTACCATTATTATTGGTGCGTCGACAGTTCCATTCTTGATTTTTTGAATTTAAGTCCCCAGCTAAAATTACTGGTTTATTAGCAGGTAATAGGTCTAAAAGTATCATAGGATCTAAGATGTTGGATGGTGGAAGATACATGCAAGAGAAGTAAATAATTCCGTAAACGGGAAGGTAGACAGAAGCAGTGACAATTTCGTGTCCATTCCTACGTATCGTAGAGATTTGGCAGGATTGAAGAGTGGCTTTTACATAAATTGCAGCACCTCCGCCGCGGTGTGTCAACCTGTCACAACGATAACATCTATAGCCAGAGATGTTAATATTTGTGCCTGGCGTAGCAAAAGTTTCCGTTACACACGCTATGTCAATATCATAGCAGCTTAAGAAGTTATGAAATTCAGCAATTTTATCTTGAATGCTACGCGCATTCCAAACTACGAATTTGGTAGGGGGGCGTTTAAGATTTGGACCCATTATTTAATTCTGTCTTGGTGTTTTCTTGACACTTGTTGATTTGCTGCATTTGCTGAGTCAACTGAAACCCAGCAGTTTTAATCACCGAGACGAGCTCCGCTAAATCGGCAAAAACCTTTTTAGCTTCGCTTAATGTATCAGAATATATGCCAGTTGACAGGGCTTTAGCATATGATTTGTTCTCGACCACCCGGTTGCTGAATGTTTTTGGCTGATCGGTTTTAGGTTTTGGAAATTTCTCACACCCTCGAAACGAGGCCGTGTGAGAATTTCCGCAATTTACACAAACAGGAGTGAAGTCCTTATCATTTTTGACTGGGCAGTCATTAAAAAAATGTGATTCGCCACACTTGACACATTTAGGGGAATAATTACACCCTAATTGGGTGTGATTAAACCCCTGACATCGGAAGCATTGTAATGGACCTTGGCGTCCTTTATACTCTTGAATTTTGACACAAAGATCACAGAGGAATTTTTCATTGTAAATTTTCTTTGACTGCACTGTCTTAGGCAGTGTTACTATGAATATAGGGAGGGGAAAAACCTCACCATTCCTTCTTTTAGTCATTTGCTTTATATGCTCAATGACATAACCTAACTCTTCAAGTCTTGTTTTTATTTCATCAATTTCAGTATCTTCATTAAGTCCTTTTATCACTGCCTTAATATTCCTGTCTTGAGGAAGAATAAAAGAGTGATGTTCTATATTAAATTCTCTCAAGACTTTGACGATACTTCTATAATTATCTGCATCAAAAGCAGTAACTTTAATCTTTCCATTAATTCTTTGTCCAAAGAATTTTAATTTCCTAGCATGAAATTCAGTGCAAATTTCCGACCATTTCATGGTGGTGGGTTTAAGTGTAATCGGTGGTAGTTTAGGGGTTTTCCCTGAATTTTCAGATACATTTGGTGTTTTGTCATTGACATCATTTAAGTTGGAAGTGTCCATAATGTCTTCCTCGATGTTATTCATTTTATGTACATCAGTGGTTGTGTTATGAATATTTTTATCTTCAGAAGTAATATTCTGAGATTGATTCGAATTTAGTTCCACATGAGTTGATAACTTGACTTTTTTAAGTGCATTCTTAGTTGTGCGAGTGCGCACTGTTTGATCTCCTCGACGTTTAGTCCTAAACACCTCGTCTGAACTAGTGTCTTGATCCAATGGAGTTTCAGGAGCATGATCATTATTTAATGTAATTGGGCTACGAGCCCGTGCATTTTCACTGAAAGATAAATTATCTGAGTTTCTGGTATCTGAAACAGCAGTTTCATTAACACGAAAATTAGCATGTGAAAAATCAATGCTCAAGGCTTTAATCATATCATGAATGTTAAGTAGAAATTTGAATAATTTCTCCTCAGTGTCAGTAAATCCATTTTGTTCTTTGATCTGTTCAAGTTCAGTAATTTGCGCAGAAACTGCCTCAGTAAGCTTCTCCATCGCAAAGAAAACAAAAATCCAGCGCCCAAGTAATTCGCAGAAAAACCTACGGCCCGGAATCCGACCTGCTCAATGGCAGTCGGACAGACGGATCAGTAGGTAATGGAATTTCACTTAATTTCTTCGAAACTTAAGTAAAACTATTATCAACCAAATTCTCTAAATTAAATATTATTACTTACCCCACCTTTGAGTGTTCCAAAGATTTCCGAAAAACAAATTATGAATTTTACACCAGGTGGTTCACACAATTTCTCAAAACGATACACCAATAAATCAAAAGATTGTGTTTCGAATAAGCAAGTAAACACAACTCGTAGTAACACTTTTCGAAGTAAAGCATTTTTATGATTTATAATTTAGAATGCACAAATATTATATATATATCATCTGAAGAATTATCTAACCGTTGCCACATGTTCTATCCAAATACTATAATAAATCTAAAACGACGTATAAAAGAAATTTTAAAAAAACAGACACAGTTTTTCACAGACGATTCAATAATTCTCATTCAATTAATTCAGTTCTCACTTCGCGACAAGGCAAAAATACAAAAAAACTCAAAATATCTAGTTTAAAAATTACGAATTAAATCTCAAACACTTATTTCCTCGAGTAAATTCTGGAATGGATTAAGCATGATTTATTTCGCAATAACAAAAGGCACTATCTTTGTTTTTGCGAAGCTTACTTTCTCTAGACTGGCAACAAATCCACTATTCTGCTAAGTTTCAAATGTAAACAAATATGTCGGCCATGAGAAAAATGATTAGGCTAGCCACACTTAAATAACTTTTAAACTGTTGATAATTCTACAAATCTTGCACGCAGATTTACAAAAGGCATAAAATCCTTAACAGGAAGATAAAAACAACATAATTCAATCATTTTCAAAGCAAAAAATGGACAATTTACCACCATATAAGAATAAAAAAACTGAGCTTACTGAGCCGAGTAACAGAGTGGATATACATAAATTTATAAAACTTTTGGTGTGGCCGACTGCAACCAAAATAGGAGGTGCACATCTGCATGTCATAGCAGTCCTATATACAAAATTTCAACGTTCTCAGGTTAGTCATTTTTGAGTTATGCGAGATACATACATACATATGTAGGTACGTAGGCACAGATGCCACGAAAAAGATCTCTTCAGAATCCATTTTAAATCAGCTTTACAATTTTTTTGGGGGGGAAAAGAGTCCTTTATTTGGTCCATACGTATGGATGTCACTCAAAAACATAATTAAATTGCACTTGATAGCGGTCAAAATAGATATTTTCGTTAAAATATGACACCCGAAATTTTTCGCGATTGCAATACTTCCTTTTTACTTCGTACAAGGAAGTAAAAAAGACTAAATTTTATGCAAATAAATAAATAAATATTTTATCCTTTTAATGCCTTGAATTTTTCTTCTTAATAGTTTATAACTTCAATAAAAACCATAATGGCTTAATGATTTTCTTGATGTGTTACTCATAGATATTCACAATCACCCTCCTTCTTTTATTTGCTATACACCATGTTCACTTTTGATTCTTAAGAAGCCGAAATGCCGAACCGAAGGATTCCCAAGGAAATACTATTAAATACTAAATACAAATCAAATCCTATCAAATGCTAAATACAAAAAGAACCATGGTCTTATACCATTTACAATTATTTACACTACGTACTATGGCCATAGTAAGGAGGTAGCTTGTTGTAATGAACTACTTTAGCTTAGAGTTCGATAACTTACGGATCCGAACCACGACGTCGTTCAGCCTGTTTAGAACTGTGTACGGACCATCCCAAGGTAACTGTATTTTCGGACTGAGTCTTTTGTGTCGAGTCAGATTCCACAACCACACCTTGTCTCCTTCGTTCAAACTATATATAGTAGCTCTGGTGTCGTATTGGGTCTTCATCTTCTCCGTCGCCAAGTTGACTCACTTCAAATCGGGCCTGGACATATTCCTCCGGCGATGAAGGCGCATCCTGAGGGCGATCAAACAAGAGATCACTAGGCGGACGAAGATCACGACCGATGAGCATCCGGGATGGAGAACTGCAGGTAGTCTGAGGTTTCTCTTCTACCCTAGTATGATTTAGGCAGCTTTCTGAGCCGAATCTTTCAGACAACGCGCCGCCATTTCCACCTTTCTGATGATGGCTAGTGATGTCTTCAAATGCTGAAAGCAGTTTGTTGCTTTTGAAGTCCAAGGAAAAATTGTATTTGCTTAAAAATTTAAGTCCAAGTATGCAAGGATCTGTAATATCCGTCACATATGCCGTGTGACAGTAGGTCCACTTCCAAAGGTAATGTTCAAGTTTAACTTTCCATCTATGTCAGTTTTCTCGCCAGACGCAGTCTGCAGGGTAACATAAGATGGCGTCCAAATGAGTTTAAATTGTTGCGCTAAATCTTCCCGAATGATGGTAACATTAGCTCCTGTATCAATGAGCCTATTGCAAGGGACTTCATCGATATGTCCATTGATGGATTGTTCATTACCGTTGCTACTCACTTTTTTTACTTTTACACAGCTAAGGAGGACTACTGGCCGGGAACAAGCCCTTGCAGTATGATGTCCGCTCTGCAGATGCCAAAATGGCATTTATTGAGTCTTAAGAAAGAAAAAAAAAGTCAGAGTCATATCTAGATAAGGGATACAAAGGACTATCTTGGATACATATGACATTCTTGATTACGACACACTTATTAGTCTACAATACAGCACCCCGATACAAAATAGAATACTATATACAATTATGAAGACATACTCAATTAACAATATGCAAAACTGATAAGGAAAAGAAAAAACTGCTTAGCTACAGAAAGTAACTATGCTGAGATGTGACCCAAATGTTGTTACTCACTGCGGAAATATTGAGTGCTTTAAAACGTGGTTTTTCACTATCGCTCAAACTTTGCTCCGCGATATGATCATTAATTTGCTTCCTCGGTCGTTGCTGGAAAATGGTCTTATTTTCCGTACCTCGAGGTGTTCTGCAGTTCCTTCGTACGTGACGTTCAGCTCCGCAGTTCCAGCCCTTTGGTTTCTTGTCACTCCTTTTCCATCTAATTTTCTGTGTATATCGTCCGTCTTATTTTCCGTGATCTGGGTGTTCGGCAGTTCCTTCACATGTGCCCAACTGCAGTTCCAGCACTTTATGGTCGTTTTCTTATCACTAATATACCGTCTCAAAGCATTGACTTGTCTGCATAAATCATCTAAACGAGCCATCAAGTGATCCACTGACTTGTGGACTCGCACAGCTCTGGGTGGCGATCTCAACCAGTTGTTTGCTGGGCTGCCTCGAATTTCATGGCGTACGCTAGAGCACTTTTTATATCCTTGATATCAGCCATTCGTAGTGCTTTCTGCATTTCAGGATCCCATATGCCATCGATAAAGTACTGCAGGGACAGGATTTCTCTTGTTTCTCTCGGGCACTCCGTAAAGACGAGGTGAGACAACCTTTCAAAATCCGTAGCGGCTCCTGGAGTGTTTCTGTTGACGGGATTTTAATTGAAGCCTGCTGTAATCTTTCAAACATTTCTCCACGAAGGGCAGCTCAATGCGCCGGATAGAGCTTCGAAATCTAGCCTTTGGTTTTCGAGAAGAGTCTGCAGAATATCCGCTGCGTCTGCTCTCAGAGAAGCGGCCAGATGACAGGCCTTAGCTTAGGAATCCAATCCGCTAATATAGAAAATTGTGTCTTATACACTTGCCAAGAGGTCTTCCCACCATACGTAGATAGTTTGTGAGGGACGAGCAGGCAGGCCTCGGTAAAAATTTAAAGCCATCTCTTTTCATTTCCTCTTGACCTAATTTCATTTCTTGTTTGACAGCTTTCATCTCTTCTTTAACGGAAATTTGACTAGCTTCCATCTTTTCTTGAAATGCAGCAAAGGCAAACACGAGCTGTCTCAACTGTTCTTCCATCGCTTAATGAATGGTATTCAAATATTCCACTTCTGACACCAAAAATTGTTGTATGTATATGGGTTCGTAATGGATTGAATGCAGAAATCGTTAAAAAGTAAATAAAATATATCCCTTTCACAAGAAATAAAACAAATTACTGAAATATTTCCTCAGAGATATTCGTACAACATCACAATAGTTAAACAGAACTCAATTCAAAACAGTGAAAGTTAATCCAGTCTCTCAGCGAATTCGCTACAATCAATAACAGCATTAGATAAACAACAGTTCGCTTAAAACAGCTACAACTGAGCTGAGGTGTTTTAATTCGGCTTTTATAAGATTTTCAATTATTCACTAGAACACTCTGGTAAAACCTATTTTCTCGATTTTTGTGGATGGCAATAGCAATTACTAGATATTTATTTATTAAAATATTAAATGCATGCGCTCTTTTATTTTTACTTTTCTGACGTAGCTTTCTCTTCAAAAACCATATGCGTTGCACGGGAAATAAAACAATTTAATTACAATCCTAAATAAATATGAAATTCGTAAATATATCTTTTAGTAGACCTAAGTTTAATATCTTTTAGTAGAATTAATCACCATGTGTCATATGTCAGTCTGGACCGAATTTATACAATTTGGCAAAAGGTAGCTTGTTCTACTTTGTCAAAAGAGCAGTATCAGCTGCATAATTTGTAATCGTTAGTCAAGATTTCAAAAATCACCACTATAATACTGAAAAGTATAGATCATCAGTTGACTCTTCACTTTTGCCATTTTCACATTAGAGAACTCATTATAAATTCTTAGCGTAAATAACTGTGTAGTATTTTAAGAACTGCAAAAGAATTAAGTGATTAATTTATGAAGGCCCTTACTCCATATTTTACTGAAAGCTTTTACGATACAACTATATATTTTTTATTAAAGAATTCAACCTTTGATTTTGTAACTTGGCAATGAATATTCACTACAGAACCCATCAAAAGTCTGATATGGTTTCTCGAAAATGAATATTCTATTTTTAATAAATTACTTTTTAAAGAATATTTAAATTGATGGAAGCAGACTGATAAGTATGCATCCTCAGTTAAGCAAAAGCAAACTATAATGTGATTAAATTCAGAAGTTCAAATTAGTACTGTGATTAAATTCAGAAGTTCAAATTAGTACTATCTTCTTGCAGCAGTCTTACCCATCAATGGGTGAGTGGTTAAGATTGCTGAATAATTGTAAGTTAGACCTGGATTCAAATCCTACTAAAAAGCAAGATATTTTACAGTATATTTTTACAAGAAAAGAAAAACTGAAAGATAACTGAAAGATATTTTTAGTTTACCTACCTACTGGCCCAAATAAATGCCAAATTCTTTTATAAAGTTCTATGGGAAGACATCACTCTCCCAAGTTTAGTCTTCATACGCTTTATATTAATCAATTTACCAAATAAGCAATTATGGCAATGTTCATCACCTGCACAGCTACTTATCTATGATTCATCGGACCATAATTTCATTGCTTTATTGACAGGGGGAGGGGAAAAAGAGAATTTTCATTTTGCCATATATCATTGTCCCTTGAAATGATATACAATAAATTCTCGTTTAATTGAATAAGGAGGTCCAGAACAAACTCAAAATCACAGTTAATCCAAGGGCACTTAACCCACATTAACCGAAATACTGTTAAAACCTACTAATATTTTTAAGTAGTTTAATCCAAAGTTAATTTTGCTACACAGATTAAATCAATATTTCAAGTTCTCTCCCTCTCAGTCTGCACTTTTTTCTTCTTGTAACTGGATACATATCTTTCTCATTTCATAGTGCAGAAGCTGGTTATTTTTGTTGATGAAAAATATATGCTGAAGAACATTTCAGAGTGTTATATAGTTTTAAGTAGTCCTTCCCAATTTCGCATGTTTTATGAAATGATGTTTGACATAAGATTATAAACTTGATGTACACTAAAACACACATTCATTAAACTAAATGAGGGTCTGAAATAAAATTTTCTTATATTATTATTAAACCTTCATTAAATGCAATTAATCTATGAGATACTTTGTCTACACTTAAGTGTATGGAGTATAATCGCAACAATCAAAGGACTGATACATAAAGTTTGCTATAAAATATGCATAACTCTGAGTAAAATATTGCCAACATTTGTGACGGCTATACATGTGAAAGTAATTTTAGAAAGTTATTCTCATCCTCAGTTTTTAATGGACAGCAAAACTCGTAGAAATATTTTAATTTAGAAAAGTTTCCGAAATTCCTACATGCAGATGAAAGATAAAAAAGTAGAAAATTAGCACCTAGTGCTGCTAAATTTTATAATCGATTTTGGGAAATAAAATTAAAACAGAATTTTCTAAGGATTTGTAAGAACTATAATCTCTAACCTATTTCTTATTTTCATACACTTTGCTTTTTTTTTTTTTTTTTTTTTTTTTTAAAAATTTTAAAAACATTTGGAATAGAAAAGGTAAAAACATAAAAAATACAAAGAGTTCGAAATTTATTAGTTAATCTCTTTCATTCAAAGCTTCAAACAGAACTTGTCAAGGGAAATATGTTCTGAAGTCTTTAATTAAGTCAATTAACTAGACAATCAAAAACAAGTTTTGTTCCGACAAATCCATTGAGACTTCACATGTTCTTATCTATCTCAAATATTTTGCATTTTTAAAAAAAATTTCAAGAAATTAAAACCATGACTTAAAGTTTCTCATTGAAGCTCAAATTGTTTTCTTACTAGAAAAGATTTGATTGTCTTGTACAATGGGAAAAAAAAGGCCTGGTTCGAATGCGTAAATAAATATACTTTGTGCTAAAGTAAAATCCGTAAAAGAAAACGTTGCGTGAATAGTTTTACAATCGAGGGGAAAACTTATAAAAAAAATGTTGCATACCTGATAATGTTGCTAGCCTCTTCCCAAATAAATTGTGAAAAGTTTGGATGCTCCAGGGTTGCCTCACTGCATGGCATCCAGAAATAAAAGTTTATTTTGCAAAGTTTATTAAAATAAGAAATAAGTTAGGGATCATAGTTCTTACAGATCCTTAGAAAATTCTATTTTAATTTTATGTCCCAAAATCTTTTAATTTATACACAGCTACCTACACACTCATGGTTAATTTTAAAATTGATCTTATATTAACCTTTTCATGCGGGCTTCAGAGACTAATTTTTTTATGTTCACTCAGCAAAGAATAGAAAAACAAATCGACAGGGTCTACCATTTCCTGCTCTGCATTAAGTAATAAATTTTAAATCTCCATAGTAAACTGTCGAGCCTTATTTAATGTATCGAATGTGTGGGATATGTATGCCCCTGCTCGCCTCGCCCCCCCCCCCAAGGAGAAGTTAAAAAGTGCAGATTTTAGATAACAAAAATATGATCCCAAGGCACTCTTCAGATAATAAAGCATGCAAATAGTAAGAAGTAAAATTGTAAGAGTAATAAATAATAAAAGCAAATAAGTAAGAGTAATATATACAAAGATTTGAGGTATGAAAAAATGTAACTTTTTTATAAATGTCAAGTCATAATGTCATATCTAATACCAATTTAATCACTAAATGAAAGCTACTTGAATATAATATTGTGAAATAAATATAAACACACACAGAAAAATAAATAAATAAAATAAAAATAAATAATAAAAATCTTTGTTTAAAATTGCATTTATTTGTATGACATTCGACAGACAAGAAATGCAATCATTAATCACATCATCAAGATTTATTTCCAAAAAATAAGCAATAAAATGTTCCCATAATTTCAGTCATTTTACAAGAAACATTATCACATTTACAAATATGGTTTATTTTTGCTACACAATATACATTTCTTAAGACAATTCAACTCTGACATACTGGCTTTAAAACTGAAAAACCATACAGAAATAACACTACTTTTTTTTAGGAAAAGCTCAGGTTATTAAGCAATAAAATACAAAATAAAGAAAGGTCATAATTCAAATTTACTACATTCTGAAAAAGGGCAGAGATTTCCCAATGCACTCTGTTAATGTAACATATTTCATACACACAGTTTAAATAATAATAGTAATTAAAGAAATTAGATAAAAAATGGGTAAATGATTCAACAGATAGTTAAACTTACTTGTGATAATACTGAAGCTGTCAAAATTAAAAAGTAAAAAGATCATAAAAATTATATAAAAACATTTAATGCCTAACTAATGACAGCAATTAAAGTTTGAATCAATTACATTTTGGCAGCTATTCTCGCAGAAGCTTATCTTAAAGCTACATTAAATTATTTGCATCATGATAGCTGTAACTGTCATTTAAGAAAACAACTAAATAAAAAGACTTAATTTTTGTTTTGAAGGCCTTAGGATGAGAGTTAATAATATCAATTACTATGAGATTTCAGTTTAAATGAATACATACAGTTCACAAACACACAAAATTGTCATCTTCCAGAGTGTGAAAAAAATCTACAGAAGAAGCATTTCCTTTAAAAATACTAGAAAAATACATTAGATACAGTCAAGTCCCAAAGAATTTCTGCCAGAACATTATGCATTATTTACAAACTGCCTTTTTGTCCAATATGCTTAAACACTATTTATGAAGATAACCAAAACAAATAATGCAATTTTGTTCTTCACACCATTTTTTAGTTTTTTAAAATTTCTTTTAGTTTGAAAAATAGCAAAAAATAATATATCTATTAAAAAATGGAACTTACGTGTTAGTGCAACCACCTTAGAATGAATTTGCCAAATTTTAAGAATGTCTCAACTCCACCATATGCCAGCAATGTCACCATCTTACTGTGCATTTTACTTACATTTTAAATGTTTTTTGTAGGCAATTGTGACTTTAAATTTTACTTTAAAAAAAAAGTAAAATTTTAATGTATGCACTAGTGAGATTTGCTTGCAGTGGAAGACATTGTGGCACAGTTTATGCAGGAATACAATATTTTATTGTTAAATCACTAAAGAAAACAATAAATATGAAAGCCTTTGCAAAGTGACAAAAATCCAATTTAAGTAAGATAATCAGATAAATACTTTGCTAAAATATACATATTCAGAATAAAAAGTGAAGATTTTTTTATTAAATTATAAGATATTCTTTTCTTTTTGTAAAAAAAAAAAAAAAAGCCAAAATTTGCCAAGGTGGTTGCGTTAATATGTAAGCACCTAAAATATAAGTTAAAATGAAAGCATTTCTTCAAAACAGTTTATTCTACCCAGTGTTTGTTTATCAAAATGTATGTCTAACACAAATTAATGTTTGCTTTGAAATAACAAAGTTATTTCAAATTCTTTTAGAATATTCTCTTTGAATGGAAATTTCTTCTATTATGATTCTTAAAATGTTACTTTCCAAGAAGAAATAAACGTTTAGCATAATTGATGGCATCAACACCAATTGCACAGCAAATATTTTTATTTTCCCTTTCAACAACACAAACATATAATTCTCTAACAAAATGAGAAGACAACAAAGTTTATCATCTACTTTATGTAACATCATTAAAAATACAGCTTTCAATAACAGTAGAAACTTTTCACTAAAATATTGCTTCATTTGTAGATTTGCATTCACTATGTATTTCATTTAGGTGTTTGCATATTTGTATGGATAACTAATATTTTTAAATATGTAGCAGGTTAAAGTTACGCAGGCTTTTATTAAAAGAAACACTACAAATAACTAATAAAATTACAAAATATCTGAACTGGTTAAAAATCCATTTAAATTTTTACAAATGAAAAAATTTATACCAAAAAACCTTAGTTTAAAATATATTCTGAGCTAATGAAATTTACAATAAGGATTTTAAATCTTTACACATGAGAAACAGTTCTCAGTTAACATATTGCAACACATAGGTAACACGTAGTGACTAAGTATCAAATGCAGAAGCTTAATTTAAGTTTTCATATATAAAATTTTAAAATGTAAAATGCTGATATTACAGAAACTGAAAGAAAAAAAAAATAACAATTTAAATCCCGTAAATGCATACAGAATTGTGAAGAATGTGCAGTACATTTAAACTAAAAAATGTCTTTTAGTATGAGTTATTGTTCATCATAAATACAATATTCTTTCAAGTGTTCAATAAATTCAACTTCATATGTGCCTTACATTTAACTGAAAATGTTATAATGTAAAATTCCTCCACAGCTGCAGAAGAAAATATTTTGAAATGTTAAATAACACACAGATCTATTTACTTAATGTGATGGATTCAGTCCTTAAAATCAAAGAGTTTGCAAATCAACTCTTTGCATTTTTCAAGCCCAAAGCATCTCTCAGTAGCTTTGCAACACTTGCAATATCATTTTCTTCCTCTCCTGAAAATAACAAAATAAAAACATATATTTGATATATTATAAGTATTTTACTAATCATATATGAACTGTTATATGACTATTACAAAACTTGCTCAGTATAACCAGCCATGATCAAAGATGATTTCAGTTTTTGGACTACCAAACTTTTACTTAATTATACAATCACTAACAGTAGTTATCTTGGAAAGGTGGTGGCCATAAAACAAGGTGACCAAACGTCCTGCTTTTGACAGGAAGTACAGATTTTTAACAATTTGTTTTGCGTCCCGCAACTTTTTAAAAAAGTTGGAGAGAATGCAAGACCAGCTAGGGAACAGCAGGAGAACGAGAAGGGAATATACGGTTTTCAGAAGCCATGTGGCTATTTCGCCAGGGTATGAGTTTTATATTAGTTTTGTTAATTTTATAATGTTAAAACTTTAATAATAGCAGTTAACTCTTGAGAACTGATTATCAAGAACTATTATCAAAGTTCGCATTGTTGATTAGTTGTTAGAATTCGACCACCATTATTTGGACTTAACAAATGATGACATTTTTTGGTACTGGCAACGATGAAAACATTTTGTAACTGTCTCTCAGATGATACACCTCGTACTATGTGTTATTAAATAAGTGATGCCAACAAATCAGCTATTCAGATAACTTAGGTAAGAAATTTATTTATTTCATAAGTACATAAATTTTCTTGAATTTAGAAGACAGTATAGTTCGACCGTCTCAAACGCAACCCTGGCTGGCATTCTGCCAAAACACACAGAATCGTCCAAAAGGGGTGTTATTAGTTGCTGCGACGTGAAAAGTCATGTGAAAGTCTTCTCTTCTCCGGAAAGAGATATGCTGGAGGGAAAGAAAAGTCCCCATCCTTCCACACTATTTTGAGAATAATTCGGTCCGAATGGTGCATGCATGTTTGCGCTTATGGTTGCAGATGAGGTGGTCGAACTATACTTGTACTATTTGTATTTTGTAGTGGCGACAAAAAGTCTAACGCTGGTCTTGAAGGTGACGACACTTTTGACTTAACAAATTAAGAGGAAAGATAATATAAGTTAGTACTGTTATTATTTAGTAAGAAATATGGGATTTAAATTAAAATAATTTTTAAATTACAGTTACTTTATAACAATCAAATTAATTTATAAACTACCAATAAAATATGTTCATGTAATTATGTACCAACTTACTGTGTTTTTAAACAATATGCATATAACAATATATAATATAATTTTAATTTTTTTTTTTTTTTTTTTTTTATGAGTAAGAAAAGAGGATACAGATTCAATGGTGATCTAAGAAGTGAATTTCCTTTTATTAAAAAAACCAAAAGCGATTACATGGTAAAATGTGAGAAATGTAATGGTGAATTTTCTGTTTTGCACAGTGGGAAGAATCATATTTCAAAAGCACTTGGAGACAGAAGCATAAAAGATATTTAAGTACTGCTACACCTTCCTCCAAAATACAGGAATTTTTTTAGAAAACAACTTATGGAAACAAAGAAAAGGAATTAACATTAGCAGAAGGACTTGTGTCTGAAGTCCTGCTAATATCTGAAGGTTATATCTGAAGGAATATTAATCGCAAGCATTCCTTCAGATCTATGGACTGTACATCACAAGTTGTCCAAAAGTTATTCCACAAAAAATTTGCCTGTGCTACAACAAAATCCGAGAAAATTGTGTTTAATGTGCTTTCCCCATATACATTTTCAGAATTAAACAAAAACCTAGAAAAAATTAATTTTATATCCATATATTCTGACGCATCTAATCATAAGGATATAAAGTTATTTTCAACTACTGTTACATTTTTTGATTCAGAAACTGGAATAAAAATTAGAATTTTAGATTTAATTTCTTTGCTTGGTGAAAGTTCTGAAATAATTTTCAGTTCTATTATTAATATTTGGGGAAAAAAATTAAAACATAAAATGTTTGCATACAATACAAATGCAAACTTTGGAGGCAAAGTGAGAAGAGGTACAAATAATATTTTTTTATAAATTAAACAAAAACCTTTATCAAAATATTATTGGTGTTATTTGTGCAGTGCACATAATACATATATATCACCATTCAAACAGCTGCTAAGTTGCTTCCGTAGGTGTCAAAAAATATCAAAGATTTAATGAAAATGTTAAGGACCTACCAGCAAATGAAAACTGAATAAGATACAGATATTATCTATGCCTGAATTTCACTTTTGTAAAATAAGATGCATTATTATTAAACATAATCCACTATTAAAAATAACTATAAAACAAATTTGAAAATAAAATCAACTTTGTACAATTTCTAAAGTAGCTTCTAAGCTAGTTCTAAATAGAAAAGGAAGCTAATTTAGAAAGCTAGTTCTATTTCTAAACTAGCTTTCTAAAGTAGTTTCATTTAATATTTTAGACTTATAAGAGTTGGATATATTTTAAAGAAGGTTAGAGGCGTTTTATTTATGTTTTAGTAACAGTTAATTTTATGTTCCATTTTTTCTTTTACATCCCATTTTGTCATGTAGTTCCTCAGTCTAGATGTTCAGTAAATAGTAAGCATATTTTATGTCAAATGGCAAAGGTTACGATGAGAAGTAAAATCATAATTAGCATTGTTCATATGAAAGTTAGCTAAACTGTCTCTGCCTGATGCAGTTAGTGTCATAGCTTCACGCAGAGTTGTTGGGGTTGTAAACCAGTTAACATAATTAAGGGTCCCAATAAGCCACTAACATACCAGAGGTGATAAGTCGTTTTGTAATGTTTTAAGTCTCACCAGCTGTAAGGAATAAAGTTTTACATTTTTGTGTCATATCTTGTGATCACAGTAAGGTATGAAAGACAATAATTTGGTTTTACATGCAGAGATAACTTTTAAGGGCAAGCAGACGCTTAGTCATTATAGATTTACATGGCTACTATTAAATCTACTTACTTTTTGAAAATATTTGTTAAAAAAGGTACCATTAAAATCACAATCTAAGAACACTTCCCAAATTTAAAGATATGTAATTTATGGCATTGATAAAAACTGTCTTACTGTCACTTTGTAGCAACAACACATGGAATATTTGTGTCTTGCTAATTTGAAAACTTCCCAAACATTTTAACTAATTTATATCAATTTCTTTCTCTTTAAGCATCTTTTATAACTTTGTTTCACTAAGCAAACAAATGTTCCCATTAGTTTCTGCTTCATCTGAATTGTCGGTTTCTCAACAATGTAGTTTAGGATTTAATTACAGATTTCTGTTATTTTAAAGAATCAGATGTGTCAACCACATGACTTCCTTGTATGGAATATTAAATTATATGCATTTTTTCCTGCATTTCACTGAAACTTACTTCCTCGAATTTCATTAGATATATATATTTCTCATTCAATTAATTCAGTTCTCACATCATAACAAGCAAAAAATACAGAAAAATTCAAAATATTTTGATTAAAAATTGAAATATATAGAATAACATAAAACACCAAATACAGTGAAAAGAACTAAAACAAATTTCACAATAAAAATTACAATTTCTATGCAAAAACAAAAAATTCAGCCAGCGAGCAAGAAGGCAGATTTTTCGGAGCACAAAACTAAAAGTTTCCTTTTGCTTCCACTTGTTAAAAAGACACTAAAGGTGCAGAAAGACTTAATTCACTGCTCTGCTAAGTTTCAAATGTAAAAAAAATATAGCTGCTATGGTAAAAAAAAGGGGGGGAAGGAAAAGCTTAGGCGCACTTAAACAACTTTAAAGTTCTTGATAATTCTACAACTATTGGATGCAGATTAACTTAAGGCATAAAATCCTTAACTGCAAGATGAAAACAATATAATTGAATCATTTATTTTTAAACAAAAAATGCACAATTTGCCAACATATAATAATAATAATAAAAAACTGAGCCCACTGAGCCAAGCAACAGAGTGGATATATATATATATATATATACACTCTTAGACAAAAAAAAAAACTTAGAAAAAAAAAAAAAAGACGCACCAAGAAGGAGTTATACGAATGGGGCAAAAATCAGTAGAAGTGATGTACATGTACAGAAAAACAAATGATTACAGTTTCAGAAAAAATGGATGATTTATTGAAGTGATAGAGCTTCACAAAGTGAAAAAGTCAGTAACGCATTTGTCTACCTCTTGCCCTTATGCAAGCAGTTATTTGGCTTGGCATCGATTGACAGAGGTTGCGGATGTCCTCCTGAGGGATATAGTGCCAAATTCTGTCCAACTGGCACATTAGATCATCAACATCCCGAGCTGGTTGGAGGGCCTTGCCCATAATGCTACAAACGTGCTCAATAGGAGAGAGATCCGCCGACCTTGCTGGCCAAGGTAATGTTCGGCAAGCACTAAGGCAAGCTGTAATAACATGTGCAGTGTGGGGGCGGGCATTATCTTGCTGAAATGTAAGCCCAGGATGGCGTGACATGAAGAGCAACACAACGGGCCTTAGAACTTCGTCGACGTCCCGCTGTGCTGTAAGGTTGTGACGGATGACAACCAAAGGGGTCTTACTATGAAATGAAACCTTGGACCATCACTCCTGGTTGTCGACCTGTCTGCCGGAAGACAGTCAGGTTGGTATCACACCGCTGTCTGGGGCATCTCCAGACTCGCCTTCGCTGGTCATCGGGCTCAGTTCAAAGAAGCGGGACTCATCACTGAAGACTATTCTACTCCAATCAGTGACATTCCAGTGCGAATGAGCCCGACACCACTGCAAACGGGCTTGACGTTGTACAAAGGTCAATGGCAGTCGGCGCAGCCCCCTTTCTGTGAGCCGTCTATGAATGGTTCTTGCGGTCACTGAAGCACTAGTTGCATGTACAATCAATGATAATGATGCATCTGCGGCTGTGAGTGCTGTCTGACAATTGCTCGGTCTTCACATTTTGTCGTTTCTCTACGCCTATCGCTTCCTTCTTAATGCTGTGTGCGGCCATAGTTCACTCATTCCTGCCAACATCATCTAATAGTGGCATCGCTCCAGTGGCTTCTTTGAGCCCAACTACACGACCTCTCTCAAATTCTGACATCTGCGCATATGGTTCGCACACCTGTATGTGAGGCATAGTTACTGTCTACCAGAGTACACAGAATGAAATTCGTGAAGAATTTGTGACCTGGAATTGTAATTTCTCCTCTTTAATATCCTGCCAGTTGTGCAGATCAGATGTGCCGTAGCAACAACCGTTCATTCATTGGCAGCCAAAATGTAAAATTTTGCATTTTCCGTTGAAACCTGTATGCATAACAATTTGTGTTCAATTTGCTTTATATCTTCTCCGTGCGTCACGGCA